>VWZI01015271.1:172517-262211 GCA_013396835.1 Psilopogon haemacephalus
TCAATACTGTAAACGTATTTTAAGACAGAGTGCACTAAATTTAACTTTAAAAAAAAAAATTAGCCGTTGTTCCTGAATTGTTTTTTCTCATTCAATGATAACAACTTGCAATTTGTGTCATTTGAGTTTTAATTCAGCAGTAAATCATTTCCATTCCATATCCTAAGCAGCGTTGTCCTGAAAAAAAAAAAAGGCTGAGAATAATTCAGCTAATGGATGTCCGAAGTTGTGCTGGGTATACATCTTCACTTGATTGGGTCTTATGGCATTTTCGTGTCCGCTATCTTCAACCAGTAATTTATTTATTTTTTCTGTTAAGTAAATGTGGCTCTTTTTTTTCTAAAGAACGTACTTTTCTTGCTTTACTTTTTTTTTTTTTTAAAGTCTTTTATTTCACAAAAACCGTTTTGCATTTGTCTCAAGAGACTCGAATAGGAAGATCAGTTTTCAAGGCACTCATGTCAAATTGAATGGCAGTAGAAAAACTGTCCAATAAATTATTTTTATTTATTTTTCTTTATAGTGCCAGTATTGTGAATGCCATGCTTAGCAACACTGACACTTAATCTCAGCTGTTTCCTTACAGTTTAACCCACCTTTGGGCCAAGTAGAAGACTATGATGTAATTTCTTGTTGAGAAGCCATTTTTCTCTTTACCACAAACAAAAGCTTTAAAGTGCGGGTCAACACAATTAAAATCTCTAACCATAATTGTCCACTGTTTGACAATATTAGTCATAAAAGGCTTTTAAAATTTTGGAATTTGAAAGCAGAGCAAGTGCATTTTTCTTTTTTTTTTTTTTTCCTGTCGTAATGCTTTTATCTGAATACAATCCCATTCTGTTCATAATTAAGTCATGGGGAAAACTCTTGCCGATTTTGGCAGGAGCAGAATCTTGCCAAGACAAGTAGATCAACTAGAATTTATTTTTCCCTTCCTTATAATAACATTGTTGTACATCATATAAGATAGCTCTAAGATTTCTATTCATAAATCACATACCTATGAGTTGAGGCTTTTCATTGAGAAATTCCCATTTTCCCATCCTCTAGTAAATGTTTTAATTACAGCAAATCTGGACTGAAGTCTTGAATTTAAATTTATGCTTTTGTGGTTTAAAACTAAAAAATACCATGGCATTTGGTCCTCCAAGGTTTGAAAACATCATTACAATACTCAATATGTACTTTTACTGTCTCCAGGAGAAGTGGTAAGGAGGGAAAGATACCTCAAAAGTGACAAAATGGCACCATTATGTTGCCATAACTATTAACACGAAGAAACTATCTGACAGTAATAAACAATTAGGAATGCACAGTTAAGGTTTTTTAAACGTAGCTGCCTTCTGCACCTGTCGATATTGTTGCCAATAACTTCAGTGATGAAATCCATCCAGAACAGGTCTCTATCGTCAGTGACATTGTCAGTGCTACATATTCAATCCAATTCCAAAGAAAGTGCTAATTTTAAAGATTGTTATCCGCTGTACAATTTTGTTCTCCCTAATCTTCAAAGTTATTTAAGAGAAGGAAAGGAAATAAAGAAAAAGGTATTTCTGTTCAAATGCTGGCTTCTTCACAAGAAATTACATATGCTTAGCTTAAATTTCAACAAAGCAGCGGCCCAAAAATTATAATTTTAAAGATATGTTTCTCTCCTACAATGCAAGTAATCTCAGGCTACGACTGGGTAAAATTAAAAAGGGATACCCAACAAAATTTTAAAAGAAATTTAAACAGAAAGAATAAAAAAAAAAAAAAAAGTACCTGCACATGCCAAAAAATTACAAAAAACCCAATAAATACAGAAATTATTGCACAGTTAAAAGGCTCCACAATTTTTACTGCCTTAATCAACCCTCGGGTTTAATAGAACTTTGTAGACACAGGTTATATTTAAGTGCCAAAGTCTGGCACCTACCATAGTTATGCTAAGTTATGTTTACGGAGGCAAGTTAGGTCATCTTTTCTCAGTTGGCAATAGTTAAACTGTACAAATAAAATGTTACCTAGACCCCTGAAATTTAACCTAGCGGGGGTGGGGGAGAGGGGAGAGGGGGGGTTTAGCTTCTTTCTGCCTGCTCAATTTTGACGTCATTTGTCAGCAAATGTTCTCCATGCCACTTTTTCATGTGTTTCTCCAGGGTGCTGTAAACACTGAAGGGCATCTGGCAAATGTCGCAGCGGTAGACCTCCTTCCCTATCTGGCCATGCGTTTTCATATGGCGCGTCAGCTTACTGCTCTGGGCACATGCATAGTTGCAGAGCTCGCATTTGTAAGGCCGCTCTCCAGTGTGGCTCCGACGGTGCACCGTCAAATTGCTGCAGTTCTTAAAGACCTTGCCACAGTACTCACATGTATCGCTCCTGCGCCCTTCCTTTGAACTGGGTCGCCCAGGTCCAGGACCACTGATATGGGGAGTGCTGCCTCCACTTGCTGTGCCGCTGCGCCCTGAGAGACCCCCGTCCAGCATGTCCCCCGGCGGGGTGGAGAAACGCAGGCTCCCATTCTCCGACGAGTGCTCAGAAGAGGTTGCAAAGGGAGATTGTCGGGAGTCTGTGAATCCGAGGAACGGATCCTTCATGAAGTGCCGTGACGCTGCATATCCTACCAGCCACTGGGAGTAAACGTTTTCGGAAGGTATTATCGTTGCTGGTGGCAAGTCCAAATCTTTCTCTACCTTTATTCTTTTAGAGGAATTGTTTAAACCGGGGCTCGTGATAGGTGTTGGCTTGCGGGGGAACAAGTTTGGGAAGGGTTCACCTGGGCCAAAGTTTCTTCCATTGACTGTCCCTTCCTCAGTGCGGTCCAGCTCTCCTACAACTGAGTCTTCATCACCTGGATCTCTCTGACAGAGGTCTCGAGGACACAAGTCTCGCTGGTCAGAAGACCTTTTCATGAAGCTGCTCCTCTTCTGTTTTTCAGCTAGCATGTCATTATATTGCTGAATGGCACCTAGACTTACATTCTCAATGACTTTTCCTAGGACAAGGGATTTTTCATCCGGCAAAGACTTGGAGCCATTTTCTCTGTTACGGCTCAGCTCTGAGTCCATACTGAAGCTTGACTCTGGCCTGCTCTCATTTTCGAGCTCCTCTTCCTCCTCCTCCTCCTCTTCCTCTTCCTCATTGTCATGGCCCAGGGAAGGATCACTCTCATTCCTGAAATCTGCCTCACTGGATTTCAGTCCCTCTCCAGTGAGCTCACTTGTGCCTGGTTCAGGAGAACTAGTAGTGGACAGTCCATCATCTGACCTGCCTGTCATGGAGCCAGCTTTATGCATATGTGTTTTCATGTGGCGTTTTAGCTTGCTAGCCTGGGAGCAAGCATGGTCACAGAGCTGACACTTGTAGGGCTTTTCTCCTGTGTGACTGCGACGGTGCACAATAAGGTTACTCTGGAACTTGAATGTTTTCCCACAAAATTCACAGGACTTGCTCTTGGCCTGAGGCTGAGGAGGCGTAGTGCTGCTGGGGGGCATGGGGGGCAGTGGTGGGGTGCTCAAAAAAGGTGATTTAGGACTTGGCTGGAAAGGATTCAACAGGCGATGCATAGGGTTGGTGCGACTGGGGGAGACTGGCGGAGGGGTGGAACTGTTTCCTGCCAGCTCTCGAAGCCTTCTGGAGAAATCCATTGCTGGAGACTCAATTGCCATGGGGTTTAAACGCATAACTCTGTCAAAGGCACTGGGATGCTGGGCAACTAACCCCATTTCTTCGGCACTAAGGCGGTGTGGATCCAGATGATGACGAGGCGGTGGGCTAAATAGTGGAGGTGTGTTTGGGAGCCGACCCTCACCAAAGCCAGGATGTTCACGCAAGATGGGTCCTGTCATCCGCAAAAGATTGAAGGGGTTGTTGTCTCCAAGGAAATTCATCAGTGGGGACTGTGCAACAGTCTCCGGTCCCAGAGGAGGAGGGATGGTGATGCGTGGAGTGAGGGAACTGTTTGAAGGGCTTGTTTCCAGGTAGATGCGGAATCCATGTGTGTTCTGGGCATGCTGAAGCAAGAACCAAGCACTATTAAAAGGCTGCTTGCATGTTGTGCAAATATAGCTTGAAGGCTCATCTTTACCTATAAAAGAAAAACAGAAAGAACACTCAAAAAATAATATAGCTGAGAACATTTAAATACAGTTGGCATACACTTTATTTTGCTAACACATTTCCTCCTTGGCATTTCTGAAAGAAGGACTTAATTGCAATGTATTGACTGATATAAATTGTTGAACAGCACTTTTACTCACTACATTTATTCACTTAACATGTATGACAACTATCACACATACGCATTGGTGCCATATACATTTATATCCTCTAACTTGCAAATAGAACCTTTCTTTATGACGCATAAAGATTGAAATCCTTTCATGTATTTATTCTACAAAAAGGAATTTGTTTCAAGGAATTTGTTAAAAAAAAACAAAAAAAACCCAAAAAAACCCAAAACCAAACAAGGGAAATGCGGTGTGGTAGGTTTTACAAGGCACCTGCAAGGAGCTCCAGTGTCACTTCCACTCTTTCATTCTTTCTTTTTATACATTTTATGCAGCATTCCCCTCAGACCTTGCTAAATTTAATTTGTACATGTTTCAGTCATACCAGCACTTCCTTTTTTAAAATACTATCTAGGTATTTAGCTGTACAATTCCTACTCAAGTCAACAGGAGCCTGGAAAACGTACCCCTGCATAAACCACTCTGACATTCTTTTTGCCAAAACACCAAGAAGCCACTCAAATGAAACATCTGGTAATCAAAGCCGACAGCACAGTTGCAATTAACAGTAACAAATGTCGGGCCGTGCTTGAACTGAATCCCAAGAATTTCTTAGCCTGAGCCTGCCCTCCAATGTAGAAATGTTCATCAGAGCCAAAAATACTGTTCTGTTTGCCTTTCTAGCCTATTTGAACGAGAGCATAAAGGTGGAAAGCATTCCTTTAACCTTGATTCAGCTTTACATAAAGGACAGGTGTGGACAAGTCTGGGCCACAGTCATAATTTTGCTAGCTAGAAAATTCCAGTTCTGGGCACAATATAAACTATGTGCTATCTTCAAAAAGCACTTTCCTCCTCCCATCCCCCTCTGTCTTTCAATGCCTCTGCAAGACTCTGATAAATTCATAAATATGTGTCAACCTGAAAATCACAATCCAGGATTTCTTTTGTTGTTGTTATTTTTAAATGAAGGGGAGATTTTCTGAAAAAAAGCAACTTATCCATTTTGGAAAATCTGCAATGAATTTCTTGTTTGTTTATTTGTTTATGAAAGTATGTATTTTGGCTAGCAATGGTACCACTGCACCTAAAGGAACTAAATTTCCTGAAAGTTCAACACCTGAACCAAAATTCCTCCTTGACCTATCTCTGCATAAGAACGCAAATGAAGCTTGATCTCAGTCCCTCTGCAGGAGCTCAGATCTGAAGCTGTATAAAACAACCCCTTTTCTAGACAGAGGGACTGAAATTCACAAAAGCCTGTTGTGTGAGCCTGGAAATGAAAGGGTTTATAAAGTGAACAGGACCACATCAGTAAAAATACCTAAATACTTGTAAGTAGGAATGAAAAAGGAAAGGGAAAGGGAAAGGGGGAAAGGAAAGGACAGGAAAGGACAGGAAAGGACAGGAAAGGAAAGGACAGGAAAGGACAGGACAGGAAAGGAAAGGAAAGGACAGGAAAGGAAAGGACAGGAAAGGACAGGACAGGAAAGGAAAGGAAAGGACAGGAAAGGAAAGGACAGGAAAGGACAGGACAGGAAAGGAAAGGAAAGGACAGGAAAGGAAAGGACAGGAAAGGACAGGACAGGAAAGGAAAGGAAAGGACAGGAAAGGAAAGGACAGGAAAGGACAGGACAGGAAAGGAAAGGAAAGGACAGGAAAGGAAAGGACAGGAAAGGACAGGACAGGAAAGGAAAGGAAAGGACAGGAAAGGAAAGGACAGGAAAGGACAGGACAGGAAAGGAAAGGAAAGGACAGGAAAGGAAAGGACAGGAAAGGACAGGACAGGAAAGGAAAGGAAAGGACAGGAAAGGAAAGGACAGGAAAGGACAGGACAGGAAAGGAAAGGAAAGGACAGGAAAGGAAAGGACAGGAAAGGACAGGACAGGAAAGGAAAGGAAAGGAAAGGAAAGGAAGGAAGGAAGGAAGGAAGGAAGGAAGGAAGGAAAAAAATCCCCTAC
This sequence comes from Psilopogon haemacephalus, assembly GCA_013396835.1. NCBI lineage: Eukaryota > Metazoa > Chordata > Aves > Piciformes > Megalaimidae > Psilopogon > Psilopogon haemacephalus. Next base: position 178,696 of record VWZI01015271.1, read on the forward strand.
AACAATAGATTTACACCTTGAGCACATCAGGAAAAGCAGGATTGCTGCTGACTGAATTACCCTCTTCTGGCTGTTGCAGGAATGGCTGCTGCTAACAAAAACTACAAAACCATAGACAAGGAGGCTAAAAGATTATCAGCCTACCTATCAGCCTGTCAGTCTGTCTAATCTTATCACTCAATGAACACCCATAAAAGCATAAAGGAAAAAACATCTATCAGATTGAGACTTATTTACAAAGGTAGGTGATAAATGTGGTGCGGCTCCTCTCACTCCTATTGATTTAGTAGGGCTATTGCTGTGAATTGCAGCTTCAGACCCTGATTTTGGGGAAGCTGTCTCCACAGCCTAGAAAACACATACAAAACACGGCAGGCATTTCTGCCTGGCTGACACAGCCTCTGTGGCCCAACCCTGCATGCAACGTTGTATGGGACAGACTCAGTTCCTTTGATTAATCTCTAAAAACCGCTACTGGAAAAAACATGTTTGCGAGCTGTGCTCAGCTTGGAAAAAGCTCCTGTAACTGCTATTGACATTAATGAAAGCCACATACAAACATGGAAAGGAACTGATACATTATCCCTTAAAAATCTACTCAGCACCATGGCAGTTAGGGAGTTTTATGTCAGCTCTGTGGCCAAAGCAACAGTAAATGTTCCCATTATTACTTCAAATATTTAAATTTCTTTTTCTTACAGAAATATGATGAAATATGATCAAAATGTCTAGACCTTTAACTTTTCTTGCACAGCAACATGTGTAGTATAAAATGTGACAGAAATCACTGAAGCAGACTAAAGTATATAACATACTCTGTCAAAAGCTTTTTTTAACAATATGTTTTACCTCAGCTCACCCTAGAATAGATTTTAATAAAGCCCCTTCTGAAGTGTGATCTAATAGCAAATGAAGTGCAGCATCTTACAAGGTCATACATCTTCAAATTAAAGAGTGCTCTGCACCCTTCACCTTCATTTTACCCACTCTAATTAATCGATTTATTACCCACAGCTGTTCAATTCTTCCATTTTTAAAGTCACAGCATGCATTCCTTTTCTGTTGTGGGGTGTTGTTTTTCTGTTTTTTTTTTTTCTTTAGAAAATAAAAGTATGTGAGTTGTTCATACATTCTCCTTGCTTAGCTCAAGAGCTGACAGAGAAAGAAAGGAACTGTATATATAGACAATGATAACAACAGCAACACATTTACTTCAGCAAAGGCACATACTTAAGGAAGAAAATTCCTGAGCAAGCTGAGGATCAAGGCCAATCCAAAACTGAAATGGCTGATTAAAAAAATTACCCTCAAAATGGCAGCCATCTGGATACTTGCTATTACATGTTATATGGAACTGAGATGTTTTTGTTTGGTTTATTCTTCTCCAAAACTTTACCTCTCTGAAATTCAAGTGAGGAAAGTAAATCCCCTACCTTTTTAGTTTTTAAATTTTCAAATAGAGCAAATTAGTGCTATTAGTGATCTAAGATTTACAAGCTAGCAGTCTTCTCTTCCTTTTTCGCTTTGTTTCACTTTTACACTCCTTAACAATTCCAAAAACCCTGGCACAATAGTAAAACTGACTGCAGGCTACCTGGCTACCAGCCTCTGACTGCTTCCTGAGCATTTGTGTGTGCATGCCTGTGTATATATGTATACATGTGTACATATATACACACACATGTATATATAAACTTTTACAACCCTCAAAAGAGTCTCCCCAAACTCCTTGCTTTTAATTTTTTTTCCTATTATTTTTTAACATGTTCATTTCCACATTATCACTTCATGGTTCTCTTGCCTAGAAGTTGCCCTGAGCAGTATAGATCCTCACTTTTAAGAACAGAACAATGTCAAAAAGTCTTTGAAGATCCACTTCATACATTTTTGTATTAAAAACTCACTAAATATTTTAAACACGCCCAGAAACAGCCATATACTGCTCAATAATTATCCTTATATTTAATAATGCAGTGCACTTACACTATAAAACTCTTTGTTATAAGGCCACTTTTGATATACAGCTATCTTAATCTCTTGCCACCTGTACTGAAGTCTGTCTAAATACCCACTTTATGACAACTAGCTATGTAGGCTTTGCCATATGCAGTCTTTATCACTTTAGCATGTGCTTGACTTTGAGTATGTGAGTAATCAACATCAGTGAAACTTAAGCACAGGCTGAAGTGCTCTGTTGGATAGTGAAGAAATTTTTAATGTGCTTATAGTTAAGCACAAGCCAAGACTCCATTAAGGATGCTCAATCAATTGCACATGAATTCAAACCTACAAGTCTGTAACTAGACATAGGCTTTTTGGACTCATGGATCAAGTTTAGCTTGTTTATCGTTACATTAGTTGGCAAATATGGTATATATACTGAGATGATACATCCAGGACACAAGCCCTGAGTAGTCAATAGTAGCTTCAAACTTGTTTGAGTAAAGTCTGATGAATACTGCCACTAGGAAAGGTTTGTAGGGCTGGATCCTACCAAGACATAGGTGTATAGGTTCAGAAATATTTGTATTATGGCTAGGAAGGACTGTGAAATCAAAAACTGAAGGGACTGGTATAAAACTTAAGGATTACCCTTACCCACTTCCTGTCTGAAGGGATAGAATCACAGAATCATAGAACGGTTTAGGCTGGAAGGGACCTCAAAGATCATCCAGTTCCAGCCCCCCACCACAGGCAGGGACACCTCCCATTAGAACAGGTGACTCAAGGCCTCGTCCAACCTGGTCTTGAACACCTCCAGAGAGGGAGCAGCCACAGTGTCCCTGGGTAACCCATTCCAGTGTCTCACCACCCTCACTCTAAAGAACTTCCTCCTAACATCTAGTCTAAATCTCCCCTCTTCCAGTTTAAACCCATTACTCCCCATCCTGTCATTACAAGACCTTGTAAATAGTCCCTCCCCAGCCTTCCTGTAGGCCCCTTTCAGATACTAGAAGGCTACCATAAGGGCTCCTCAAAGCCTTCTCTTTTCCAGGTTGAAGAGCCCAACTCTCATAGCCTGTCCTCGTAATAGAGGTTCTCCAGCCCTCTGATCATCTTCCTGGCCCTAGATGTCCACATCTATGTCAGATACCCCACTTCAAAAGCCATCTGCACTTTAAGATCATAATATTTTGTCCTACCCACACATACATGAAACACACAGGAAACAATTTTGTCTGAACTTCACATAGAGATATCATCCAGCTCAGCTATTCATAGTTGCATCCCTTTCTTCCAAATTGATTTGGAATAAACTATGAACTTACTGAATACTCTTGTCTTTTCTGTATTATGACAAAAGATGGTCCTTTCCAGAAATATTAAAATCTGTTCCCTCTATTACTGCATGACATATTATGTTCCATCCAAAATGTCAAAGCAATAATAAGCTTTTTTTTTTCTTTCATGAACAATACAAAATAAAGTTAAATTCAGATCCTACTCTGCAAATTCTGCCTCCGTAGTAGGCAGTGAGAAAAGAAAGGTCCACCTGTCTAGCCCAGAACAAGAGTAGCCTGAGTATGTGGACATTCACCACACCGCCCCAGTCAGCCTGAATCCAGATTTATCTGTCCTCTGCAGTCTGACTTGTAGCATTTAGTGATATGCAGATCATCCTTGCCCAGTTGGTACGTGACTTGCTATATACCTTGAGTGCTGGGCACCTTTGCCTTGGAGATAACTTTCTCTCAAAATATCCTCAATTATTTTGGATACCATCAAACAATAATCAGTATGAGATAAAAACTGTTGAGAATTCATTATCTTCTGCTGGGCTACAGTGACATCCGGTGCCTTACAAATCCTCCCTTCAGCATGCCTGAATAATTCCATTAGCTATGACAGAGAGCAAACTCCCCTTGCATTTAATCACCCACCCATAACCCCTGCCAGGACTGTAGCGAGGACCTGCAGTCAGGTCCACAAAAACACTACTGCCATCCCTTACCTCTAGCAATATTTTCCAGATCATGTTTCTGGTTCCCTTTACAAAGTTACAACAGAAGCTATAAAAATGCTAAGAAATTTTAATGCTGTTTTACTACACCTTTAGAAGTTCAGGAAAAGCAGAAACTTGGAAGCTTAAACCAAAGGACAGTTTTTATTGCAGCACTCAGGAACAGACATGTATCAGCTTCCTACAATCTTCCCCCCAATGCTAATCTCTTCACCACTCGATTTTTAATGAGCATTTAAATAATTACTCCTTGTTATTATGATGGTTACTCTAATAATACCAATAAAGGTAGCCTGGATGCTCCATTAAAAAACACACTTTTAATTGAATTATTATTAAATTAAAATGCCGCAATTGAGAATACTAGTTTAACAAGTCTCAATATAGGACCAGCTGACATTAAAGAGAAGGGCATTAAATACTGGAAAGAAGTAGTGTTTCATAGTAAAGGAAATATATGGCTATACATGGTTTGACAGGTCACATAGACAAAGGCCAAATATTTCCCAGGTGTCTGCAGTGTAGATCTGCAATATGAACTGTATCAGTTCATACCTGATGCTTGATCGAGTATTAAAATGTCTCTACTAAAGGTATTTCTGCTGAAGAAGCTTTAGAAGCTGTACTACCACTCTAAATTATCCAGTTAGCAAGAACATAGAAGTCTGAAATAGGGTTCAAACCTGGATGAGGATCACCACTTCCATTCCAATGACAAACACTACTTTTCAGAACCAAGTACAAAGGAAGCATTTCTCTTTTTGTGACTCTTCATTTTAATTTTGTTTTGACAGAAATATGAGCTAAAGATGTAGAACAAGCACAACTCCTCTATCCACCTCCAAAGCTAACAGTGCATCCTTCCCTACATTACCCTGTTTAAAGAAGGGGCTCAAGAATGTCATGCAACACATCCTGCTAAGGATGATGGGGACTATCACCAACAATTCATGAAGTAAGCATCAACTAAAGTTGTTTTATTACTTAGCAAAATGCTTGCAGTCTCACAACCTGAGTACTTAAAAATTCTTCACTCAGATAAACAGATGTTCTCTCTTGTAAAGCTCAACCAACCTGAAGCGCATCTCAGGTCAGTGAAAGGGAAGATTATGACAGGAAAACACAAATGAAATGTTTTTAAGAAATTAATGGGGAAATATGTGTGTCTGAAGAAAGATGAACTAACCAAAAGGTGTTACTTCTCAATAAGAGAATCCTGTTTCCTTTATACTAGGCCCTGTTCTCTTTTCTTACCATGCCTCTTTTCTTACCATGCCTATTTCCTGCAGTACCATCTTCAAGCAGAAGAAAAATCCTGACTTCATGCAGTATTCTTCTCCCACACACTGCCTGTGTGTTTTACAGCTTTCTATCCTGTCTAGTGAGACTGCAAGTTCTCAACAGAGATTATACAAGCTTTATGCTAAGAGAACCTACAAACCCCACAAGACCCCCTCACTCCCAGCACTGATTTCAATTAGCAATGTGAATATTTTCAAAAGCATTTTCTACCTGTTGAAAATATCTGTAATAGCATTGGTTGACACCAATATTAAATTATATTACACTATTGTTAGTAATGTAATATCAATTCTGTGATAAAGCAAATCATCAAACTGTCTTAAATGGATTAAATGATGCCTCATTTTTGGGAACCTATTTTATTTCCTGAAGCCATTTGTGCTTTTTAGCTGTGTTCCTTTTCTCCTAAGCAGGACTGTAAATTGGCCATTTATCATTCTTGTAATAATTTTTTTTTTTTTTTTTGTCAGAAGAAGTATGTCATCAGATGAGAAATTTTTTAAAAAGCAAACAAACAGATTAATTACTAATCATATAGTCAAGAGGTCAGGCTGTCATGCTGCCTATGGTCAATCCTTTCATAATTCCAAGAACAAAGAGTATGAATCCTTGAAAGATTTAAGAGATACCAACCCGATACCTTAAAATCATATTCTCAGTCAAACTCAGATTTGGATTACCCTACTATGAATTCAAAGCAGTTCCAACATCCGGCACTACAAACTTAATTTTCTTCCAGATAAAGTACACCAGCTTATCACAAACAAGGATCTTAACTAGCCCTATGTGAATATACCAAGTTGTGATGTATTTTTTTTTTCCATTAAACTTCCTCCAGAAGCATTTTATATGTCCTTTCTGGCATTTATAATTACATCTATACTTACAAGGAGACTACAGACAGACTACAGCCATGCATAACACAAACAGATGCTTCCTGCTTCTTAATGGACACAGACGACCTTTGGCTGAAGATGCAGCTTGCGTTCAATAGTCCCATTTTCTGTGAGACTTAATCATACCTCAGATCTGTACTGCCAGATTCACATAAATGAGCCAAATGTGCAGCTCAGTTTAATTTCTAGTGCATTACAAAATGGCAATATTATATTTTTAGGTACAAAATGTCAATAGTCATTTTGGGCAACTTCCTTCTGGATGTCCAATTTCTCATTCCTTAAGAGAGTTTGTGGCTTACTGGAAGTGAACGTTCAGCCTACAGAAGTACTTTTACTTAGTGCAGCAAAAGAAAGAAAAACACATAGAGAAAATTGGACCTCTCAACACAGGACTTTTGACCCAGAAGTGGTATTACAATGGAAGATAAAAAAAAACATGTTCATCATCTCTGAACACCTTAATCTAATTGGTGTTAAATTCTAAAATACAAAGGCAATTTATAATGCAGAGAAAGGGAGAAGGGTGAAAAGTAAGAGCAAACAGAAAAATCAATATTAAAAGATCAATAGTGAATGAGCTAACTTTTAAATTAGCCCTTTGTGATACAACAATTTCAATTGACTCCACCTTTAGCACCTAAACAGCTTTGTGTCTTTTGGTTTATGTCTTGAAACTTAAGACATCAGCTAGCAGACCAAAAGGATTCTGTACAAACTTGTATAAAATAGTGAAAGCTATCAGTGAAAATTTGGAGTATAATATAGAGGGCAAATGTACCCACTTGTGAGATGAAAAGACCATAGGACTACCCATGGCTAGAGGTTTAGCATATAGAATCCCATTTACGACATTCATGAAAACCCCTCGTACTGCTCAAGGACTGAAAGGCCTTTTCTTTGCATAACGTATTCAAATGCATTTGAAATAATGTCAATCTTTTCTACAACATACAAAATATGCCAGCACCTTCCCTTTAAATTGGTTTCCTGTAAATAGCTTTGTTTGAAAACTGGCTTTTCCCCCTCCCCTGCCTCCCCACCTCCAACTTTTCTAAGGTGCCATTTTCTCATTTTACAAGCAAGAATTCGCAGTAATCTGAATAGGAACTGAAGAGAGGACACATAAAGGAAATTGTCCATGTCATATAATGGAAAAATAAAGAGTAAATTAGGAAACAATAAAAAGAGCCGAAGGGTGAAAACAAATTTTCCCCTTTTTTTCCCCAGGAGTACTTCAGCCTGTTTTACTACAACTTAATTCTTAAGAGTATTAGGTGCCTATTCATAGTTAGTAAATGAAATAGCATTTTTGTTTTAATTCGTTGCTTCTTTAACAAATGCTAACTCCCATCTCTGCTTCTTTAAATCCACAAAATCTCCACATTCAATCCTAAGAAGTATTATAAAGGCTGTAAATCTTGTTTTAATGGAATGTACATTTAGCTATGAGGAGATAATTGACGTTATGGAGGGCCTAGATGCTGAATTATATAGGTTATCTAATACAAAAGGGACTCATTACCGAAGCACTACAAACAAGTAGTAATATATGTATATTGTTCTGAGTGGCGTTATAGCAAAAGTGTTCGGGTCTGCAGGGATTTATAAAACACAAGAAAACAGCAGACATGCACTTGTAAATTTGTCTCATTTGTCTCTGAAGTTAAAGGTTATTCCCTTGATCTGAATTTGTAATAAAAACATGCTAGACTAAGGTTTGTAGAGAATGTTTGAATATGTAAATTGTGTATAATGATAGGCAATTATAGGGTAAAAACTGGACCTTATGAATGTTACAGAATTGCATGGAGCATCAAAGTATTTTCCTTCAGATGAAATATTTATCTTTTGTGCATGTTATGAGCACTTTTCCAAAGGTATTCAGCAACCTATTTGAGTGTAGAGTTGACAAAAACCAAACCATTACAACCAACTAAGACTGTGGGTTTATGCACTGGAGAAGCCGCAGCTTTTTGCAGAATATACATAATAAATCTCTTGAACTAATGGTTCCGGAGATGGATCCTCAAGGACAAGTTCTACTGATTTTCCTTCCCTTAGAAGAAAGCTGGTCAGATGTTTCTGGATTTTTTTTTTTTAAGAAGATGTGGGGGTGGAAGCGTGGGGAGGGAGACTGGGGAGAATAACTAGGTAAGTGTGAATTTTCTTGGACTGATTCAATGAAGCCCCGCTTCCCCTTCAGTTTGTTGGCTGCTGTTTTCAGGGAATTATTGTAAGAGGAAAGAGAGTTTAAAAAAAANTGGAAAGGGGTAAAGCCAGGAGATGATACTGCAGTTTATGCTACTGAAGATAAGGTTTTCTCCTTCTCTGAGCATGACAGTCTGTTCAGGTTAACCAACTGCAGTGTTAGAATAACTCCAGCCGACTTGTCACAGAGTACAAAAGTCATCAGCAACTGAATGTTCTTTTCTGCACCGCAATTAAGACGAATCAATACGACGTGCCACAAATGGTATTTTACTCTCAATAAGAACTCGGGCTGAGTTTATTCAGAATATTTTAGCGCTTCCCCAGGGGATTTTGGTCCGACGCAGATGGCAAATAAAGTACTCAGCCTAGGGCTAGAGCACATTATGCTAATTCTAATGTCAGATGTACTTTAATATACAGCTCTATTTAATCACCCCATTATTTCACATTTCCATATGAAAAACCTGCGGCACTTCTGCAGAGCTTTCACTCTGCGACAATGCCAGCTTCCTTCAACTAGCTCACTGCAAAAGAGAAAAGAAGACTGGTCATTCTCACCAGTCGAAATGTTACAGTTTCAAAGTTTCAGTATTCCTGAATTTAAAGTGGTTCTTCCAGTGCAATTAGCAAATCGCTCAGCTAGAATGCTGATATGTACAAAATGCTAAGGAGGTGTGATTGGGGGGGGAAAAAAAATAATAGGAGCCTTCCCTTTCTATCTCATCTGCTCATGCACACAGATATAGGCAGACACATAGATCCACTTGCAGAACGGTAATAACAAAAATAATGAAAATATTTTCATAGTGAAGTCCAACCAGTATGCTCAACACTTGTCACCAAAACACTGCTATTCCTGGATGCATGGCTTCCGTTACTCAGAACAGACATGGCTGGCACAGCTGCCAGCCTACAGATGTCTCTGAATAAAACCTTCCTTGTGTATCAATAATTTTTGCCTGCAGTAAACTACACCTCTAAATTAGGTTTAAAAGCCAAACCTTCAACATGGGCCACCATCAAAATTATCTGTTATTTTACCTCGATGCCTCATTTCTGGTGACCACAAAACCTGAAGCTATAGACTTGAAGGTAAAATTATTCAAAAGTTGGTTTATAATGAAAGGAAAAAGGCAAAAAAAACCTTTTCTGTGCAGCTATTTAAAGCTGTTTTCCAAGCTTTTGATGAACAGACAGGACAAGCAGAATCAGTCCTTGTAGCACCTCTTTAGCATCCGAGTCTTCCCTTCAGAACAGTTGTGTGAAGGGCCCTTAATTCAGCATTCGGGCACAGTCACCAGTGAACTAAGTTTCACGGTCTCAACAAAATCTTCCTCCACTTTGGCATAATTAGGGCTCCATGACAACTAGTACCGCACATCAAGGGGAGCCAGGTCAGGACTGGATTATACCGAGCTGCTAACAGAGAAATGTACGAAGCTTAAGTCAATCTGTTTCTTTTTTTTTTTTTTTTTAATAATTACATTAAACCTACAACATATTTCAACAAAGAAAAAAATCTATTTAGAACAAGACCTACTTTTTCCTCCTCCAACCACCCAATCTGCATCCTTTAAAAATTGCTCAGCAATGCATGCAGCAGCCAGCACCTGGGGCCAGATCTCACCTGGTTTCACTGTTATGCATCAACATTTAAAGATACACAACTGAGCTGCTGTGCCCTGACATGGCATATGCCACAACTTCCATGTCCTAATTCGAACACAGCAAATATGCCTCATATTCAAGACAGAAATGCTTACATTTTCAAACTTTTGTTGTTGGTTTGGTTTGGTTTTGGAGTTTTTGTTTGGTATGGATTTGTTTGGATTTGGGGTTTTTGTTTGTTTTATTTTTGTTTTGTTTGTTTGCTCATTTTTTATATGTGTGTGTGTGTGCTTGTACATATGAATATATACCTGGTTTGGTTCCTGTAACACTGGCTATGAACACAGTACTATGCACAAAGGAGAAAGGGGTCTGAATCAAAGGGCAGGGGTCTGTCCTTCCCCACTTATTTAAGTAGATTCTCAAAAACACAACCTTCTCTTTTGAGAAGCACATTCAACTGTTTCACCCTATGGGAAGTTTTGCCTGAATGATAAATAAAGTACAAGTTAATTTAGTGAATTGAGGCAATTTTAAGATTTCTTCTGAAGTGAAGAGTACCTCCCCCAGAAAATAGTTAAATTAAAAAGAAGAGGAAATGAATGTTTAATATTCCAACACAAAGCCCACCAAAAGTCAATATGAATCTTTCCACTGGCTTCAACAGGCTGTGGATGTGGGTCTTCTTCCACAGTGGGATTTGTTAGTCTCAAGACACTGCCTTCAATGTAGGGATAAACGATGTTTATGATGGTGTAGTTAAAAGAAGAGAACAGAGTTCACAGCAGCTATAAGCCTGAAGAAGGCAGCTGTTAATATTTTAGAGGAACAAATGGAGACATATCTAGTAAAGTATTTTTTTTGTATCTTTAGTTAAAAGAGAAACAGGAGAAATACATAAACTGAAATTAATCCTTCATAATTTTGTTGCTTTTTCTTATGCTGATATCATACTGGGTTTTGGAAGTTAAAAAGGATAATAATACTAATTTTCTATAAATTATCCTATTTCTTTAGCCCACTTTAGAAAAATGGACTACATTCTTAAAGTCCTTTTTTTTTTTCTTTAATTGTAGCTGAAATGATAAAAAATATTTTAAATAAAATATTTATTCTTAGCAATACATAATTTTGTGAAACTCCATTTCATTTCCATCATTATGGAAAATTTTCAAATGCCAGAATGTCTGCACACATCTTACACTAAAGGGCTCTTACAGGACTCAAAAGTCCTGTAAAGAAGCCCAGACTGAGTGAACAAAGAAGCAAAATGAGCAGAAGCTTTAAAAGGCTAAATGTGGGTGGGTGAGTGGGTGAGGGTGGGTACAAGAGGAGGAGGAAGGTATAAAATAATTCAGATTAAAAATAAAACTTATCATTTACAGAAGTAGAGATCTTGGGGATTGCTCTAGATTAAGCAGTTAAATTGCAATCTATGAAGCTGCAAAAGATGAACCTCCAGTTATACTTCCTGAAGTGCAAAGATAAAAATACTACTTTTGCTCCTTAAATAGGTGGTGTTTTATGTCACTATAACACTGCAAAAAAATAATGCCAACACCGGCTTTAAATAAGATCCTAAAAACTTCCTGTTTTATTTCTATACAATCTAGACTGATCACCTAAGAGAAGCATAATTAAACAATGCTAAGCATCCCAATCCCTTTGAGAATGTGCTGCTGAAAAATATTTTTAGAACAATCACTGTAGTAATTCTTCTTAGTTGTAGAAACACTCCAAATCAGAAAGTCAATTTTTCCTCTATTTGCAGAAGTGTGCTGGTTTTCACTGGAAAGGCGCCTGTGTTTTGTTTGGCTGCTGTTCATATACTGCCTTGGCAGGATTTCCTTGGATTGCTTACAGTGAACATTGCTCTCGCATACAGTAGCACTCCCATTTTAACCGTCCCAGCCACACGTTTTCTAATAGCACACAGAGAGCCGCAAAATCCCTATAAGCGCAGCTCTTTAAAGCAGCAACAGAAGGGGGTAGGGCCGGAGGACCGGAGAGGGGGAGAGACTCTGCCTGTTCAAAATCCAGCGCTGCAAACAGAGTGGGATAGTCCTTTTAAAAACAACCAATGTGAATTGTGTTTAAGGAGCAGCTTTCCAGGAAAAGAAAAAGGGGGGAGGGGGGGGTTTAAAGAAGAGGGCCTGATTCAGTTGATTCACTGAATCTGATCTGCACTGGCGGAGATCTGAGCCTCACTGAATTGAGTTTTAACTACTGTTTATTTTATTTCTTCTTTTTTTCTTTCATTTTTTATGCTCTTCTGAGGAGCATGCACATAACTTAATTATTACTGGCATTGCCTTGCATGTTTGAGACCTTGCACCTGGGGCTATGCTCCTCTTGCATCCAAATTTTCCACCTCGTCAAGGGGAGACTGGGGTACGTAGGGAACACAGAGCTCCAGTGTGGGAATCGAACAGGCAGGCAAGATGAAAGAGGGGGACATCTATCTCGCTGAAATAGTCACAGGAAACAAATGCAGCGTTTCTACCTACGGCTGAGAGAGAGAAAGCCAGTAACAAAACCGTTATTCAGCTTCATGCCCTTTACAAATAGGACTGACTTGTTAGTGGACAGCTGCGACTCAGCCCCCCTCCATGCCATTCCAACTTGCTGCCTTTGCCACCCTGCTCTTGGAGATCGACAGCAATTTGCATCTCCATGCATCTCATTTCTCGTTAAGTAAGTTGATTAATTTGGGCGAGGGAAGTTGTCATTCAAAAAAACCAGAAATCTCCACTGGCATTATTTCTGCCTTTCAAAATTCACCGACCTGCCCCCATACCGGTCCAGCCCCCACTTCACACCTCTCTTTCTCCCTGTCCCTTTCTCCCAGCTTCCCATTCCCTCCCTCCCTCTCCCTCTTTCTCCCTGTTGTTTACAAAGGTTTCATTATGTTTTCAACTAATCAGAAAGGCCCACTAATACACAATTAACATGTGACTATAAAAAAAATAGCTTCCAGAAGAAGGAAAAGTAATTAAGTAGAGAATGCTTTTCAGTAAGTGCTCGCTTTAACCCATCGTCAGAGAACAGAGTCTAGGTTAGTCCACAATGGATGGAACAGATGCCAAGGGCGATATGTTAAAAGCAAATAAAAAAGGACATTGTTTTCTTTGGGAATAATAATTATCAATGCCACAAAAACGAACATCAGACTACAGTTGTTTTTATCTGACCTTCTCCTCTTTCCTCCACTTTTCTGAAGTGCCTTTTCCGTATGCTTTGTTAAAATAAATACAAAAATAAAAGTATCGTTTATTTCATCTTTGCTTCCAAGGTGACTGCAAACCAAGTGTCCTGATTTTGGCTGAGATAGAGTTAATTTTCTTCCTAGTTGCTGGCTTCTACTGCTGTGCTTTGGTTTTAGGATAATAATAACGTTAATAACACAGGGATGTTTTAGTTGTTGCTGAACAGTGTTTACACTAAGTCAAGGACTTAGGCTTAGCTTCTCTTGCTGCCCCGTCAGTGAGGAGACTGTGGATGTACAAGAAGCTGTGAGGGGATACAGCCAGGACAGCTGACCCAAACTGGTCAGAGAAGGAGAAAGCTGGTGGTCAGGGGCCTCTGCTTGGGAAGAGGCAGGACCTTGATCGGGTGGTGTTGGTGAGCAATAGTTTTTCATTTGCATGACTTGTTTTTCTTGAGTTTTATTTGCCCCTGGTTTTGATGTTTTCCTTTTAATCAGAATTATTTTTATTATAGTTTTGTGTTGTTTTGTTTCAATTATTAAATTGTTCTTAGCTGAACCTACAAGTTTTCCTGCTTTTACCCATCAAGTTCTCTCCCCAGTCCCAGTGGAGGTGAGTGCACAAGCAGCTCTGTGGTGCTTAGCTGACAACTGGGGATAAAACACATTAAGTAATCAACACCACCATCAAAATGGCACAACATTTTATGTTGTTTAAAATATTTTACTTTAAAACATTTTAGGTCTGAACTTACACATAAACTATGTCTCCAGAAAAGTCAATAGGGAATTGTGCCGAAACAATGACAAGGGATGTTGAACCCTCTGCAATTGTGTCATGTACATATAGTAAACACAGGAGAGAATTTTAAAGGTTGTAGCATTTGCAGCACTTCAATTATTAATTTTGGATCTACCTACTAATGCTGTCTTCATCCTGAGAGTTGCCAATCCACATGGGTTGGCAAGCTGAGGACTCCAGCAAATATATGGCACAGGCCCTATACATATGGGGGCACATGAATTAAAACATTATCTAAAGAAAACTAATTTTTTTTTCTTTATTTTTTAATCCAAGGGTTGTCAAAATATGTCCAAATGTTGCCTGTGTTCTCGATGCATTCGGCTAACCTCTAACAGCAAGAGTGATTCGCTTTGGAAAAGTATATATTCCTCTAGAGGTCTATCCTTGAAGTGGAGCATTTAGGATATTTTTTCATTTCTATTCCCCTCAATCAAGTGAATTCTAAAACAAACAGACACTTAGTTATGTATTTTGCAAATGAAATTCTGCGAGGAGCTCAGTGTTTTCAGGAAGACACTTAGCACCATTTTGGTCCCATTGAAATCAAGGGGTAGCTGATGGCTGTTGGGAGGATCCCGTCCTCCAGAGTCACAAAGGGCCACATGCAATAACAGCTTATTTTCCTTACACACACAACCCCCCACTCCCCCCCGCCTCTAAAAATGAATTTATATTCCAAACTATGTATCACATAGAGAGTATTTTTTACTATCCAAAATCCCATTAGTTTCATTGGCACTTTAGGTAATAAGATTTGCATGGTAAAAATTCCATTTCTATTAGATTGGGTCCATAGGACTCACCAGCCTGATATGATTGTCAGAGGAAAGGGAGGATGTGTGGGTTTGTTACAATATGAGGATTTGTCCACACAGAATTTGGCACCAGTTTAATCAAAAGGACTCACTTTAACCAGTGAAAACCCCAGTGTAGCCTCTATTTCTGTCAGCTTAAAACTGGCTGTATCAGAAAATTATTCACTGTAAATTTATATAGGTATGCAAAAGCAGGTCAACTAAACTGAGGTGGAAATCAGTTAAAACAATCTCTACTCTGAAGTATTCTGGGTTATTTGTCTGAAAACCCCCTTTTGTTAAACTAGAGAAAGTGGGGGGTCCAGGACAGATCCAAGTGCTGCATTGGCTTCACACATGAAGGCTGTAATAGCATCCTGAGCTGGAACCTCAAGGTCTCTTTCAAGATAGAGTGAAATTGGTGAGATCCCATCAGCCAGACACCTGTGGTCATGCCCACAGGCAGGACCTCATTTTCAACCATGGCCTCCATGGGAAAGAATATGTGAATCAAGGTAGAAAAAAATTCACAACTAGACCTTACCCAGACCTCCCATCTCTTAGCAATCAATGATTTAGAGTCTTTCAGTAACAGGGCTTGATCCAGACCAAATTAGCATTTTTATTAGCTACACACCAAATCTTCTTGATTTTGCCTAGTCCTTTCCTGAACATGTTTGTTATTTTTAACCCCTGCAACATCCTGTGGCAACAAGTTCCACACCTCTGTTCTGTATGAGTGAAAATAATCATCAGCTTCAGGTCTACTGCCTGGCTCACAGAGTATTTATTAGGGATGCTTGCACCACCATGGCAGTAGACCATCACAAAATATTCCCCAGCAATACAGAGAGCAAAATCACACTCTTCTTTTGCACAGTTCTTACTTCAGCCAAGTCCTTACCAGTTCTGCATCAGACTGATTTCTAACAACAGGTGGACAACTTCAGGATTCGGCACAAGTCAGATACAGCAGCTCCTTCCTAAACCATCCTTCCTTTAGCTTGTTTCCTCTTGATTTTTATTCATCTGCCTAGTTTCTTGTTCTGGTCCTAGTCTGGGTTTAACATTTAATCTAGGTTTAAATGCCTCCAACAAAGAGGCATATTCACCAAATGTTAGGAAATGGGTATATGGGTACTTTGCTGAAACTTGGCATTTTTCCACCTCTAAAAATCAGTCACAGTCTGGAATTTTTTCCTAATGCTCATTTCACAAGTCATTCAGTTTACCTATTATTCATGGCTGTAGCTCTCATTCTGAAAATGCACCTGGTATGTAGCATCAATCAGATACTGAAACTTTGTTGGCTTCCTGGACTTTATAACCTCATTTCAAACCTTCTGGAAATGGAGCCTGGAGAGAGTGTCACCCTACTGAATCATCCCAGTGTTCCTTGTTACTTGAATCATATTCCCTCTATCTGCTCCTTATTTAACTTGCTTATATATTTTTCGTTCTTTTCCCTATGAAATGATCCTGCCAAAACTGTAATATTTTTTGTTGTTCTTCTCTGCATTGCCTATGATTTTACAACTCTTTTAGCAATGTGTGCAGTCTTAGGTCATAGTTCTGTAGAAAAATAGTTCTCAATTTATCCTTGCTAGCTTCAAGAACACCCTGGGATGGTGAAACAGAAGACTGAATTTGGTCCATGGGTATAACACAGCTTATTGAAGTATACAAATTGAGAAGTGAGGGTACTTTCCATAGCTCAGTATCATTGTCCATAGATCAAGAGCCTTCCCCCTTCTACAAGCCCTGAGCTGAGTGACAGAGTAATTAAGTGACAACCTTCAGACTGGACTATTTCACTTTTATGAATCTCAGGCAGGTTCTTAACTCTACAGAGAAGTGGTTTTTCTAACCAAAACATGATGGAACACATTTCCCAAAAAATGCAATAGATACAGGATGCAAAGCAGCTAGAAAGACCCTGAACATGCAGACAGCAACCATACTGACTTAAAGCCAGAGTTTTCTGGGAGGCTCCAGATAAGCATCTAGAAGTATCTGACACAGTCAGTGAGGATGTCAAGGAATTGTTTGGGGGATTCCACTGGAGTATAAGTAATGGAATTTAATTGGGCCAGAGACAGTGCAGGCCGATTATCAGGAAAATGCCTGATAACTTTGTGACTGGCAAATTCTTTAGAGAAGCCCCAAGCCAGAGGTGTCTCAGACAGGGAAGAGCACGTGAGAGTACATAACAAAAATAATGTCACATAACGGGGTCAAGGTAGCATTATGTAACAGGTATTTTCTGCTTTCCAAATTCACAAAAATTAATTGTGTTGCTCCAAGTATTCTGTTTAGAAACACCAGAGAGTGTGAGCTGCAGACACACCCTCTCCAACTTCAACAGCAGCTGGGCTGCATGGGAGCCTTAGTGCACTCTAGAAATTAGTATTACCAGTATCAGTCACTGAGCAGTCAGGTCAAAACTGTTAATATCTCATCAGTCACATGAACTGCATCTCCTTCCTGACACACAACTACAGATTTATTGTTAGGATTCTTCAGTTATTTTGTCTGTTTAAATGAAGGTGATTTTTTTATTTTAACATCTATTATACAATTAAAAATATTATGGTAGAAGTTTGTTTTTTGGTTTTTTTCCTAACTTATTAGGAAATATATATATATATATCTGAAGTACATATTATCATCTTTTTAGACTTGTGTCGGACTAGATGACCTGTTACTCAGACTAACTGATTCAATTTTATATTTACAAGAACAAGGTATTTTTGTCTATGCTTGGTCATTTGGCTCTATCCAAAGAACGTGTTCTGAGAGTGGGGATGGAAGGGAAACAAGACTGAACACTTGAGTCAATATTTATCCCTTTGTCAAGATGGATGAGGAATGGATAAATCTGGTGTATACGCTTTGTCTACTGAACTTGGCAACATGGACTCTGCTCAGCAGACCCATCAAAGTCAACAAATACTCTTCCAATTAACTAATAGTGAATGCTAGGTACCAAATAAACAGGCAAGTACTGACTGCTTCAATGAATTACATGAACTTTCATGATGAGAAAATGAGTAGCCCTATCTATACCTGAGATAAACACTCAAGATCATTGAGGTGTTAGGAGAAATAGTAAAATAATTTTCAAGGTAGCTATTTAAAAATGCCCCTTTCCTTATCTAGGAAGATTCCCTACATTTAGCCTCTGTCAATTCTTCCAAGGCCCAGTGTATGCATGATTGTTCTCAACTGCACACTTTTGTTTGAAAAAATAGAGTAATACATAAACTTTGCCTTCCTTAAGACTAAAGTGGGACACAGGCACGAAAGCTCCCCTAATTCTCTAGCCCTCGAAGCATGAAAAGGGACTTGCGTCTTTTTATTCTTCAAATCAAAGAGGACTAAATCAAAGTGGTCATTCCTGCTTCAGTCTACAGATCTGACCTTCCTCAGATTCAGAACATTTGTCACATCTACACAGGGTGAGGGTGCTCTGAAAATATAAAATACTGACTTGCAAAGGCTGGAGCTGTATTTATACAGCTCCACACTGCCAGTTCTCTCTCCCCTGAGTATACCAACATATTAGTGCCAGATTTTGGAGATGGAGGTTGACCAAACACAGGCCAAGCTTCTCTGCAGTTAGACTATGCACTGTCCCACTCACAGCCATCACCAGCTCTGAAAAAAAGGAAAGGTTGTGGCCGTGGTATGCACAGTTTCAGCAGGGCTGGGAGGCAGCATGGGGAAGCATGAGACACAGGTGCTGCCTGTGACAGTCAGTGAGCTCTGACTAGGGAATCCAAATGGAGCAAAGGTGACATTTTAAAGCTGCCTCCAGAAAAGGAGCATGAAGCTTCACTGAAGCTCCTAGAGATCTCAATTTCTCCGTTCAAATCTCACCTTGTGATACACATATTCCACCATTATCTTTTCCTCAATAATTACACCTCCCTCTTTTGCCAGCTTCCCATTTGTTTTACCTTCTATCATCAAGCTCTCTTCTGATGGCTCCAGTTTAATTTTTCCACTGCATAATTAACAGTCAGAAACTAAGCAAACCAAATTTTGCCCTAATGTAAATCTACAAGAGCTTTTTAAAAGACACAAATGTAGCCCTGCAGACACAATAGAGTGAGATGGAGTGGCACACAAAGAGATCCGATTTTCACTGCTATAAGGATACAGACACTGCAGTTACAGGGTAACTATTATATAACCCACACCCCTATAATGGACAAATAGGAGTCAAACTTGTACACTTAAGTAATAAAGGCTTTACAAATGAGCATTTTCTATTAATGTAAATAATCTCTATTTTATTAAGAGCTATCTACTGTATGGTGCACTGAGCTAACAAGCAATCTTCAATTGCCACCTCGCATGTCTGCACTGCATAGTGGAATTCCTCCTGGATAGGTATCTTGAGAGAAACAGGACAACAATTAAAACTAGAAGGTAATAAATGATGAACAAGACTATGAACAGCATGCTGGACCTCTTCCCAGTCTTCATTCATGCATCAAAAAATCCCATAGCTCTGAGGCTGTGAGGGAAGCTGGGCAGTAGGGATGTCCACAGTAATATAAATGGGAATTAGACATGATTGAATGTGCTCATTGCGTTTTCAACAGCACATGTAATCTTCTCCCCTCTTCCCTCCAGTTCCTCCACCTCTCACCCTGCTACCAGAATAGATGACAAATGATCCTGTAACCAAGCAACTGGGAAATTGAAGAGTTTCAAAGTTCCAGTACATGATAGTTTAGCTATGATCATTTTGGTAATCAGGGTCTAACTGGAGACACCATCCCTGAGTTAAATACCTTTGCTTTCTCCTAATAGTTTTACCCTGGCAAAAGTTTGTGGTACAGGGGCTGGCAGAGGTAGAATTTTGTCTTCAGAGCTTAGCATCTCTGTCCATTACTTTTGATGTTCCCTGACACCCACAAGAGGATGATGACCACAGAGGAAATAAAGATGCATCTGTATGACAGTCACCTGCATGGCAGAAATGGAGGCAGCCTAGTTAATACAGCCTTGATGATACTCCATCACTGATATCTCAACGAGATTTTTTCCCCAGCTAGTGAGTGTTTATACAGAGTGCATCAGTAGGTACACTTAGCACAGTATAATCCACCACCATTTTTCTTTGCATAATGCAAAGAAAGAATTATGTTAGTGAAAACATTTTAAAAATCCCAATCTTTTTTGTGGGTACATTCTAACTGCAGCAACCATTTCCACTGGGGGATGGATTGTGAGGTAATTGATTCCGATACCACCACATGTGCCCTTGCTTTAAACTCAGGACACATAACTCACATAGAGGTCAATTAACTCATAGAACAGTCCCCAGTGGCAGAGTCTATGGCTTAAAAAGATCCTATGCTAGAAAAAACATACCATTATCAGAGACTAGCATTTGTTTCCAAACAAAAATTTAGTGGTAGAATTATTGCCTACCCACAAATATATGTGGATACATGTGAGTGTATAGTATCTTCGATGTAGATGTAGAGAAGTGCACAGCAAGGATTTTTAACCCTCACAGTGAAAAGAGAATGCCTACAGTAATGACATTAATTTCTCCCTATTTGAATAAACAAGGCAAGTAAATGTCTTTAAAAGAAACACAGCCTAGAATCTGCTAATTGTTTTTAAACTCTGCGCTGTATTAAGTCTCCTCAAATCTTTGACTATCCTGGCAATACTCAGTCGGCATTCACATATCACCCATAGCTGTTAACTAGCCACTGCAGATGAAAACTATTTGCACTAAAACTCGACCCTATTAGGCTGACCTGAGATTAAGTTTTCTGGCTAATCACTGAATGGGGGTGTTCAGACATGCATTTGTACATCTTCATTTAGCAACAGGGGCCCAGAAGAATGTGGCAGTATTCTAAAGAGAACTAGTCATAGGTAACTAAATCCCCCACAAAAGACTTGGCAAACCACTCTGAGACCACACTGCCAAATTTCAAAGGGAGGTGAGTGCTTTCCAATCTCCAGCAAGCACTCACGTTAGACTCATCAGTGAGGTAGAGGTTAAATCAGCAACAGTGGCATCTTTACCAGACTGGGATTTTAAGCTTGAAGGTAAGGGGATATGGCAGAAAAATCAGTTAACTGGAAGATATTACACTCCCAAGTTGCTGGGTACCCCTCCATAAGCACTCTCTTCCAGCCTCGGTTTTTAAGTTGTGTCAAATTTCTCACCCCATTCAGGTGAATGCTGAAGGCATCTGTACCTTATCATTTATAACTGTGTATGTTTTTTACCAGCTTAAACCCATGGAACATGGACTTGGCCATTTGAATATCAAGCCTCAAGTCTGTGTCAGCTCCAGTAAGAGATTTGACAGAGGGACTGAGATGTGCCTCAAAATTAAATCAGTGAAAAAAATTAGGAAAACTATCTTGGGAACGTGCATCACTGGGACACTTTAAAGCTAAATGAGACCTATGTTCCTTTTCAAAGCCAAAATGAAAATCAAAGAGCTTCAAGCAAGAAAATAAACACTCTGGGAAATTAAGAGGTTAGTACAGCTGGAGTTTTTAATCACTAACTGTTTAGTGTAGGTTTATTGGCCACTTTTAAGTAGAGAAAAGAAATTATCATCTTCAGTACACAGAGCTTCAAACCTGGAACTATTAGCATCTTATTCAGGGTGAATAATTACTATCAATAAACTGACCCTCTTCATCCATGCTAAATTATTGTGGCAATGAATAGTATAGATATGCTGGAGGAATTTGGGGAGTAACTCTCCTCACTGCACTGCTCTAACTGAACCTACATTTCACTCTACTGGGCAGTAATTAATAAAAGCAAAAAGATTTGGGAAGGGAAAGAAAAAAAAAAAAAATAAAGAAAGAAAGAAAGAAAAAACCCTCCAGATCTTGTGAACTATGAAAAGTGCAGGAGGCCAGGTCCCTGTAGAGTCTGCCTGGTTTAATAACACTAGTAAGAAAACAAGAGTGGTAAAAAGAACGATCAGAGTGTTCAAGAGCAGTGATCAGAGTATCAATCACGGTGCAACTGCCAAAACACTGCCTGTTCTCCTCCTTGCCGAGACACTAACTCTGAACAATTTGCTGCAGCAAAGGAGCAGATTTAATGAAACAACATGACTGGAAGGGCTGCAGTGGCAGGATGCCTGGCAGACTGTTGATACATGGCATGCAGGCACTGATGCAGAGCAACATGTGGACTCCCAGCTCCTCGCAGGGTGCTGAACCCTTCCCCTGCTCCCCAGCAAGACTGTGGTCCCAGAGCAGGCACAAATCTACCAACTCCTGCTCTCCCTCCACCCTTTCTCTCAAATAAACCCCAGAAAGGCAGCTCATGCACTCCAGAGCTAGGCTAGCACTGGAAACGCCAGTGTGAGCTGAAGCTGGAGAGAAACAGATGATGTGCTACTGTTCCCACAGTAGTTCTGGGAGATGTTTGCCTAAAAAAAAAAAAAACAAAAAACCAAAACCAGAAACATTCAGAAGCTCCACAGCTGATGACTTTTTTTCCCAAAACAGTTCACTAATAGTCAGGAAAACCTGTTCTGAAACAACCTGCCCCTTGGCAGAAGCCAGGGTGAAAGGACCTGAGTCCAAAGCACCCAGCATAAGTCACCGGATAATTCTAATACCTCAGGTTTTTGTCCTAAAATGTGTCCTCCTGAGTTTTAACACAGGTAGCCAGCATGTCTTCTGTTTACCATTATGACTCTTGCTTGATTTACAAACTGTCAGGTTCCCTGAGCCTGCTTCACAGCCTTGCACACTGCATGTGGATGACTGTGGGCCCATCAATTCAGCGTGACATGAATTTTCATAACGGAGTGATGTTTTGCACCAGGCTATTGTCCACAAACCATTATTTGTTGAAAAACAAACAAAAAGAGAACACTGGAGATACTTTTACATGATACTTTTCCAGTTCCTGAAAATGTGAGATAATGAATAAAAATGTTCATTACAGAATTATTCACTTTTCTCCATGATTCACATCCCAGTAATTACCATGACCAGCCTAATAAAAACTGCTACAAAACGAAGGTCAACTAGCAGTTAGAAGTGTTCATTTTCATTTCAATGTATTCATCTCTGGCTCCTAATGGCCTCATTTTCTCCTATGCTCTTTAATAAATACCACTGAATTACAGGTTAAATAGCTAAATTAAATTATTGCAATTACAGCATGCGGAGCACTGAAACTGGTTTACCTTTCCCAGTTCAATTAGAGGGGAAGTTTCAACAGCCTGAGACTCCCGATTGCTGTCAATATTCTGAATCACTAGGAATAGGCACTAAAGGCCAGGTTATTTGGTTACAGATTGGGTAATTTCTACACCCCTCTTCCCTCCAGTATAAAGAAGAATGAATTGAGTTCTCTCAGCTAAAACCAAAAGAAGGAAAAGTATTTTGGAGGAAAGCAACCGCAACACATAATTGATTCTGACTGAAGAGAAGAAATTATGAAGTGGCTAAGGCTGAGGAAGAGTATAGGAAACGACAATCTTCCTCTAAAGCAGAGGCAAATACACTTTAATAAATACGAATGCTTAACCTGCCATCGGCCCACAATTATTTTACATGTACAAATTAAAGATGTTCTTCATTATTTAAATATATTCCAGCATTTGTTGATGTTGCCCCTTCCACAAGCTTAATTATTTAACATCTCTTTTACAAGAATGAATATCTTAGTAATAAGGGTTGTTGGAAGACAGATTTAAAAAAAAAAAAAAATCTTTCCAAAAGATGCCAGAGCTTGCAGTGATATTTGTTGTGGAAGAGCTCCCCCTTACTTCTTCACTCTCATGTTTGCAAAAAACACCAAAAAAAGCGATCAAGGATGCGAGAATCATTCCTGTAATGATAACAGGACATGAAACACAGGCACACTCAAATATAGCTAGTCTGAGAGAGTGAAATATTTTGACTGCTCAGTGCTATTTCTATTTCTAGAGTCAAGGGAAAAGGGAATCTGCATTCCACCAAAATCCACATGTTCGAAGCCACATATTCTGTACTGCACTTAAGTGGATAAATGACACTGTCACTGTGAGAAAAGTGAGGTGGACCTTGCAGCTAAACCACTCACAGGCTTGGGTTCTTTCTTCTTAGGACACCTATGGGAAGTAGTAAGAAAGGGAGTTACTTTGTGCCATGCTGAGGAGCCACATTAAAATGTCTCTATAGCCAAAGTAAAAATATATATACTCATTAAAATAATTTGCAGCATACACAAAATCCTGTTCTTTTATTATCTCATCTTTAATATGTTTTGCCACTACAAGCATTTAATTCCCAGTAATCGACTGGATATAGGCAAAAACATAGTATATACAATATACCAAAATGGAGTTGTCATTAATATTAATGTTCAAGAAGGGGACATGGATAGGGACACAACTGTGAATTAAAAATTCCATCAAGTCCTTGCACATGCCACATCAAAGCTGTAGAACATAAATATTTTTTTTCCTACTGGATTTTATGTTGGGTTTTGTTTGGTTTTTTTGCACATAGATCCTGCTGTTAATAGCCTTAATGAGCCACGACATTGCATTGCTGTTTGTTCTCAATAGCTTAAGCAGAACTGTATCTCTATTGTATTTTCTGCAAATTACTTGACTTTGGGTGGAGAGACAGTTTCCACATGTGAATTACCAAGAGAAGATCGAATCTGCAATGAGGTAGCCTACAGTGTGGGGCAGATCCTGAATGCACTTCATAACAGTACAAGAGCTAATTAGTGGCAGCACCCAGAGTCCCAAAGGAGAGAAAAGGACTATATAGCATTTTAGATGATTCAGCAAAGAAAGTCAGAAACACAATTAGAGAGAAACTATTACTAGGATCACTATGAAGTCCTAAGAGTACTAAAAGGCTCAGTGCATGTATGAGTAGAGGAAGAAGATGAGGAGTTCTGAAGGTATGAATTTCTCAGACTCATCCCTCTAAGCAAACTTGAAAGGTTTGATTCTCCACCCACCCTCCTCAACCTGAGAGCAGGGTTCAGTTCACATACAACCTTGTGAACTGAACCCTGCAGGGCTTGAACAGTTCTAGCCAAAACCATAGCAATGGAAATGAAATGAGTGTTTTGTGATAGCTGACAAATTAGGTTACCTCTCTCCAACTGTGAGGTTCATCCAATCTACAAGATATGTTTCCCTTGCACTAAGAGGGCATCCATAACACTCCAGGGCTGAGTGACCCATGTCTGGACTTTCAGGTCCTATTTGAAATTTAGCTGGGATATGCAGGACATGGAAGAGACAGCTGAAAGGCTTTTCTTATGTCTATCACATGAAAAAACTCTTCCAGGATAACTGTACCAACCAAGCAATGTAGCCAGTGTATAAAACCCATTCTTTCTCACAGGACACCAGAGATTTTGTTTTAGAGATTCGACTCATGCATTTAAATTTAAAACAAGTTTGAAGTCCATGAAAGAAAGCTGCTCAGAACACTTTTACCAAAGGTTCTTGACAAGTAAAAAGACCTGTGTTAAGAGCTAAGTTTCAGTGAAGTTTCATCAGAAAGACTGTGAGAGAGAGTTGCCTAATGGTCAGGGACCTGCCCAAGTAGTCATGAGACCCATATTCTACTCCTTTTGTCAGACTGCAAATGATCTGATGAAAGACATAGAAACAACATAGATACTGACCCAGAAGCCCTCAGGTTTGAACCAAAATATCACGATCTTGCCTAGAAAACTGGAAATAAAATTTCATTTCTCAGAAATATTTATGTTTGCAATTTGTTACAGTAGGAAGAAAAACACAGCTTGAAACTTTAATACTCAATGAAAAGTGAAAATGTATTATTATGAATTCTTTGTATGCAAATCCTTACAAGAAACCTGCCAGAAGCCACCATCAAGTTTCTACTGGATTGCACAGACCACAATTTCACACCTAGATCATGCGGGGGGTTTTCAGAACATCAATGCTAGCACTTGAAAAAGTGAAGGAAGTTGATTTTTTCTGGGCAATTTCAAGCTTTTATATCACTATGAAATTCAGCTTTCCTCAGCTAGATGCCAAGAAGGAAGGAATACTAGTGCATTAGTAACAGACATTAAAAGGAAATATGAAACGTACTTCTATAATTCTTTGAATTACAGAAACCAGTCGACACTCAGACAACTTGGAAACATGAGCCAACATCAACTTTTTCACTCTGTGAAGTATAGTTTGTACCTTCTAGGGCGAAACCTTTATTATGCTCCCTAGGGAAGAAACACCAACTTGATAAAGTCACTCATTCTCTTATGGATGAATTGCCACTCCCTTCTTCAAAGTGAAGAGAAAGGGCAATATCACCATAATGCCCTATCAAGATTTCAACAATTTCAAGAGACTCCAAACCAACCTCTCAGGCCTAGTGGCAAGCTGTATTGCCTGAAGGAGGGTAGAGATAAAGTCTAGAAACTTCTCCAGGGCTGACAACTGCACCACTGCAGTCAGATGCAATAATGGGCTGGAGCAGCCTGCAGGAATGGGGATTGACAGTGACCAAGAGAGTGGAAAGGCCTGGGAGAAAGCAGACCAAACATTAGTAATGCTAAGTCAATGCCTAGATTGCTAAATCTGTGTGTTACACAAAGTACCTCCTTTGGCAACCACTACCCAAGATGACTAACATTTGCTCATGCTGACTTCAACAAAAATTAAGTGCCTGAGAAACTACCACCTAGGGTGAGGAAGGGAATGTCTACATGGTATCTGGCAACCTGACAGAGGCTCACCCTGCCTGCACTCCAACCTAGCCAGATGCAAGCCAGCACCAATATAGAGGACATGTAACTGTGGTTAATACAACCCCAAACCCAAGCTAACAAACTCTGCAAAGAGACGAGTCTGGGGCTCAACATCCTCACTCATGCAGCTGTATGGCTTCCGGTGTGGGGTTGGCTTCTGTCCAGTTGGCTTGAAGCATGGGCAGAACAAGCTCATGTGTACTTGCAAAACACCGTGAACAACTACCTTCTTACAGCTCTCAATTTCGCCCAAGAGGTTGAAGAAATTAAGAAATCCCACATAAAACAGCAATTCTGGATTCTTGGTTTCTTTAAAACCCAGGGATTCACACTGTAGAGCCAACCCTAGTTTGCTTTCCTAGCAGGCTCCAGGTGTCAAGTACTTAATCTCAACAAAATAAGTTATAGTTAAATCTTCTCTTTTTTTTTAGTTTATTTATTTTCATGTGATCTAAATTACAGTAAAACTTGATAGACAAGCAGATACTATTATTTGATCAGAAACACTCCAGCACCTCGACATACAAGTTTCAGCCTTTCTAAGCAGGAATTTTAGACATGCTTTTGTCATGCATTTCAATTCTGCAAGATAATTTGATAACTGCTGACCTGGATTATGAGCCTAATCCAAACTCAAAGAAAATCACTTTCAACTGTACATTCATTTTATGCCTGTTGTTCATGTTGCAACGTGACCAGACCAGACTTCTAGAGGCCGATAACTTACTAAGCAAGGCTGTACCCAAGCCCTTCTTATTTCCTGCCTGTAAAATGGTCATACTCACCTGTGAGGGCTGATTAAGAGAAACCTCAAAGGTGAACTGTGCCACACAATCTCAGACAAGTTGAAGCATTTTTAAGGATTATTGCTCCATTTCTGAACTACCAAAAGATTATACTTCAGAGAGCAGAGGAGTCAAGAAACACTAAGCTCTTTGACTTCTACACAGCTAACATGATGGCCACTACTCATTATAGTAACAAAACTGAACACTGTACCCTAGAACTTTCCAATCAAGACAGATTGCTACACCAATGCCAAAAATTACGACTAATGAAATGACTAAGAGGGATGGGTAACTGAAAAGCAGAGGCTGCAGAGTGCCACTATGCTCTGAAGTATTAATTCTGTCACAGAGGTTGGCACCATTTGAGTATTTTATTGCCTTTTCTCTTTGTGAACACGACACAAATCCAGTCTGGTCATTTTATTACATAAGAAAGGGGAATTCCTCCTTGCAGCAGGAACCTCATCACTTCAAAGGAAAAAGTAGAGTCACCCAGAGGAACAACAAAGTGTTGAAACAAGTGTATGCATTAGAGCTTAAAGTGGGCCTCAGAAAGGCAGCAGATGACAAATGAACTGGAATCTTCTCTTACTATTTACAGTACACAGACATGAAAGGACAGAAGTGAGACAGAAGCATGATAATGGTAAAAATGAGTGGAGTGTGCCAAACTTTCTCTTACTGCCCTTGTCAAAAATGCCCTGTTGTCTTCTGAAATGGCAGTCAGGGAGAAGGAAGTCTGATCTAATGCTCACGGAATTAATAGCAATTGATTTTTCTGATAACTCTCATGGACTTCACCTATGGCATTCTCTGAAAGAGTTCATTTGTTACCTTGCTATTTGGTCATATTTCTTCCAAGTGTGGATCTTAAAAAGGGCTGAATTTCGTTGACCATACAAGTCTATCCAAAATAATCCTGGTATGGTTCTTCCACTGCTTGCTTTATCCACATACCTGATTGACTGAGATTACATTACCACTACAACAGACACATTAAGGAGAAAAGGAATTGCCCAGGATCACAGAGGAACAGTGTGATGGCAGCAGCAGCCATAAATACCAGTTTCCATTGGCTTTCCAGTCTGGCATGTGAGCTGCAAAATTATCCTTGCTGGAGTGACTCTTATTTTTTTCTTTATTGTTTACTCACTAATCAATTAGAAGTGCTCTGGGCTCCTTGAGATGAAAAGATCTAGCTAAGTAAGTAGATATTGTTGTTGTTGCTATCATTAAGATTATTCACAAACAGAAGTGTCAACAAACATACAGAACAAGTTCTGCTGAAGCTCATATATCTTCCAGGCACCTGTCCATGTTGCTATATAGTATTAAGGTGTGAACAGGGAAAACCATGTACCCAGTCAGTGCTGTGTTTAAGTGGCCTGCCAGCTCCAGCTAATCACCAAGTTATTTACTTCCAGTTTATTAGGCCGAAACTGCCACTAGCTGTTGGCAGCCTCTAATATTTACACCTTACTTTCCTGGGGTCTCTTCAAGCACTGCTGTAATAAAAAAAGCCATTTCTTCCAGGTTTAGATGCAAGAATTAACACACAGAGCACCACACAAGGCCAAGCCAAATTCTGATCTCAGTTACAAATGTGCAACCCCATTGATTTCCAATGGCTTAATTTGCAACACTCTTGAGCTGCTGTACCTGAAAGCACAATTTGATCCACCATTTTCACAGAGAGGAGTAACAGCAGTACCTCTTATACACTTGTCAGTATTTTAAACACAGTGCAGTTGTACAATTATCAATCACAATCAATAGCCTTCAGTCTGATTTCCATCACATCCAATAAAACCCAGAATCAATTCCACAAACATTTCCTAAATTATTCTTAAATTACTTTATACTTCTGTAGTTTTTTACTATTTTAGTATTTGAGAACCTCAGAACTTCCACATCTTTATCGACCTAACACTCCCATCAGAGAGTGAGGAATTGGAATTCCTTATTAAATCAGTGGGAGATTTTCCATGGAGAAATTAAGGCACTTTTCCAAGATCACAGGGAATATTCAACAAAGGTTTCGATTTAGATTTCCCAAACTAATAAACAGGACATGAAATACAAGAATTTCTTTCTCTTACCAATACTTTTCACTGGATAGCAATTTAAAAGCATGCATCATATTCTCAAATCCCCTTACAGTATTTTTCAACCAGGATTTTCCTTTTTTAGCCAGATATGGGTTCCCTTTCATTGATATCATTTGGAATCCCTGGACAGGAATGCTTTATTTTTTTCCCACCTGGAAAGAGATCCTGTTGTTGAAATCCTAAAGCTGTCTTTTCTAAGGAACACTCCCAGTACGGTGTTCTTCTTTCATTTTAGACGTGATTAAAATTTAGAGCCATGCCCTCAGTTGTGTAAGGCCGACAGAGTATCTGTTCATACAGAGCAAACATGAGATTCCTGATGCTGAGCCTCTGATGTGCATTAAGCTCTGTGCTCCACGTGAAATTCCCAAACCCTTTGCACCTTCCAGCTGCCAACACAAGGGAGTTCCACAATTTGCTCAGGGCCAGGCACGCCTTTATTCATAGGAAAACCTGCTAAGAAGCAGCCAGAGCAAACCAGTACTGACTCATAGCACATGTGCACTTGCTCAAGTGACCACTTCCAGAAACAATAAAATACTTCAGACAAGCCCTGTCCTGCAAAAATTACACATTCACAGCTCATTTGTCAGGCTGAGTTCATTGCAATAAGGAAAGCCACCATTTTACAAAGGATACATTTTCTTAAGGATGTTTTCCCCTAACCCGTGTAGGAACAAACCGTCAGAAAACTGCACTGCACTGCAAGACTGCTGGCAGCACTCTAAGCTGTGCCTGGTCTCTTGACTTCAGTTCTGGCTCCCCTCTCGTCCTTTCTCATGCATTATAGACTGATCAGTAATGAGTATCTTACCAGCTTAATGTAGGGTCTGCACCAATTATGATTCTTCCTTGTAAAAAAGAAAGCCAAGAAAAGAGAGAAGAAAGAAGACCAAAAAAGCAGGTTTTGGTTTTTAATAACTTGAAAGTATGACCTGATTAGGGAGAGAGCTACCATTTATTTTATTTTGGTCCACTTCCAGATTTCCAATCACTTTTTTAAGTATATCAGTTGGGAATTGTTGACATTATAACACAGTCAGGTAGATAGAGGTCAGGAAAAAAATCATCAGAAGCAATTTAAAAGGCCAGGTTACAACCCAGTAAAGTGTAGTTACTTTAATTGGAAAAGTCAGTTCAGTATCATCTATGACACAAACCCCAAGGATTTTGAGAAATAATTAAATATGAAATCGTGTTTTTATAGTTATATCCCAAATGGAAAAGCCAGCTACTTGTAAAAACAGTCTCTCCTCTGTTCTCACCTTCCTGCTGTACATAGAGTATATCTATTCATGTACCAGAGTAATGGAAGGTTCCACTGGAAGTACTCTTCTTTGCCATAATTTTGACATGACTACAGTACAGAAGCTGATATAACCAGAGCTCTAAAATCCCAGCATATATCCTTCCCCATGACTCCAAGTCCTTTCTCTGTCCCTTTCATCCTCCATCTCCCCTCCTTCCTTCTCTCTCCCGCCTTACACACATCCCAAGTCAGCCTGATTTACAGACAGCAAGGAAGATTTGTGTTAGTCATTACACCTCCGTCTGTCCATCTGTGAAAGCTTTTCAGTCATAGGCATTACCTGAATGGTGATTTAGCAACAAATAAAAATGCAAAAGATAGTTTAAAAAAAAAAAAAAAGTGACTAAATCTGTTAAGCTAACTATTTTTTTCTCTGTGTTCACAGTAAAACTGGCAAACATTTTAAAAGTACAAGGAAGTTTTTTAAAAGAGACTTTAAAAAGCAAGAGTTCAACATTTTCTGGAAACACTGAGAACCCTACTGCCATTATCAGAAATTCCTGCTCTTGGCCAAAATTTCTCCTTCATATTGGCACGCTCTGTTACACACTGGCTGGGGTGGCATACACTAATGGCCAAGAGAGCACTGCTTGTGGAAGGACTAAACTGGAGAGTCCATCTGAAAAGATTCTGCTTGTATCTCCTTTTATCTAAAAAGCTGTTGTGCTTATTTTGTGCAGGTGTACATCAAACTTGGCTGGATGCTACAAAATCTGATCTTGTGCCCAGGCAGTTCAGTCTTCTGCTGCTTTTACTGTTTGCTTTCCACAGATCTGCATGAATTCAAGGTAATGAACTCTGAGAAGCTTTTGGCCTTGCCAGAAATGCTTGAGTACCTAGCCAGTACACAAATAGAAAAGGGAACAGTATCATTTTTTAATTTTTTTTTTTTTTTTTTTGGTTTGAACCAGCACCGTGCATGCATGAGCACTGGAAACTGAACTTCCTTGCCCTCAGATAACATGCCAACACTACTCCCTGAGTAAAAAAACTGAGA
Source organism: Psilopogon haemacephalus (assembly GCA_013396835.1). Classification (NCBI taxonomy): domain Eukaryota; kingdom Metazoa; phylum Chordata; class Aves; order Piciformes; family Megalaimidae; genus Psilopogon; species Psilopogon haemacephalus. The sequence goes on from VWZI01015271.1 coordinate 210,435, forward strand.
TACAAAGTCTTGGCTGTAATCAATTCACCATGTGTTCTCCTGCAGTGGAGTTTGTCAAGCACTTCAGACAATTTGAGGATAGCAATGTCTTGCGTATAGATATTCCACAAGTAGAGAAACAAACTACCTGGGATACATTATCTGGTAAGTGTTCACTCAGCTCATGATAGGTGTGTGACTCTAAACTGGTTTTGGCATCTAACAATCTCTGTTTTGATAGATAGCAGTATCTCAGCAGCCTGTTCTCTGAGCCAGTGCAGACAAGGAATGGGCAGCACACGTTCATCAAACTAACATCTGCTTTCAATTCTCCTTTATAGATGTGAAATCCTTTCAACTGGACATTAATCATTCTCCACAGCAGCAATGAGATACTTAAGACAGAGCAGAACAAATCAAATTAACCATATTTATTAAACAAAAGAATCCTAGGGAGTAAATAAGAAAAACACCAGACCATATAAAAATAAAATTAAGATATTGACACACAGGAGTCTAAAAACTTTCAGGTGCTATTTTCAAAGCCTCAACTGTAACCAAATAGTGGAGGGCTCTACTGCAGAATGTCTCGTGGATTATTTTAGCAATAAGGTATAATTGAAAGGATTAGCATGAATGTAATCTTTCCCTTCCAAAAATTTCAGGAATGCAAAAATGACTCTCATCTGCACTTCATGTCTCATGTTCTTAATGCTGGAACTTCATTTTCGCTCCTGAGGAATTCAAGTTCAGGGAAATGTTACCACAGAAATTCTCATTCACTTGACAAAGGAAAACCTCTCTCTCTTTCACTGCAGTTAAACAAGCCTAAAAATCATATCTTTGGAGAGTCTGTCTCGGTTCAGCTTCAGGCAATGGATGTCCTTCACACTGAGAGACAATCGACTCCCAAGGGATCAAACAGATCACCCAGAGAAGCTCAAATTCTCCAGAGTAGTTACTCTAAAGAAGGAAGCAGAGGAGTTTCCTCTTTCTGGGTTTCCCTATCTTAACTTGGCAGAGAGCTTTCAGCAAGCAAGGTGGGGGATACTGCCACATTTGTGTGGAAATTAGTAGCAAAATATCTGTAGATCAGATATCCAGACTGGTCCACAGAAAGGTACACCACTCTCCACCAAACACCCAGTACTCTATCTCTTTTTCCCCTCTAAATTCTTCAATTGTTTTCTTTCAAAAAATGCCTTTCTTATTTTAATGAGGAAACGGTGTAACATGTTGTTACAGAAAACTAGCAATGCTTAAGTGAAGAAGAAGAGCTCTCACCACCTAGATTACACCTATCAGCAGTATTCAAGATTTTTGGTTTTTTAATAAAGGTGGCTAAATGTTAAACAGATGAGAAGTTTCAAGAAATAATATGTCTGAGAACAGAAAGCAGGGTTTGGCTGTCCACACACAAAAATGATCTTCCTATGCCTGTGCCACAGACATGAGGTCAGTTATCTGCTCCCATCCAGAAGGTTCCAGCCCATGATGGGCTGCTTTTTCTGCTGTAAAGCACCAGGGTGGGACAACCAAGTCCAGAGGAAATGTGACTTTGCTGCATGCTCTGAAAAAAATGTGATGCTTTATTGCCTTTCCCTCTCAAAACCTATTCATAGTGTCCATTGCTGGGATAAAGGCTTGAGTGAAAAAGAGGAAGACACTTTCTTCAGTGAATCTGTCAGACCTCCCCTCCTCCTTTGATACCTGCAGCTCCCCCATGCTGATCCTTTCCTCACTCTTTCCCAGTTCCATATACACCTGACTGTAGTAACAGAAGAGATACCATCTCGGGTTAGCCCATTACATGTTTATTACTCCTTGGTTTATTTCTTCATAATTGTTACCTGTGCAAGCCTGTGCATCTAGCCCAGTTCTGGCGAGCCTGAAAAGCCCCAAACGGAAAATAGCCTAAAGATGTGAAGAATCTCAGCCAGCATCGCAGCCCAAAAGGCAGTCAGTTAGAGAAGGTATGGAGGAAGAATAATTGCAACACACAGCACATCGGGATGTTTTTTTATCTAAGATTTCCTGGCTTGGAGGTACTGTGTTAGCTAGTTAGATGTGGTTACAAATAGAAGTGCCTGACATTAATCAAAATAATTTGGCAATGTGGCTACTAATGTGAAATTACAAAAAGGACAGGTACCTTGCAAACCTAAGCTCAGCTTATTGTTTGCCAGATCACTTATCAGCCGGGGAAAATAACCTTTCCTTTACGTTCTGTGATTTCATACAAACAGGAAACTGAGCAAGAGAGGGAGGGGAGGATGGGACTCTGTTTTTTCAATTGATTTGATTTTTCATTTGATTCAATGTAACTTTAAGAAATATTAATCTGCTCCTTCATTTAATTTCATCTCTACCACTGGCCAAGAGAAAAAGCACTAATTTATAAGTTGAAGCAAGCCTAGAGATAATGTCACCCACCATTCATCCAAATTTGTCACTAGCATCCCATTAAAGCTGTAATTATTTTTTAATTAAAACTAAGGAAGCTGGCATGCATGTGCCTACTTTATACATCTGTTATGGGTTAAAATAGCTTTTAAAAAATGTTTTTTTAGACTGCAGTCTTTTGTGGCCGTGGCCTATGCCAAAGAAAACGCAAACTTGCTTATTTTCTCCATGGGGCGCAACACTGCCTATGTGTGCCTGAACAGATTCGACTGGCCGTGAAAAGAATTCTAAATAAAACACAAACATGGAATTTGGCAACGCCACAGAAGCGAGCTTAAGACTAATTCCAGCATGCGGACGGCTCTCACACAGCAAGTCTGGCTCCACTATAAATGAAACCAGGCTCTGTAAAATCACCAATAAAGTTTGAGTTAGGATTTAAAGGGACAGCACTCTTATTCCAAGTTGTAAGGGGGAAAAAAACTCATGCATACATGTGGACATGGACACATGCATGTGCCAGGTTATCAAGGAAATTCATGCTGGCCCAATAAGCCTGTACGCTATGAGCTGTGTTTACTCTCAGCAATCATGTCCATTTTGAAAAATCAATTTTTTAAAAGCCACAAATTCACTTTGGACTTGCTTTCTAGAAAAAAAAAAAAAATATCCGTATTTATTACTGCAGGAATCACAGTATAAAGGACCTACCTGATGGCAAAGCTGAAATGATGTATTAAATAAGAAAATACAAATGTTTGGGGCAGAGCAGAGCAGGAGAAAGGTGTGAACAGAAAGAAGCTCCATGGCCAGGGAGGCCACAGACAAAGCAGCCTGTTCAAATCTGACAGCCCAGCAAGCAGGACGGTGACTCAATGGGACTTGCTGGGAGAGAATTATATGAAATACAGCCCTGTGCTGCCATGCAGAGGGACAAATTCATCCCTGGGGCACTGAAATCCCCTGGATAACACCTCCCCAGCAGTTCTAGCTGACCCAGAGAGCAAAGACACCTGTGAAGAAAGAGTAAGAAGGAAGTGAGAAATGGCTCTCATCCGTCTTTACCTATTAAGGAGAAAACAAATTTAAGAAATCGCAGGTTATAATCACCAAACATGGTCTGGCAAACTTATCAGGAAAGAAGCAAATTATTTAAGGCAGTGATAGTACTGTCTCACACACACTCCTACTCCCCCTTACAGCTCTGGATAACATCAGGCCACAGAATTCTTATACCTCAAATGCCCACCTCAAACCCTCACCATTGGGTCTCTCCCCAAAAAGCAGAGAGCTGAAGGGAAGACTTACTGGTTAGAGGGCTCTAAATATAAGAAAAGCTCAGACGTTTACAAGTGTGCTCAACTGCGCTAATGAATGTTGACAACGGTAGTGGAGGCAGGGGCTAGCACCACTGCAGATTTCACACTGCTCCTCATGGAAAAGTGCAGAGAAAGTATGAAGGAAACTGGGAGGAAGTTTACAATGATTTCACAGGATTACTTTAGAACTATTCTACACATATAATGATAGTGAAGTGTTTAGCTTCAATAGGTTGCAGAATATTTGTTCAGCTTAAGGAAGAAAAAAAAAAAAACAGACCCTTTGCTTTTATTATTATTTTATAAGGTTTTACAGAAAGGTAAAGTTATGAATCAATATTGTCCTCACTGCAGGCAAAACCACAATGATCTTATACCACAAGGATCCTATTCCCAGTTTAACCAACAGTTCAGACATTTTTGTAAAGGATTCAGATTAATCAATCCGTCAACGCTCAGACTTAATTTTTTGAAAGACTGAATTATAAGCCTATCTGTACCATAATAAATGAACTTACTCTCTCCTTGTTCAATCAGAGGAGTGGGGAAAATAACCTAAATTTGCATGCAAACTGAAAAAAAAACCAAAACAACCCCATATAGTTTACCTACAGGTTAAAGGCACTTGTGCTACACTGAGGTCTTACAAGGTTCGTTTTCAGCCTGATGACCATGGACAGTTTTAAATGACACTTATTTCGTAACAGTACCCTGATTCTTACTTAAATCTCTGTGCGTCTCTGAGTTCCGTAGACCGTGTTCACAGTTGGCATACACCACTGAAGTCAGAAAACACCTCATAAAAAGATGCTCAGCTAAGCATCCCTAGGCAGCGCCTAACCCACCTCTCAGTGGACTGCTGGTGTGGTACAGCACACCCTGGAAGCATCATGCTTGTCACGCAGCTATGGAAGACACTTAAGGATCAGGTTTAGATCTGGGTCTCACGTGAAGTAATCTAGGTCAACACAGGACATGTCAGGAAACAGTGTGACACAGAAAGGATAGGATGCTCCCCATGCATTGCTGGGGATGTAAAGAAAATAATATTTTTACAGTTGGCTTCAAATAGCAAGTGATGTTGTAACAAGCATTAAAGCTGCAGGTATGTTGTGTAAACTAGCCTCTCTCTAACCAAACGTTTTTAATGTTAATAGTAAAGACCATCATTTAGAAAGCACCATTTCATGGCATAAATCCAGGTCTTGTGTCTCCCATCTCCTTGCTTAGTGCCTGCATTAACCTCATTTCAGAAGTCCCAGGACCTCTGACTCTTACAGCTGAATTCATAAAAAATGTAAGCCCTCGCTACATGGGATTTGTGCCTGCCTCCTTCCAAGTGCATGTTTTAGTGACTCATTGAACCTTGTTTCCCAAGCTTGTGCTACAGCAGGTCGTCTTAGTTGAAACAGGGATCTGTATAAATGGTTTGATTAAGATGAAACCAAGAGGGAAATAAAGGCACATGCTATATTCTAGCCTACCAGATTTCTATATGTACTGAAGAAATACTTGGAAAAAGAGTATCCAAAATAAAGGTAACTGCACAAAAACGTATGTTGCTCAGCTGTTTACTGCTCAGCAGAAAGAAGTACTAACTAACATGCAGCACACAGGAGCCCAGTGGGGCATGGCTTCTTTGACTTAAATCCCTTTCTGAACATAAAGCGTCCTGTCTGAGTACAGAACACTTCCTTTCATCTATTTTTATGAAGCATTCAGGAAAGAAAAAAGAATCCGGGTCCTCTGAATTATGAAGCTCTAGAGGCACATGGGGTAATTTTTTTGCAGTTCTCTGGCCTAAACTGAAGCTGCTCCAGTTCCTCTTAAAAAATATAATAAAGCTATTTCACTACAAAATGAACACCTCACTGTTGCCTCCACATTTCCCATTCTGGCTTATGCACTAAAGAGTGGTTCTCATCACAACTACCTACACCATAGAATACGGCTTGCCCTACTTCCTTTGACCCTGAGCACCGTATTTGTGCACAAGAGATTTATCTCTGTTCTCACAAACTGAACAGCCCAATTCACTTCCTGGCTCAGACACACAAACACATCCTCACATATCTGACAGAAAGTGAGAAGAAAAGTGATGACAAAAACCTCTTGCTGAAGGGGCAGAAGCAAACTCCATCCTGAATATGCCAGGTGAGGCTGTACAAGTGAACCGTTTAGCATATGCTACATACAAATGAATAGCAATTTACTGAGAGAAAGAAAGAATAATTGCAAACATTTATGCCTCGTGCATGAGTATTAAAAATAAAAAATCAGCTCTTAGAAAGATAGTGCGTTGCACAACCAAAAGGCAAGCCACCTGACAAACGCTACCCCTAATTTTGTCGCTTTGTAGGTGATTGCTTCCTTCCTTCTCTTCCTGCAGTTGATTTCTTTTCTTTTTAGGAAGTGTTCACCAAGAAGCATTCAACACCCTGAAAAGGATAGGAAGGAGGTAGTAGCAGGGAGAGGATGGTCCTATCACGCAAACCATTCCTGGTGGTTACTCAGTTGCAGAAACAGGAAAGTCATTCCTGTCCTTTTGCAGAATATGACCATGCACCATATTACAATTTTAAATACAAGTCTGGACCTCCTTTGACCAATCAAGGTATCTTTTCATTTAATGGCTGTCAAAAGCCATTACCTTGCCCGCTGCACCCTATTAATGATGTCTTTATTTATCCTGGTGCCTTCTGAGAAGTACTGCACAAATGCCAAGAAAAAAGACTCCTATTTGTTTGGGTCTTCTGTCAGAGAAGCAGGCACCTTGCCATCAGTGGTGCCTCTTTGTAACCAAGTAACTCTCTCCTATCTCAACTTCCAATATTCCCAAATATTTAATGAACTGGGGAGGGAAAAGGGAGGAAATTGGGATTATTACTAATAGGAGCAACAAGGCACAAGAAAAGAGCTCCGTAAAAATAAACAAACAACAAGAACAGAAAACCTTGCCTAGTGAGATAGAACAGAATTGTCCTTCCCTTGCTTTTGCATAGCCTCCTCTTTTGCCTTGTCTCATACCTGATACCACCAAAGCCTGATCATCCTTTAACAAAGATGGATCAGTTGCGGTGCAGTTCCCTAGAGCTCACCTATACTTTGAAGTCTCCTACTTCTAACCCAGCCATAGTGCAGCAAACTATAAAAGGAAATAAATTTGCTCATTCCAATAAGCAAATTATAAAATCAACTTAATCCATCGTGTTCCTGTATTTTTAAATTTGATTCTGGCCAGAGAATTGATGGCTGGGAATTACCCTTCCCCCACTCACACATACATGCTTTAAAAATTCAAAATCTAGTCCTCTATTTCAATATTTCTGATGTCAGTGACCGGTGGCAGCTCTCCCCATACAGTAACTGCTTTAAAGCGCTGCATACAGCACTGCATTAAAAATTAATTACACATGCTATTTTATTGATAGTGCATAATGTAATGAGCACCAGCTGTGCTAAACATCCAAACTCCTTTTTAAGACAGCTATAAAAAAAGAAAGAAACTGCACTTCCAAATGCTTCTCCTGTCAGAGGAGAAAAACAGCAACATCTTGGATGGATTTGAAACAGGATTCTTTGATTTAGCTCTCCATTTGGAGTGTTTGAAGAGTTCAGACTCTCGGGCTCAGTGTAGTGGTATGCGATCGAGTTAACTCTCTCAATGTTGGAGCCATTGTCTTTACTGCAGGCACCACTGCCTTGAACATTTTTGTCCCGAGACTACCAGATTCAGTTCCACCCGTTAATATTGCAATTAAGGGCTTTTCTTTTTTTCCTGGGATGTCTGGAAATGGCAGACATCCACTTTAAAGCACGTTTAAATATCTCTGTTGCTCCTGCTGGTTCTTAACTTGTCATAATTAGGACTTGCAAAGTTATACTGATTGGGCATCTGTCTAGAACAAAGCCTCAGCCCCACTCAAATTGCCAGTGCCATTGCCCCATGCAGCACCCTCATTTTAGTCACCTCTTTGCAGTCTTAAGGTCTCTTTGCTGCCTCCTGAGAAACATTCAGTCAAAAAATCAGTTTATGATTAGATACATCTTTTTGGAGTTTGGATCTGATTTTAATGTCTGGTGAGACAGAAAGCTGCATAGACACATAGGTCACATATGATTTTAATACATAGATAGATAGATAGATAGATAGATAGATAGATAGATAGATAGATAGATAGATAGATGAAAAGATGGGTGCATACGCTCACACTGGTGCATTACCATTTTTAGTCTATACATCACCCACAAATCCCTGCACTCTATAAGTACTGTCCACAAAGTCAATTCTACTATAGCACGTATTAAATATTTCAGTAAAATAAATACACACGTATGACTAATAGGGACATCTCTCCTGAATGTTAGCCAATTCTTTATGAAAACCTCTTCTTTACACAGCAAAACTGAAAGATAGATTTAGAAAGCATCCCAAGGAAGCCATAGGTCTTTGTCTGCCTCGGACACAAAATCAAATTCTTCTACCTCACAAAAAAGCATTCAATGCTGATGGAAGTCAAGTTGTATGAACTTTTTTTTTTTTTAATAAATCAAGTCTTATGAACTTTTTTTTCTTTCCCCCTGAGATTCTACTTAGCAAAAAAAATTAAAAGTAGAGTATCAGCCATCATCCTGGGACCTAATGAGTTAGGAGGTTTTTTTTTGCTGCATGAGTTTGCATTCTCCACTCTGGTTACTGTTTTGTTTTACATTGATTCTCTTGTGTTAATAAAACTCAGTCTGAAGTGAACAAAAGCTTGCTTCTTGTTCTAGTAAGAAATGTGTTGAGTGCATGCCACATCACTAACATAAAAGTTTTTTTAAGTAATACTGCTTTCAAGACAGACTGCATTAACTGCATCAAGGTTTTTAGAGCAGGGTGGTCTAATCTAGCTCTTCTTATTGGCTGACTGAAGTTGTAAAACCAACACAAAATGAATATAGTGATATCTTAAAGTAGGGAGAAATATTATTTTAAAACCTTTCCTTACAGGTATTTATTTTATCTTTACTGTCACCTTAACATTTCCCAAGAAACTCCTACACCAGTTAAATTATATCATAAGTAGAATTTCAGTAGCCAAGTAAACTGATACTAACTTTACAAGATAACTCTGTGCTTTGCAGAGTGTCCTAATGACCAATACAGCTCCTTCCTTGAACTATAAGGAGGCTGTTCCTCTCTTCTGAGCTATGGCTTAATCCTTTCCTCTATTTTAGACCCCAAACTTCACAGTCCAGTCCGTTAATCATTCCTGTCCATGACCATTTGCTTTTTATATATGCAACTAAGTATCGTAATTGTTTTCCACCTTCTTCCATCAGCCTACACATGAAAAGGAAGCAGTTTCACTGGTTATCTGAGTGTATGTGTATTGGATAGATTCTATTTATTTACACAGGTACATAGAACCCTTACTTGCAGGCCCAGGTCCAGAGACTTGGGATCATGTATATATCTGGATGCAGGCATAGGGGATGAATTATTATGTATGCTATTACAATCCCTTTTGTTTTATGCCAATTATAATTCTATTCCTGGGGCTTTTGCACTGTAGGATCTTCAGGGCAGGGACTTTTTTCCTTTGGAGTACACACTGTAAAGTGCCATGCACTTCTGTGCTGAGGTTTTCAAAGCTCATCTCTCGTTAACTTTAATGGGAAATGGGCATCCAAATCTCTTAGGCAGCTTTGACAATTTAAGCCTTAATGTACAATATTAATAAATCAGCATCATAAAAAGAGCCTTATGAAGATGTATTGTGAAAAAATAGCCCTGCAAAAAGCATTGCAGTGTGTGTGTGCATGAATATGGGCCTATACTTTTCTTTACATAATTACATCTCTCAATAATAATTTGTATGTCTCTGTTATGAAAAAAAAAACCACACACAAAAAAACAACTGTGTGTGTTTTACAGTTATTCTGAACAGTTGCAATTCATTGAAATGAAATAAAAAGCAGGCTCAAAAAAGCACCCTAATCTGGCAAGAGGTAAAGCAAAATGAATGCTTCGCCCATTTATATTTTAGATCCAAACTACACAACCCTGCGAATTTCATGACTCTATTCCAACTTCTAATTAAATAGGCACTATAAACGTTTAAATGGGAGAACCCAATTCAACAGACAGAAGCCTCTGAAGCTAAAGATAAATAAATAAAGAGACTCAGAGAGAGATTATTTCCATGATAGATATTGTTTTAAAATCGCATGGAAAAACACAGGCCTTTACTCACAATTTCCTCATCCTTTGGTGTCCTGAATGGAAAGAATTGTACAAAGAGGGGACCACAAGTGGCGATAGACAAGTGACATGGTGGACACCAAGCAGGATTCCCAGCATCATTTACTGTGAGTGAAACTACTATTAGCAGCACATTTTCTAAAGATTGTAAACAGCTCCGGATGAAGCAGCACCACTTCCCCTGTGCATGACTGAAAGCTACTCAGCATTCCAGACAGTGACTCTTATCTGTGTTGGAGATTCTCAAATGCAGTTTTCACACGGTTGTACCCCAAATCCCACCACAGACACTCCTGGGATTTTCAAGGGCCCTATTTGTAAGTGCCCAGCAGAGATCTGGGAAGACCTGAAACCTCAAGCCTTCTGAGTCACAGCTTGCTTGAGAACTGCACAGAAAAAACTCCAGGTCCTGAATTAAACGAATGCTGAAAAACAAGAAAGGTAAGAAATTATGAAGGAGGAGGAGAGGCGGGAACTGCTGATGGCTTTTGTTCAAAGAAGGAAACAATTCCTCAGAAGCAAGAACAGGGCTGACAGAATAAAAGGCTAATTAAGTCAGAGAGACAAGCAGATCTCTAAACCTGGAGCAAGTGACTTGTAAAGGTCTAAATTAAAAANATAATTACTTTTTCTTTCATTTCCACAAAACATTTAGATGACTAGAAAGATTCATAACCCTGGCCACAGGGTTTAAACCATGCCCCAAGGTCATACACAGTGAATTGTATGGCTAAGAAAGGGTTAACCATATATAATCTTTTTTTAAGGGAAGAGAATGTTTCTTTCAAGCAGAACTTGACCAACTACTGTCATAAACATGTAGCATGCACTTTGATATAACCTATTCTCTAAGTGTGGCAGGCTGCAGCAGTAATTACAGGAAGCCATGATAACAAGTCTCTCTCCACAGAGCTGGCATCACTCTCCCAGCAAACACACAATTCTGAAAACTCACAGAGCACAACTCCAAAGTGACAACTCAAAATACATAAAGCACAAAAGCCTCACCTTCCCATGTTCTCTATTTTTTCCTTCCTTCTCTATCTGCATTTAGTTGTACTTGCTTTTCTCCTCACTAGCAGTTGGCATCTGAAGCAACAGGGAATCAGAGCATCCAGTTCACTGCTACCAAATCCTGCCTGCCAAAGTCACCTGTGCACATATTGCACCAACAAAGACAGAGAAGCTCGAGAGAGGAGAACAGTGCCAGTTTGGTTTACTGGTTACAGGTAGAAGAGAAGGGGGCAGGTAAGGGAGCTATCTGACTTTCTGATCCAGTGCTCACCATTCGCAAGACCCCATCTCCACGTCCATCTCAGGCCAGCTGGTCAGTCTGCTGAGGCTGATGAAGCAATGCCTGATTACAATAGCGCACACACACAGACACTCTATACAGCAGCTTGAATAGGAAATCTGTCCAAATCCCCAGGATGCACTTATTGACACAGTGCATTGCTGCAAGCAGCTGGGTGCAGGGTGAGTCTCTCCCAGGCAGCTCAGGAGCCTTCCACACATGCCTCGGAGATTTATGCAAAGTCAAAACAGGACCTGAGAATATTTTCTTTCAAGACGGAGGGTTTCCAAGATGCAAATTTAAATTCCTTGCAAAACTTCTTATCTTGCTTTATTACAAGGAGAGTTGTACAGGAACATTCTTATGAGATAGTGTACTGCAGCTAGGTGGTACCACTTCTTGTGGAAGGAATAAGCTGAGCTCAGTTTTCCCAGATTCAGGGAAGAGTAATTTCCCAACAGCTGACAGTCACTGCTGTGTCTCTAAATCCTCTGGTCCACACGCATTACTTATCCAGCATCATTCTGGTAAGTCCCTATTAAAACTCCACACATTAGCATGAATGAGGGCTGCAGGGTTTGGCCCACCACAGTGAGACTCCATAAATGTTTGCAGATTTTGTCACAGCTATATTTTCTTTCAAGCTCTCCCCATTTTCACCTCTCTAGCCTGCAGTTCACCATAGACCAAATCTTGCAACTGAGCCACACTTATAAACACCCACTGATTTCAAAGAGATCACTGAGTCTGAAATGATGGGGTCTGGTGACAACATGTCCTTGTCCTCTTTGGCTAGCTCAGTGAGCCTTCATTTCCACAACACTTTCCCCTCCTCATGGTGAGAAAAGTCAGGCACTAAGAAGAAATAAAGGAAAAGAAGTCTGACAGGGCAGATGTGAGGGATGCTTGGCATATTACCAAGGAGCATTTTCTCAAAGCAAGGGAGAAAACAGCATGAAGCACATACATCCTGAGTGCACATGGAAGTGGAAGGGAGCCTTTAATATGAGTGATTTGGAAGGGGAAAAGAAAGAGGAAAAACCAAAAGCCTCAGATGTTATGTGTTATCCAATTAAGCTTAAAATAAACATCCCTGAGAGATGAAGTCTTGGTAGTGGGGCATCACATTCTTTGAGGAGTCTCAGACATTTATTCACAACGTGGCACAAATGGCCCAGCAGTGGTGACTGGTGATAGCTGAAGGTGGGCAGGCAGGAGGGAAGGATTGGGGAAATGGATGGAGTGGCACATCTTTTCCCACTCCCCAACCTCTGTCACGGTGGAGGGGGAAGCAGGAAGGGGAGAGGGGTGGTTCAGACCATTTTCACTGCCTTCCCCATGCGACCCAGCGAAGGCAGCTCTCCCACAGCAAAGATGAAATCACTTGGCAGCACTACTGACCTTCAGATAGCAACAAAAAAAAAATGTTTCTATTACCTGACAACTGACAATGACATCCAAATGTGCCTGACGTCTCAGTCTGAATCTCAGTCTGAGTCCCGCCAACTGAGACTGCACGTGCACCACAGCAGGGCAGGCTAAGGCAGGGCGGGAGGGAGGCCAGTGCGCGGAGAGGTGACGTGATCACGGATGTGTGAGGGTGGGAGGAGGCAGCTATGGGAGCCCCCGGCAGGTTTGCAGGCCTGGACGGCCCTGGAGAAAAAACAATAGAAAAAACTGTCAGTCGGATCTAAGTTTGAAGGGACAGAGGAGGCATCAACAGGGAAAACAGGCAAGGCGGGGGCCTGGCTGTCTAATGCATGGCACACTTGGTCTGAACACCTCTCTGGGTTCGGCTGAGGCTGATGGGCTTGCGTTGGGCAGGTGAAGATAAAGAATAGGTCTGGGGACCTGTGAACCTGGGCTGGAGGCCCGTGGGGGGCACAGAGAAGGGTGAAGTGGGGAAAACGGCTGGCCCTGGCATGAAGGAGAGCTAGAGGTGGCAGACGTTGCCACCAGCACTTGCCCAGGGACTGAATCGAAAGGGGGATTATTGTTTTATGTCTGTGTTAATGCACTGAGCCGACACAAAACTGGGCAGGCTTTTTGCTAGCTGCTGCTGAAGCGGGCTCCACACGCTAGCCCAGACAGAGTACAGTGACTTAGAGCTCAAATGGCTTCAGCAAGGTGCCAGGAGCTGAGCTCCCAGAAGAAAGCATTGGCGGCCACTGTACTGCCTTCCTGCTTGAGTTGTGGCCAGTTGTACATTTTGCCGCCCCAATTAATGCAGCCTGCTTCCCTATTGAGCCTGTGAAGAAAGGAGCAACCTTTTTGCCGGTAGCTAAAAGATGATATTGTTACATCCAACCATAGTTGGTTTTTTTTAACCCCTCCAGGAATCACCTGCCTTTAAGAGCTGTATTTAAGTTTTCTGCTGCTCAGCTGGAAATGCTTGCTTCTCCTGGCACTAGCTCAAATTGAGCTCTGCAACTTTGAAAAACTAAGATACGAGTCTTAAATATCAATATGCAAACAAATACATTAATGCACAAACATACACACACACACAGAATCAGGTAAGAGTTGCATTTTTGGTGGGCACAAATTAGCAGAGTAGCTGAGCAAATGGCACCATTTTACATTCAGAATCCCACGCCCTCCCTTCATTTGAAATTATGCTTGCCACTTTAAAGGCATTAAGTAAAGGGTAGCTACTAATCAAGGTCAGTTAGCCATTAGAAAGCTGGCATTTGCCAAGTTACCGTACACTGGTAGATCAGAAACCAGAGTTTCCCCCTGTATTTAGATCAGGAAATATATGTGTGTTAATTGTGGGATATCTTCTCACAATTGGTCTCTCTTTTTCTAATGGCCATTCTGGCTGCGTGTGCATGTAGGCCGTTCAGATATGCACAAACTCCACAGCCGCAAGCAGAAATATTTATCTTCGTTCCCTCCAACCCTAGAAAAAACATTTTCCAAAGGAGCCTACACTGTGGCAGCAAGGAGAAATATTTATCCATGCTCCCTCCAACCCTAAAAAAAGCAACATTTTCCAAGAGAGCCTCTCCACCTCAAGAGTCCTGATTCGGAAACTAGGCCTGCATGCTGATCTGACAGCTACACATGTGAGGCAAACAGGGATACTTCATCCTTGGCACAGCATCCAGTGCTCCAGTCTGCAAGGACTGCATTTGATTTTGTCGTTTATCTTAAATGGCTAAGAGACCACCAGTGCAAAACATTTGTGTGAAGCTTTTGCCAAAACCACAAGTGAAGAGTCTAAATTCCCTGTGTAAATACTTGAGCTTCAAGCATCAAGGATAAAATTTGTGCTCTGTTGTGAGGAGTGGTTTTAAATAGAAGCCATCTCTGTGGCTCACAGAAGGATTTTTTAATTTTAGGGGCTCAGTTGCTTGGCTTTTGCAACTGATCTCATTGGAAGTACTACACAAGCAGGTAATGACAATGATTACCCAGACCTTACCTAAGTTGCATTTTGACAGGACTGTGCACTAGGCATGTGGAAATTGATCTCAGACAAGGAATTCTATGTGTCTATAAACCATTCTACTGCCACTGTAACATCTATACTAATAACAAGTTTGTTGTTTTTTTTTTTCCCCTTGGAACAAGCAAAAATTAATAAAGATTTCCCCCAACAACTTAACGAGGCTAACATAGGTTATCATGAGCTGACTGGCCACAAGCCTCTGCTGGGAAAATTGTGACCTTGAAATCGGGATTTAGAGTATGACCACAGGGAAGCTATGTCTGAAGCTACACTTAAGACATGTTTGTGGCCTCAACATAACTAAGGTCCTGCAGTCACTCAACCCCCTGCACATAATGGTGCCATACTACAGGTTTCGAAGGAGTTCATCACACAGAGGAACTTCATGAAACCTACCAAGTGCACCATCATACACAACTGCATGGGATTTCAGTGTGAAAGTGTGCAGATCCAAGAACACAACACTGCCCTGAGAGTTAACAGCCTCTCCTATAGTCCTGGTGGATCTTACCTGTCCATAGGTGATGCACTTCATACAATCAGCATATTCCTGGGGCATGCAAGAGGATGGTAAGAGCTCATCAAGTGGATACAGGGAGGCACTCCCTTCTCTTATCAATACATTTCCTTTAGTGTAGAGAGGGAAATAATGTTTCAAATAGAAAGGCCAAAGGATCCTTTAAAAACCTTCCAACAGAGATACTAAGGGCAAGTCCTAAAGATTTTATGGGAAGGACTGTAGGAACCAACTGCCAATGAATAAATAGAACTGAACCTGTTACTCAGAAGGCCTTTTTCTATCTTCTGGTGTATATGAAGAAATCTTAAAAGTGATAACCTAGTGTTAGAAAGGAAAGGGTTAGTAAGGGAGAAATGAAATTAACAAAAAGAGAGTCTGGCAATTGCTCAGGGATTTCCACTCTGAGTCCAGTCCTAAAGGACAAAGATCATGGTGCTGCCAGACCAAGAGGCTGAGTCTGGCCCTACAAGCAAAGTCAAATCAAGTTAGTTTTCCTCCTCTTTGCTACCACCTTAGGGTTTGCTTCTTTGTCACAAATAGAATAGAAGTAATTCCACAGAATCATGAAAAAGGAAATAATTAAGAGAGAAGTTGTATCCACTGGCCTGCAGAAAAGGTATGGAAAGAAAGATAGCTCCACCATTCATAGCTATAGAAAAAGGAAGAAACTGGTGTTTGGAAATGCTGAACACTGTGCTTGCTAGGAACATGCCCATGTTTTACCTTTCCAGTCCCTCTTCAGTGGAATTTTTCACGACGAAGGCTCTATTTAAACCTCAAAATTAAAGCAGGGGCTATACTGTTACTCAACTTAACTACTACAGGTGATGGGTAAACACAAAATGAACAAACAGATAAAAAGATATAGGTACACGGACAGACAGTATCCTAAGGTGGTGCTAAGAGTTTTCCGCTCAGTTCACACACTGCAAGGCAAAGGAGGGGAGCCAGTCTCTGGAATTCTACAGCAAATCGACCACAAAATATTGCACAGAGGTTTCAAAAAGAAAACACTCCTGGCAAGCCCCTGACTGCCACAAAGGGCACAGACACAACCAGCACTAAGGGAAAGCAGATCACAAGAACTATGCTGCAATCCCAAAGGCAAAAATCTGATCTGAGTGGGGTGAGCAGACACATACAGGCAGCTCTGTGTCACTTGGGCACAATATGTGAGGCTTGATTTTCCTCCTGGGTCAGCACTGGGAAATCACTCACCTGCACTGCAGATCTCAATTATATATTCTGCATTCATTCTGCATGTATGCGAAGAGGAGTTTGAGTGTGAAACATGCACAGGGACTGTCACCGTGTAAATAAAAGATCTGCATTGCTGATTGTAAAGGAGGATTTTTGTCCTCACGCTTCAAACAGCCTTGGCATATACTCAATACCTGTACATGGCAGTAACTCACAGGTTATGTTGACTCCCAGGCACTGCTAAGAGTAATTTTTCTGCTCTCTGCTATTTTTAAACTTGCAAAGAAGAAAATACGGTAAATTGGACGTGACCCCAGAAGATGGAAATGAGCATAAAAGCCTAGATGAACATGACAAAAGCCACAATCAAGGCGTAAATTGCATCCTTTTGTTGTCCCTCTCCCTGAGCTTCGGCATGACTGGCCATCTGATATGCTATATGTAAAACACCATACTCCTCTCGCACATCTGCAGGAAAGTCCCTGAGCAAAGCACAAAGATGGAGCATTCTCTATGTCCCACCTCAGCGTGGTTCAGATCAGGGAACTCGATCTTAATTTGAGAGACCTTGCTTTACATCTCATGTCACGTGTTAAATGCAGCCACACGTAACAGTGTATCTGGTGCATCCCCGGGGGTGCTGTGTGCTTGCCTGAGTGAGTGCACAGGCAGACAGGCAGGTGCACAGGCAAACACGTAAGCCACTTAACAGGGCATGAACTAAGTTTTCTGTGTCTCTCTCTGTGACTGTCTGGTGATGGAAAATCAATCAATAGCTGGTTAGAGACTAAAGCTCAGTTCCATTATTTTAAAAAAATCTCTTTCAATAAAAAGAAAAATATCTGTTCAGACAGTACGTGGCTACAAATTCAGAGTGCAGGCTGAAGCCTCATCCCTGTCCTGTGCCCATCATAGTCAGGAAGAGTACTGCAGATGTTTTGAGGTGGGTTTTATATACATCATCACAGCAGCATTGAACAAACACTTCCATAAGTGAAAAACGAATCACTTGCCCTATCAAAAAGTGAAAGAATAAGCACTGAGCACTATTCACTAATCTTTCGGACATTTTTTTTTTTTTTCTAAGACATGTTGTCTCATCTGTATTACACCCTCTCACATGGGCTTCTCCCATTAGATATTATTATCTTTCTACCATGTCTTTTTACACAGACACCAATAGGACTGACAAAGGAAATATGCACAACTACACATGTACACACAGAGAAAATGTAGAGAAACACAGAGGCACAAACATTTCCAACAGCAACTAGCAGAGCAATACATGCACACCCTCCAAGTGGCAGGGACACACAGCATCCCCCAGGAAAGGCAGAAGGACTCAGTGGCACAGGCAGACACACTATTACACACGCTCATGCATGGAGCCCAGTGCTCAGACACACACACCTGCACACCGGCCTTTGCCTCTTGCCCTAGGACACACACAGTGGGTTTGGAGCAGTACCCTGGTACTGATGCTGAGACTAAAACTTTGCTTGAGCTGGAAGTGGAAAGGCTGCACTGGGGAGAGAAGAAGGAGTACAGGGAAGAGATTTCATGTTGTATTTTGATCAGGGATTTTTTTTTTTTTTTGGCAGATGAGGATTCCCTTTGAATTGATACATTTATTTCTTCCAAGAATTTCAAATGATAATGTATAAATGAGTCATAGAACAAAAACATCTATATGGTGAGCAAAAAGGAGAAAGAGTGTGACTGAGGGGCACTGGCACAGAAATTTGACAGTACCCCAGCTCCCCCCCCTTCCTCCCCCCATGCCAAGACATTAATTCTCACAAGTCGGAGAAAATTACTATGCATGAATGCAAAAAGCATGATCAGGAGTAATTAACATGGCTTCATATGCAAATTTTATTAATGCAGAAGTACAAAGTCATTATGCAAATGAAACTTACGTCAACTCTCTTGACAAATATTCATCTCTAAAGCTCAAGTTTCTCCCTTCTAATTTTTTTCCAGATTTTTTGGTGTAAAAAAAAACAACAAACGAAAAAAAAAGAAGTGGTGAGGACTTCGACAAGTTTGAAAAGTTGTTTTTCAACCAGAGAAATTTATTCTTGCATTGTTGATATATTTTTTGTTGTTGTTGTTGGCAGGTACACGACAGCTCATGGAGGAGAGCGGGAGGATGGGGGACGCGGGCTACCAGCAGCAGGCAGCCAATCAAAACGCCAGCGGCTGTAATGAGCGCGATTGATGACTGTTTGGCTTTACTGCAGGGTAATGAACTAGAATCCAGTCTGAGGAGGAAAAAAATATGAATATTCATGAAGCTGTGCTCCTGCCTTTGATGATTAAAGAAATTTTTAATATTCAAATAAGCGCTTGCCAAGTGATTAACAAAGAACAAGCACGCAGGAATATGGAAATGGAGCTGTGGAAGATTTGGGAGTCACAGTCTGTGCAGAAAAGACAGCACAAAAATTCATAAACAAGATAGGCAGATAACCTAATTCAAATGTGAGCAAATAAAGGGGGAAAGATCCCATTCTTTTTCATTAGTTTGGATATTTTATTAGTCACTTTGGTTTAGAGTGCAAAGGAAAAAAAAAAGCAACTGGTGCAATAAGATGGGGTAAACATCCAAACCCTCAGAAACCCAACCCAGTAGCTACAAAGTAAGAATCCTGGATGAGAAACAAATAGGAATATGATGGTTAAGTCCACTGTATGCTGTGGGCTATTGCTTTTCAAAATCAGTAGCCTACCTGATGCTGAGAGCTTACTGGCCACTGAGAAAAGCCAATTTGTTATACAAGGAGATACAGGTAGCAGATGAAGTAGCCCAGAATAACAAACACCATTCCCTTTCCTCAGCTAGAGATGTACCCCAGGGTTTGATTACTGTCTGAGAGAGGAGGGAGGGAGGGAATGAAACCAAAAGGAGAAATATTATTGTCAGGGAGAAAAATCTGTGGAGAAAGGGCAAAAGGAGAGTGCAAGCAGGTCTCAGTTGCCAACCCTAGTAATCAGTTGGTAAGAAATGTGTTTTCCATGTCTGAGCCAGAAAGGTCCTCCACTTCCCACAGCTTTCTGAACAAGGATACAAAAATCCAGCCACATTACAAAATGTCTGATAAGTTCAGGCTCTCACAGCTTAAGAGCTTCACTAAGGATTCACATCGAAGCACATAATAACAATATTATTGCTAAAATTACTTTTCAGTTACAATACATCTAATTAGCAGCCACTGACACCCTTTTTCTTTTCTTTTCTTTTTTTGAAAAACAATTAACTTTAGAAACCACAACAAAATGTATTTGAGCTCTTTCTGTTACAAAAAGGCAGAGAATGGATGTCCTCAAATTCAGGGTACTTGTAAAATGACTCACCTTCTTTGCTATTAGATCCTGGAGTTTCACAGGCCTGTTTGACTTTTCTGTGGATCTTTAAAACCTCCAGTTAATAATTTCCTATCTTAAAATCTAAAGAAAGCATAGGCTAGATACCATTTAATAATTAGCTTGTGCCATTAGAATGTAACATTTCATCTCTACTTAAAAAGTAATAATAACAGCATGAGGACAATGATACAAAATGCACAAAACGGCCATGACCAGAACCTTCAGAGCTGCCGTGAAAACATATCATGGAGCTAATGGGATTTTTCTTCCTGTATCTGCTCCAATTTTGGAAACATAGAAACAGCCACTCTTGATGTACAAGAGGAAAGGAAAGGGAGAATAAAGAAAGGGAAGCAGAAAAAAACATTTAAATGCCCAAAACATAAATAAAGATAAGGTTAAACACCATGCAGGGGTATTGCTGGGAGTCTTTCCCCTGAATAATGCTAAGACCTTTTGAAGATGTCTGTTGTCTCTAGGTGTGTGTGGGCGGGCAAAGTGTGACATTACATAACACACATGCGGCAGTAGCTGTGCACAACCATGCTGATTAAAACACTCGACTGTGAAACTCAGCTTCCCATTTCCTAGGCTGTCCGTAGCTCATGTCAGATCCTTAAACACCATAAATATTATCTTTTGTCTACAAGATTCCTTGCCTTTAATTCAAACATTTTCTTTTTTTAATGGCAGAGAAGCAACTACCAGCTCATACAGTTGGTAGATTTGAAGCCCTTAAATGGCAGTTGAGTTCTACCACATAAATGTGACTAGTTAATATTTATGCCAAATTTTCTTCCTTTCTTTAAAAGCATCTCATTTACATATTTCTGGAGAAGAATGGTACTTCAGCAGGACAGGTGAAGATACATTTCAGCATATAGAGTCAATGGGAAAAAAGTGTTGAGTCAATATTGTAAAAATTAGCCCCTAAATAAAAGTGGCTTGAAATGAGTACACAGCTGTGGTTGTCTGTCACTAGTTAGATGCTGCAATAACAACAACAACAATAATAATAACAATAATAATAATAATATGCCTTTCATTTCTCTAGTGCCTTCCACACAAAGATCTGGAAGCACTTTACAAAGCTAAATAAACTGAGTTTGGAACACCCTGCATGGTTGTGGCAGAGCAGGCAGTGCCCTGCTCTGCCACAATGGTGAATAAATATCCCAATATATCTAAATATCTTGTTTTGATCATGCAACTCTTCTCACTGCATAAAAATCTACTTTTTAGGTTGTCCATTTATTTGTAGATAGCATTTTGGAGACTCAGACATTGAGGGAGGGCTGTGGAGGTTTTTACTTACCTAAGAGACCATGTGGATTCCCACAAGGTTGCTTATGCGGTACCAATATCTCTCTTTTAGGAAACAGGGGCGAGGGTTGTCAATGGACCCACTCAGGAGTCAGAGTTGGAGACACACAGGAGTGTTCAGGTGTCACACAGCAGCATCAGCAACATACCTATAATCTGGGTCCCCATGGGGGCTCCTGCAGGACCACCAGATCCTACTTCCACCTGATGCTCATCCAGACCTGCTCCTGGCCCCTTGTCTGTGCTTTGAACATGAAGCTAAGGGAAAATCTGAAACATCTTGGCTCGTCCCAATTAAACACACAGGAAAAAGGACTTTTTCCCACCCCAAGGATGTGTTCATCACTTTCTCCCACAGTACCCTCTGCTCACCCCACTGACACAAGGTTTTATCCTAGAAAGACTGCGTCTCTGTTCTACCAGAGCAACCAGGAGCAACAGCAGGTGAAACAAGGACAGAATTGGACCTAAAACATCATAAGACATATCAACAGCTGTCACATAAATATAACATAGGAAACCTGGGCCTTTTCTCATCTTGGAAGAGTGGTCTTGCAGACAGGGCTCTGGGAGCAAAGAGGACCAGGGCTCTCACTCAAGGGCACAAACCACATGGGACACAGCTCGTTCTCTCCAGCAGCTTGTCTTTCCCCTCCCATCCTTGGGCTGTCTGGTTTGTTCAGCTCCAAAACGTTTCCAAGTAGAGCCTGACTCTCACTCCTTGGATGCAGAAGGCCGAACACAATGGTGTCCTATCTAAGCTACAATGTCCAGCAGCTACCACAATAAACTATAAAATAACAATAATCACTCTGATTTGTGGGGTTTGTTTTCCAAAAGACATAAAGGGTTGACAATAAACAGTTAATCAATTTTCCGATGTTTGCTTCCCAACTCTTATAATTAAGTCCTGAGGAGTTTCAATGGTTGTAAAAATACATGTGGGGAACTCAACTTTTTAGTCCTGTATATATCATGAATATTTCTTTATATCAGTAAAGATTCGTGATGTAATTTAAACATAAAACCACCCCAATAGATTATCGTCTCCATGGAAATAATAAAAGAACTCAGTAGATTGAAAAATCTGTTTCCAAAGGGCAAAATAATATATACAGGCAGCTAGAGAGAGAGATACCACTAAAATAATCAGAGGGCTTAACCACAAGACCATCGTCAATAGGCTAAAATGAAGAAGTGGCAAGGGAAAAGCCTCAGACAGGCAGTATTCAGTAACAGCAGTGGACCTCTCCTCTGCTTTGGCCATTGGGATCAAGCCCTGCTCACATCAAAAGACACTGCACTGCACAACTGTCTCCTCACACAGAATGCAGTCTCTGCAAAATAGCAGGATTTGCTGGTACGTATCTCTCCTTGTTCTAAAGTTCAACTTCTAGTAGTATTTTTTAATTTTGACCCTATTCCATATTGAAAAAGGCTTCAGCAGCTCTTCAGCTCCTTGGTAGCAAAAACAATTCCTGGAAGGAGAGAGACTTTGGGCAAGAGCAGCAAATTATATCACTCTGCCCCTCAGTGCCTCAGTCTCCCCATCTGTGAAAATTGGCTAATGACATCCACCTGATTCGGTTAGCTGTTCTGGAAACTAGAAAGACACTAACTGCCATATATCAAGCAGCAGCACTGTTAACCACTTCACCACTGGAAATGTGAAGGAGGGCCATCAGGTGATGCCGATGTGCCTGCAAAGCACAGATGGACAAACTTAATATACAGACACAATTAGCTTTGGGAGAGAATCACAGGTCCTGGTTTGGGGCTCACTCTTTGCCAAAAGCAATGTAAGTGTAGGCACTTTATAAATTCTGAATTCCAGTGTGAAAAATAGTCTACCTGCCTAGTATGAATGCATACATTACACTTCAGGTACTGTAACAGCGTTTGGGGAGAGTCTCATTAATGTGCACATTTATAATTTGCAAATTTTCCCATGTGCATGGAGCACATCCACACGCAGCAAAGCATTTCACTAACATAAAACTTCAACAAGCAAAGCAGGGCAAGCAATCATAGCAGGGGGAAAAGCAACAGAGATTTTTTAAATTAAGATTCCCTTTGAGTTTTGAATCTCTCGGGGAAAAACCAGTCCAGTTGCATGTGTACAAGTAGGCCCAAGTATGATAACTGAATCTGTCAAATTAAATGAGCAGAGCAATCAACCAGAGATGGTAAAACAATCCACCAAACAAGAGGAACCCTGAGGATCTAAAGCTTCAGTCTTCAATTTACTGGACTTCAGCACAACTGAGTAAATAATGCCCTCTAAATGGAAAAGAAGCTAGAAAATTAACTAGCTTTTAAATAATGAAAGAAAGCAGACAAATAAGCCACAAGCCAGGAATCTAGTTCACACTATAATATAAGTTCAAAAAGGGAAATAATAAACCAATGTTTCATTTGCACAGGGAAATGTCTTGCAAATCTGTGCCCAATCCCACTGCTAAATAGCACAATGAAAACTTTCACCCAAAGACTTGTATACAAGCAGAATTTGGCTAATTAGACAGAATAACTGAAGCCTATATGGGGGGAAGTAAAACACAAGATTGATATAAAAACAACTCCTTACTCCTTTCGGTATGACTCAAAAATAAGAGCTAAGTCAACTACAAAAAACCAAGAACTATTCTGCATACAGGAGGTTTCTTTTTCTGAGGTATGTTTTTTTCCTGGACCAGATCCTCTCATAACTCCCAATTCACCAACTCATTTGTGCAGAATTGCATCCTTCTCCACAAGACAAAAGTATATCAGACAAAAGAAAGAGAGAGGAAACAGAACAGAGATACTGGAGATACTGTACAAACCGGTGAAGAATTTCCCCAAACATCTACGGTCAGAACAAGGAAGTAATATTAAATTTATACTTATCACCCCCATAAAACAAAAGGCAGGGTTTTTTTGTTTGTTTGTTTCTGATGAAAATTTCAATATATTCAAACAGCAGCTTATTGATGTATATCACAGTCTAACCAAATCTTTCTGTAACCTCTTTCATTACAAGTAAAATCTCTAAAATGTCACCAACTGAAAAATTGTACTAATCTGTAATTAGTTTCAACAAAGTACTCCTTTTAACCCTAATTTTCTAGATGTAGATGGCATTTCTGAAGTAAGCATTATGAACCTTCCTTAAGGACAAGCGGAATCAAATTGTAAAATCGTAAGTAGCGATCTAGTAGTTCTTCCTCTAAGCAAGCCTTTTATTTCCCTGTAATAAATTCAAATCCAGTCTTCAGTCTCTTAATAGGTGATCAGAGGAAATATGCATGCACACCAAAACCTCTACAACAAACCTTATTTTTAAAATAACACTTCAATCACTAATATAATAAAGACTGTTGTAGCACGTTAGCTCTGGTATCATTACTCCTTATGATTCAATATTCTAATAACTGGCTGTAACAGAGGTTTATGTTCTGCCGAGGTTTATACCACTATTTAATGTAATTAAGGAAACGGGCAGCAAATGCCTCTATGGAAATATCAATTCTATCACAGAGTATTCCCACCAGAAATCCAGATAAATCATAACATACAAACTCTGGTTCTGTGTATTTTTTCATCTGTTCTGAAACTGGTCTGGCATTTCTTGGACTTTGTAGAAAGAATTAATTTGGCTTCTGTAGACTTGTTATTATTGACAATAATAATAATCTATGACAAATGAGACATCCTTGCTTGTCTCTTTCAGCAAGCATTGCAGTCTGCAACACGGCTTTGCAAAACCCTAGAGCTGGACTCTCCTCTTGCTGGGAGCCCCGTGAGTTACCACCAATGGGGTTTTAAGTAAGCCATTAAAATGCTAATTTTCAGTATGGGCCAGATCCCTGTTACTACTGAAAGCAGAACTAAAGCTTCTCTGGAGACAGGATAAGGCCCTTCCAATGTGATCAAAGAGTAAATACATGCAAAGCTCTGATGGGAAAAAGGATCTTTTTTGTAATTTTAAAACCAAACAGGGAGAGTCCACCAGGCACATAATCCATGTTAAAGTCACATCTGGGATCACTGATATCTGGGATAACAGCAGCAAGAAGGATGGGTCCAGGCTTTCCACCTCAGGTCAGGAAGAGCACTTAACACCTCGGACTGCATCAAAACAGAGTTTGTTACCTTTTGTGCTACACACCCCTCCACTTGACACAGTTCTGCTCACAACAGTAAATATGCCACAAACAGTTATGCATGGCTTTGTCATGTTTGCATTCACCCCATCCTGCAAATGTAGTTCAACCCCTTTAGCAGCCCTCGCTGAAGTGAGAGGTTTATGAAGTCATCTGGGTCAGGAAAAGCCTTCATCGCCCAAACCAGAGTTCATCTGCTGCCTACAACAGTACAGCTCGCCACCTGATTTGGTTGAAATAAAGACTTAAGTTACCTTTCCCTTCCATCTGTAAAGCTCTCTGTAACAGGAAAGAAAAATTTAAAGGAAAAAACCAAAACAATGCTGAAATGAAAACCACACACGTTTTTAGGGAGGAACATGATAAGGAATTATAACAAGAAAGGGCACATGTCTGCTTCCTATTATTGATATCTCCTGTGCTTTCACCTCCACAAACAGCTTAAAGGAGTGCTTCTGGAACAGAAGTCCAACTTTCCCTAATCTGGGCTCTTAAACTGCCAAGATCTGGTTACGTTTTCTCTTTCTCCAGATTTTAATACTCTTATTTTATAACCCATTACGGGGCGAAGTGGGATAATTTTGGTGTCACTGTAAGAAAGAAGTCACCGGGTTTTGCAATCCAGCAGCTTCCTTGGCAGAGGGAACTGCTGGTTGGCATATCCACTCACTTGACAAAACTACTATTTCTGGGCACAAGCTCAAAAACAGGTAGGAAGCAAATGCTGAGAAATAAGGAAGTAAAAACAGCCAACAGATTTTTCACTACCAAGAACGCCAAGAGTAAACATGATTTATTTAGCTGTGTTTAACATGTCTCTTCTGCACTAGACTGCAGAAATCTGCTTGCATTTAGAGCAGGAGGAGGGGAAGGGGGGGGAATGAAAAGGGAATCCATTACAGTGCTCTGCTGGTACTTTCTGAATTGTTCAGTCACACAGTTTTATTGAGTACAAGTATTTTCTATCCCAAAATATATTCATGTGTCAGAAGAAAGCAGCACTAATCTGCTGTTAATTAACAAGCTGCTGCTAACAAAAGATGAAGGACCCAATTCATAGAAACAATATTTACGTGGGTGTTGCATGATTTTGTCACAGATCTTTTCTTACTCCCCTCTGCACCCCAGCCCCTTCTCCCCTGCCTTCTCCTCTTCCTCAGCACCCACTTGCAGTGCTGCAATGTAGAGGAGTCGTGGCTAATTTTGATAGCAGCACCCACAGTGAGGGTGAATGTACCCAGCCTCATCCCAACAAAGCCAAGCTCAGACAGGATCTTGCCCAAGGCACTTGACTCCAGAGCTCCTATCTTCCTATGCAGAGAAGGTCCCTACTGCACACAAGAGAAATTTCCTTAGATTTGTATACAATTACAAAAGCAGAAGCCATCTTCTGGCACTGTGCCTGCAGTGGTGGCAATGCTGCTGAGGCTCCAGGAAGTGGCACAAAGCATCCCATCTTCTATCCATCTTCACTGGCAGCACCCAAGCTGCAAGAGCAAACAGGCAAGATGCTGCCCTCCCTGGTGCCCTGCCTGTGATTTTGCATCTGTTTAATCCAACTTTTTTTTTTTTTTTTTTTTTTTCTTCCCNAGGACGACATGCTAATGGCACAGAGACATGGAGGGTTTTGAGCTTGTTCAAAAATATCAGTGCATGCACACAAAGGTACGCTTGTGAGCAGTGAACCAAAGGGTAGGCTCTCCCTGCCAAAGCCCCGCTGCTATCACTCACTCCTTGCTGTCACTTTGGACAACATAGCTTGTGTTCCCATCCAGAGAAGTGCTGAGGGTCGCAGGCCACCCTAAGGCCCTCAGTGCCCGATGTAGCCAGGCACTTGGCAAAATCAAGACATTCAAATCTTTTCTGCCACATCTGAGAAACGCAAGTGCCTATCTCCATGTCTCCTGTGGGTGGTTTACAGCTGGTGCTGGTGAAGAGATGGGAGGGTTAAAACTGAGAGCAACAAGCACTAAAAATTTCTGGATTTGCTGCACTCTCAGGAAGAAAGGTGGGATTGCAGGGCTGGAGCAAGGACAGATGGTCTCCTGCGTTTTAACCACTAAGACAAAGCTGCACAGACCTGCCCTGGAGAAGGGTGGGATGAAGTTTAGGCTCTTCTCAGCATTTCCATCACATAACCAGGGCTGGGAGAAGTGTAGGAACAGGAGGGTTGGAAACAGGAATATTCAAGTGTGATTTTAGAAGTGCCAAGGTTCTTCCATGATTACATGCTGGGGTGATATCTCTGCCGGTGCCGTGCTTGGCATACCTCAGTTAGAGTCTCTCCTCAAAGGCCACAGTTTTCTCACTAAGAAACAAACTTCTGGAGTACATGTACAGCTGTCCTTTCTGTTTTTTCTCTCTGTACCCTTACCCTGTTTCCCAAAACATGGGGTTTTTTTAATTGTAAAAGTCACAGCCACCTGCTCGGCACCCTTGCCAGCACCTAGCCCCACTTGTGAGCCACAGATGTTTCCTCACCACTGGCTCCCCACACTGCAGGACCTGCTCTGGGCTCTGATCTGGCAGGAGCCACCAATAGGGACCAAACCTAAATGTAAACCATCACTGATTCTTCTCCACATCTTCCCTCTTTGTACATGTCCAGAGTCACCTTTGCCATTTCTAGATCAGCATTTTAATGAAGTCCTGGCCTGGGATTTTTCAAAGATCTATTTTGTCAAATTTATTTTTGTCAGTAGTATTTGAAACACTGACATTTACCATTTGAAAAGCAAAGCAAATACTGTTAAACAAGTGTCTTAAAAGAGCTAATGAAAGAGAAACAGATCCATCTGCACTGCATTCTCTGCTGAGTATGGCTCAAAAAAATAAACCTTTCCAGACGGTCAAGGGTGTCTCCCAACAGGTAAGACAATAGGAGTTCCCAAACTTTCCATGGAGGGAGCAAGGACGGCCAGCACATCACCCCACCTAGACAGTGCCGGCTGCCCAGCATAAATCCTAGTCTAAGCAGCCCCAACGCTTGAGTGCCAACTGCAACCTCATCCATAGGACACATCAGTTCTTACAAAACAAGCAGGTGTCCTAGCTAAGGGTCTCTGACAGGCATGCCTGCATTCATAACCTCCCCTGCTTAAATACTAAGAACGAGTGTTAGTTGTTCTCCAAAAGCTGAGGGTTAAGGGTGTTTTTCCTCATTCACAGAGCAGGCACACTAAGGATGAGGCCAGTCCAAGACAATGCACTGTCAAAAGGCCTCTGAACTGAGGGATGGGTGCTTCTTTGCTTCTGCCTACTAGCACTGCAAACAGCAAACTACCTTGTGCATCCCTTTCAAAAAATGCATATAATTACCTTTGACCAGCTTTAAAATAAAAAATAAAATATAACATCTTATCTTATGAACTTTACATAATGAGGCAATGTTCAGTGTAGTATGAGGGGGCTGGAGTGGGACGTCAAGATTTTTTTTTTTTTAGGGATTTGGGGGTTATTCTTTAAACTACTTTCGGAAAAAAAGGCCCTGTACCATAAACATTAATCAAACACTATATTCTGCCTTTTAGTCTTGAACAATTATAAGAACAGTTTTGTGATCTTTAGCCATATTTACTGATACTCAAAGGCAGAGTCTATCTTGTTAGATTGTTATAAATGGGACCCCAGGGAATCGGCACACAGGCGGAGGCAGATGTGAGAGAGAGTCTTCATAGAGCTCGGGTGTGCTTCAGTTTTCTACTGCTGAAATTTTTGAATGTTTTGGAGGAAAAAAACCAACTTTATACTGCACTGCCAGATCATTACAAAGAGCTGTTCGTAGACTAAAATAAAAGTTCCATTTTGCTGAACTTAAGATTTTTTAAGGTTAACAGTTAAATTTCAAAGTGTGGTTTGCATGTGCTGGCCACTTGTATGAACAAAAGTTTCAGAAACAGACACGGAAAAGGTTTCTGGTTATAAACCCCCAAAGAAAGAAATCCACAAGTTCTATCTCGTTTTCTCTTAGTTAAATATATTGTTTCTGCTCCAGACCTGTTTCATAACACCATAAAACAGAGACGGGTTTCCGACACAAGATTTGAGAAGCTGTCACATTAAAGGTAAACTTTTAATCCGCTACAGACAAACAGCACACATTTTTATTTCTCAAGTAGCAGCTCTGGAGAAATGTTTAAACGAGAATTTAAGAACGTTGTGGTAAAGCCAACATATAAGGGGGCTCAGACAGCTACTTCTTTTCTGCTTTGTCCTTTTTTAAGTCTTTAAATAGCCTACTCACAATAGGTTTCTAGCAGCAGAGTAACAAGGATGCACAGGAAAGTGAACCTTTAGGCTTGCTTTTATTTCTATTTAATTTAAAAAAAAAAAAAAGAATGTTTAAACTGAAACACAGGCCTGAATTTCTTGCTATTCATGCCCATCTTTTTATTTTCTTGGGTCTCACAACTGAACACTTTTAAGAAGTTAATCGTGTCACAATTAGTAACACATTAGTCCTCCGATATTTTTAATAGCAACTCAGGTTTTCCCTCAAGGCACTTTAAAAATGGCAGGCTCAGATATACTCTTTTTTTTTTTTAAACTCCCATGCACTTTCTTCTTTAAAAACCTCCCACATGCATTTCACTCTGAAAATACCAGCACAGATCTTAATCCTGCCAACGCTTACAGACATGCTTAACTTTCTGCACATCAGTAATCCTGCCGACTGCAAGAGGACCGTTCGTGTACCTACAGCTCGGTGCAGACTAAGGATGAAATCCTGCTTTTGCTAAAGCAAATGGCAAAACCCCCTTTGACGTAATAAGGTTATGCATTCACATCCAATTTGTTGCAGGATTGGGACCATCCTCACTTCAAGGTACTTTCTTAAACTATTTTTGTTGGGTTGGGGTTTTTTAATTCCTTTTTTCTTCCTGCTGTTTCTCCCCCTCACCTCCTACGCTCGTTCTTGTGGGGCCCCATGTTGAGACCACTTGAAAACTTCTGCTGTTCAAATCCCTCTGCAAGGGAAAGCCCCTCGGTGAAATGGGAAACATCCTTTACAGGTAAAGCTGAAAGCAACTATTTTGTCGTGCTGGTATGCGTTTACATAAACTAATTAAAACCTGGGAAGCTGGGTTCCGAATGATGCCAAGAAGAAATCATTAATATTAACTGAGGTAAATTGGGAACCTCCAAACGTTTAAAATTAGCTGCAGGAAAGAGGCGGGGGGTGGGGGGGAAGAAAAAAAACAAGAAAAAAAAGAAGTTTGAAAATTAAGTAGAAGGAAACAATTTTTTGTAATTTTACCATAAAGCAAATATGGTGCCCCTTGGATTGCATGGAGTTAAAATCAATCCAGGGGCTTGTTCTTGCTCTACAGTGAAGGGGAAAGTGCTGCTGAAAAACAGGGGAGGGGGAAGCAGTGGCAGCCGGCTCGGAAGCACTGCAGTGCTGTGAAGAGCAGGCAGAAGTGAGCAAACCAGATGAACCGCTTGCAAAATTAATCAGTAACAAAGAGGCTGGAGTTGTTGGCGGGTTTCAGCCCTTGAACCTGGACTCTGCTCTATAAATTTAAACTTGGAATGGCTCTCTACTTGTTGAAAGACAGGTTGGCTCCCGGCCAAGCCATAGGGGAAAAAAAAAAGGGGGGAAAAAAATTCCTTCTTGCTCAGGAAACTTTCCTTCAGTTTGTAACTCTTTGTATGAGATAGTAATAGGGCACTCCAGAAAATGGGAAACAAAAAGTTGGTATTGAAAGGGAAAAATTAACCAGAAGATGGTTTATTAAAGAAAATAAAACAAGGAGGTGCTAAATTAAAATCTGAATTTTCCCTCTGCACAAGTACCTTGGTTATAATAGAAGACTTAAGAGCACCTCGCCAGTAATTCAAAGGACACTTTTATAGTTACATTAGCTGGCTACAGATTTGACTCTGAAAATTATAAATGTCTTTAAAGAAGAAAAGCGCTGGTTAATCCCTGTCTGCAGCCGCATCTTGTTCTCTCCTCCCCCACCACTCTACCTTGTTTAAATGACCATTACAAAAGCAGCGTGGTATAAATCCCATGCAGAATTATCATTTATTCAGCGGTATATCTTTTCTTTCTTTTTTTACCCCTCTTCAAACAGGGGTGTTCAGGAGAGCCGACACTCTCCCCAGCCTCTGCTCATTTCCAAGGCAGTTTCAACCACAAATATCTTCCCTCCGCGGTGCTTTCCCAGCGTGAGCAGACAAGGAGTGGGCTGGGGCAGAGTGAGGGGCTGGAGTGCAGAGCGGGGGAGCTGTCAAAGTGGAAAGAAAGAAGGCAAACATCTATTCAGAGGCCAGACGCGCTGAGCAAGGTCAGCTGCAGAGACACGGCCCCTTGCAGCAGCTATGCAATTACATCCGAAGTCTGCACAGAACCGAGAGTCCCACAGCCTGCATGCAAGGGCTGGACCAGAGGATCTAAGGCAGCTGGAAGAAGGTGTATAATGATTTTAATTGCTCTTCCGAGATGCTAAAGGGTAGATGAGATGCTCTTTAACTAGAGCAGAGGGCTGATGCTCTATACTGCTTGCAAGAATACGTGCAGATAAAATACCCTAATGAGAAAGTGGAGAGAGAAATATGATAAGTGCCAGCCATGATCAAAAGGTGAAATAAAGTACTGAAATAAAATGCAGCCTAATCAGAGCATGGAGGACAGGGATCTGCAATCTCTGCACCAAAAGTGGCAGTTAAGATAAATTAGATATTCACTCCCACCTCCCTTGCTCCCCAAACTTGCTTGCTTTTTAATGAAGGGGCTTACTCCTGCAAGGCTGAGTGCCGTGCAAAGCTGGTGGACATTTAAAGCTATATATGCAACACACCTGCCACAGACATGCACCTTGTACTTGCACTTTCCAAGAAAATTTAGATCTGCTACTTGGAAAGTCTTTTCCATCTGCAGATTTTATGACGCTGCTGAGGGACTAGTGAGCAGTGTCCCCCTTTTCTCGCTCAGCAAATACACTACCGTATGCCAGAAGAAAGAATGAGTTTAAGAGCTGCTGGGCTTAACAGCGGTTTGTGCTGATTGCGCTAGAATCTTTCTGCAAAGGCATACACAGCAAAGAGGAAAAAACAACAACCGCTAAGTAACCACTTCACATCTACCATTAAGATTATTAAACTCCTTACAAGTGGTATCTACCCAACCTTCCCCACTACACACAAATATACACATACCCCCAAGCTCTGCAACATGGCAACTAGGAGCCAAGACGGCTCTCCCTCTTCCCCATGCAGCAACCACATTCATTTCTGTTAAGGGGTTAACGATTCGTTTCCACTACTTCTCTCGAGAAAACCTACAATGAAAACATTGGCTCACGAAAGCGTTCTCACTGCCAGAACGCCACAGCGCGAGTGAAAAGTCCGTTTTGTTTTCATTACATCTCTGGGATTTCCGGCTTAACTCCTGAGCTTAGACACCAAATCCCTAGATACCCCACCCACCCACTTTTTTTTCCTTCTTTTTTTTTTCTTTTTCTTTTTTTTTTTTTAAATAACACTTCTGCTGCATAACCCACCAATTACCATTTGGAGGGTGGGAGGGAACAGAGAGAGGGAACCATGCTGAAAAGGATACTCTTGTCAGAGTGAGAGTGCCTGTTTCCCAAGGCTGTCCACTGAGAAGTAGTTTTATTTCTATACCTGGCCTCTCCCTCCATTTCTTACCCTCCAGGCTCCCATCTTCCCACTTGGCCACTGAAATCAGTGCTGAAACTCAGCCCCAATTCTGCACCCTTTGAAGTTATGTGACATGACATAGAAATCTAAGCCTTTTTTGTATAAAAAGTATGATTATTTCACAGGGGTTTTGTTTTGGTTGTTGGTTGCTTTTTTTTCTCCTCCAGTTATGACAGAAAAATGTTCCAATCTCAAAAAAAAAAAAAACAACAAAAAAAAAACCAACCTAGAAAGGTTCAACCTTTATGTCACAGCCTATTTGGTCACTGTATGTACAGGCAGTGCAGTTCAAACACAGGCTGAGAAAGAAAAACAATCTATGGAAAAGACATGAAGTGAGGCAGCCTCACACTATAGAATTTTTGTGCCTTTATGTGTTTATTCACCATCAGAAAGGAACAGCAACTTTATCTAGATGGGAGCTTTTCTTTTCTATAATACTTCCATACAACCATCTTTCCTTAGGCTACATCCCAGTGCAAAATTCCCCTGCTAACACACACAAAATCCTTTCTTGCAGTTAATTCTCTGCTGAGCACAAGGCTACTGCTATTAGTCACACCTGCACAAATGCAAAAGCAGCCTACAGGAGAGTGGACACTGCTTTTACTTGGCTTCTAACAGCTGCTTGCAAAGCTGTCAAGAAAAGTGATTCATGACTGGCTGACCAGTGCCTTTTCATCATTTAACTTTAGCATTGTCTGAAAAATTCTCTCAGTCTTTTCATGTAAATAACAGAGATATACACATGTGTTGTGGGTTTCTTGTCTCCTACATGTAGCCTAAGTAATTTCACATGAGGGCTCAAATAAAGGCAAGACTCTACTTTATTGATGTTTTGACTGGGCTCTACCTCTGAATAAATCCAAGTCCTTCCACTGAATTGAAAGAGGGTAAAAGTAATGCCAAGCTTGTGCAAACAAATAAGTTTTGCTCTTAAAGAATGACATTCAATACACATCCACCCTGGGGCAAGAAGGCACTGGCCATGTGTACTGAATGACCTTCTTAAATTCCCTCTCATCAGCCCTGTAAAATGGCACTTCTGTCGAAAATGTTTCACCTAGCATTGTCACACATAAAACTGAAGGTGACTATAACTAAGATTACTAAGAGAGAGCAAATAACGCCAGTGAGGCTTGATTTAAAGTTTGGCACTACCTGCATTAGGGGGCAGGTCTCAATTTCCACTGCCCAGTTGATATGACATGCCACTGCCAGTTTCAGGGGAGCTACCCAAAGTGAATCCAGAGCTGAGGGATGAACCAGATCCCCTGCCATACATCCAGCAGTGGCACATACCATCCTAGCCTCACAGGAGTCCAGCTAACCATGCTGAAGGCAGAGAAGATCGCTTTGAAAAACAGAACTGTAAGAGGAATAAAACAAAAAGCTAAAACCAGCAGGGACAATCAAGGGCGTAATATTCCTTTGTGGGTTTGTTCTTCAGACTTTTTTTTAAACTGGTGTGCTTGATTTCACACTTGATTCTCAGGTATATCTTGGGAAAGCCTGGGTGCTTGGCAGTGCTGGACCCCTGGCAGGACAGATTTGGGAGCAAGTTGAGATGGTGGTCAGTCACTCCCAGGCTGGGGCTGGAGCCAAGCCACATGGGTGTGGTGGAGTTCAAGCAAGGAGAAGAAAGGGTTTGGTTTCATAATTGGCAAGTTTCTCACCTTTAACTCTTACCAGGATCAGCATGATGCTTACCCTTGCCTTGGTGGAAGACACTGTGCAACTTAGAGCAGATGTGATCTTGTCATTCCTCACTGCCAGATAGGGGGGCACACTGAGGATGGGGAACTGCCAAGCCACTACAAGATGCCCTCCACACCGCCCACAGAGGGATCCCCTAAAGAGAGGATTACATAACCTGCAAACCCTCCAACTGGCCCTCCCCAGCAGCCTTGAAATATTAAGCCTTTAACATTTTGACAAACCATTGTAGTGCTTGAAGCTGCCACTAACCAGCGAAGGGCAACCCTAGGGTGCCCTGCCCCTGTGTGCAAGCAGGGCTCTGGGTGAGATCACACAGCTTGTTTTTCTCTCCATGACCTAAGTCAGGACCTCAGCTGAGACACTCAGGATAGGAGGCTTGCTTGTTAACCCTGTTCTCTGGGGAGTGTTGGTTGACACCTCCTGTGTGTCCTGTGTCCCCCTTTGCCCATGCTGCTCAGCAACACCAATTAGCAAAACATGTTGCTAAATACCTGGTGAAGACATGGAGGAGGAGGAGGCCAGGTAACTCCTCTGCATTCAGGGAAAGCCAAGCAGATGCAAGGGAAGAAACAAGCCTGGAAAAGCCTCACGAAAAAGATTACAGCTACAACCCAAGTTTCTCAGGCACTATTACCACACACATCTGGAAGCTTCTGTTTCTTCTCACAGTGTTTTCCTATTCTAGCTTTGAAAAGTCAGTTCTGTAAGACCCACCACCCAGGGGAGGTGCTGGCAGCAGGACCCAGTGTCATGGTTGCCTAAAGAAAGGGATGGCCCCTATGGCCCAAGCCATCTTGGTGCTGGTCCAGACACCTCTTCCCAACCTGCTTGACACTGCCTCCACTGGCCTTGGATTGTTTCAGCTCACATTTTCCTCTCCTCACGTGTGAAGGCATCACGATGGCTGTCTGAGTCCTACAGTTAATATGGGTGCACAGGTCCATAATGGTACATTGTAAGCGAATGTCTCAGGGTAGACAGCAATAATAATTAGCTGTCATGATTTGAAAAAAGGATAATCCATGCCATTGAGTTAACAATCACTCACACAACACACATGGATTTAACTAATCTTAATTTGGAGAAAAATAACAATTCTAAATATATCAAATAGCCTATTTCATGGCAACCTGCAGCGGTGTTTATCTCTGGCTTCCAGGACATGCAAGTTATTTAGTTTCTCTCACTGGCAGTTTTACCATTCAAAAGCCTGAAATGAACATTCGTGGAGCAGGGGTTGTGGTTAAATCCTGCATCTGACAGGGAGCCTTTTTTCATGATGCACATCTAGTTCAAGTACATAATGTACAGAGCCTCAGAGTGGCAGCCCAGATGGGATTAATGAGGAATTCCAATCAACCTCCTTCCCTTTCCTAGCACCTTCTACCTATACTGTTTTAATGAGCCTCTGCTGCAGGTTACGGTTCTCTGTCCACAAGGGGACACTGTCCAGAGCATGCAGATCAGCCAGTACCTGAAAAAAGTCTTGTCAAAGCCATGCCTCACTCTCTGAGGCTCCCTTCTCTGCCATGGTTCTCTGAAACTATCCAACACTAAAAACAAACCAATCAGTACATTTTCATTAATCTGGATCATTTCAGAGTGCCTTGATGAAGAGCAGTTTAGTGGCCCACAAGGCCAGCAGGGCTCTGAGAAAGACAGGAGATACCATCAGTCAAGGACAGCAGGAGCCACTCCCCATGGCCTTCTTCAGCCAGAACAGGTCACCCAAGATCTGATAAATATGAAAGATAAAAAGAAGCATAAAATACGACAGTGGTCTAATTTTTTCCAAAATACCTGCCAAGAGTAAAGTGAAAGAAGCAGTGACTGATAACTCCTAAACAACTGATTGGCCTGGCTGTGTTTTGCTGTGTGACAATCTGGTACATCTGTTCGATACTATCACACTCTCTGTACAAGCAGCAGAACTGATTTTCAAACAGGTCAGCCAATTTGAAAAAAAAACCAAAAAAACCACCAACTTTATAGGACAAACTGCTCCTAAGCAAGTCACGTCCTCCCAGTGTCAGCTAACATGCTACCACACACCGTATGGACAGTGGTAAATAAGTGAAAGCACCTTGAAAAGCTTGGATTTGCAAGTTACCAGTCAGGGAAAGATGACAGACTTCATTATCAGAAGGTCTTTAAAAGCTGATTGCGGAGATAAATTTGCCTTTGTCTCTACTGATAGCTAGAAATATTAGTTGGAGATCTGCATTGCGTGCATGAAAATTCTTGCAAGTTCCTGAGCTATCCCTGCCTCTCTCAAAGCAGAGTAAGGTCTATTACATGGTCAAGAGGCCTTCATTGATCAGAGCAAGCAGAGTTACCAAGACAGAAAAAGAAAGGAGGAAAATAAAAAGGGAGAGAGAGAAGGAAAGACCTCACACCTCTGGAGCACCCTGCACTACGGCGAATACTCAACACAGTCGAGCATCTCAACATCCTCATGCCTAGGAGAAAGAGAGGTGCAATAGCAGAGTCAAGCTCAGCGCTTGACGTACCCTCACTACATTCAGTCATGGGAAGCTGTAAGATTTGTCAGTTGTCACACCGCAGAAGGCTACACAAATCATTTTGACTAAGTAAGGTCTACAAAAATAACACAAGATCAAGGAGAGTAGCTGAAACCTATTTGAGGGCAGCAGAGGTGGCAGCATATTTCAGGGAGATGGAGTGGCTAGTGGGTGATTTCTGGTTTCCCTCTTCAAATATAAAGACTCAATTATCTTTGAACAGCTTGCTTTACACATGAATTGACACATTTATTTTACAATAAATAACTGAAACTTATCTATGTTTCCTTTACTGTTAATCTACACAAAGAAATAATAAACAGAGCTTGTCTACAAAAATGCAACTACTGCAGTCCTCAGAATTCAATTAAGCTAAAATAATTAATGCTTCCACCATATTAAATTACTTTATACATTTGAGCTACTGAAGTTTTTTTTTTTATTCTTTAATCTTTTTTGCCTTTTTATTTAATAAAAAAAAAAAAGTTAGTTTCAAAGTGTGGGGGGGGGGTGACTAGAAGAGGGAAAAAGAGCATGATTTGCTGTTAAAATGTAATGGTCTCCTTTAGCTGACACAGCATGTAGAGTGTTTTGTGCCTTTGATTAAAATAACATTTTAAATGCTTTGAACAAACATATCTCCCCATACTTCTAAGGGATTATTTTACATATTTCTTGGTTGAATAAAGAAATTCATTCTTCCTGTCGCAGTACAGAAAGGCTAAGAATATCTTTCGTCACATATAAAGTAAAAATACTGTAGGCTGTTGCATTATTACAAAAAAAAAAAATAAAGGGAGGGGGTGGCGGGGTGGGAGAAAGCTGCCTTAGAGATTAAGTTTCCCTTTTATGAAATCGTATTTAGTCTCTTTTTTTAACAAATCTAACAACAATGCTCTACAGCCGCTCACTGGGAAATACCTTTAATGTTAAATGCAGATTCTGATTTTCTTGGCTAATGCAGAAAGCCTTTCTATTGAAATATAAATAAGGGGTTTGGTATATCCCACTAAAGCCTTTCCAGTGAATGACTTCTGTGGGTTTTTCATGGCTACCCTCCATGGCTGTAATGTGAGGCTTTTATCCTACTATTGAAAACTATCCGCCGCTATTAAAAAAAATATGGAAGGACACTGCACCTTTTTATCTCAGAGCTGGGCTCCTAATTGAGAAAGCATTATTACTGCACTATTTAGTGGATGTCCCTATCTCTGTGCACTGCTGAGAAAATGCCAATCAAGTGATAAACCCTTTTATTTTTCTCAATTCAAAATCTTTCCTACATATTTTCATTTGATACTCAGTTTAGTCTGGAAGAGATTAGGTGCTCCAGATTGGCTTTTAAAAGTTTTTTTTAATGCCTTTTCCACATGTAAGCATCTCCTTCACCCCTTCTCCCAGCAGATTTTCTGTGTAGCAAAAGCATCAGCTCTATTGATGCAGACCCCTAGAAGCTGGGATAGGATAGCACCTTCTGTGCTGGGCACAGCCGTTGGGGTATTTCATATGGACTGAACTTGGGTACATCATATTAAGAAATAAGATCTGGACAGTAACTAGAGTATAGGTCTCCTAAACCAACGTTACTAAGCACTGGGTGCCCTCTGCAAGGGACTGAGTGCCATCAGCTCACACAGACATCAACAGCTGTTGCAAGCATTCAGCACGATTCAGGAGACTGGAAGAGAAAGTCCTAGATACTTCTTTTCTGCTCCCACTAAATGGGAAGGAAATCTAGCGCTTAAATCTGCAACACCATGAGGCAGTCATCTCTGCCAAGAAGTACATTCACAAGTGCAAAAGGATGGGGAAAGGTGGAAAACTATGAGGAAAGGACAAGGTCAGGTTGCTTACAGCACTACAGCACAGGCTGCCACCGCTAATGTCTCTAAGGCTACTAGCTGCCCCATGTTAAGATGGTGACTCTACTCAAAGAGATTGCTAGAAGACAACAAGATAGTCGATAGGTGGCATATGCCCTCTCCTAAGATGCAGGTCATCTGGAGATCTGATAACTACAGCAGCTCAAAGCCCACATCCTCATTTTTGTGATGGCCAAGTCAGAGACACTGGGAACTGACTCCAAGACCTCAAGTGTTAAATGTAGGTTTTTTACCCTTCCATGGCAGTCCTCTCTTAAGATGCAGATAATCTGGAGATCTGATAACTACAGCAGCTCAAAGCCCACATCCTCATATATGTGATGGACAAGCCTGTCAGAAAAACTGAGGACTAACTCTGAGACCTTAGGCGTTAAAAATGGACATCTCTTAATCTTCAATTGTAAAGACACAACCCTCTCACAAGTCTTCTAAAAATGTTCTCTCATAGGAACATCTCTACTACAGGCAGGTTTCTCAACTATCAGATTATAGGACAGCTCCTAGAGAAACTGGGGTGGCTGCAGCAAATGCAAATTGCTGCAGATCATCTGTATGGGATACAGCTGATTTGAACAAGAAAGGCTCATTTGAGAGGAGGTGTTGCTGTGTAACATAAAACCTCCACTCACTAGCAGGGAGCACATCCTACTTTTACCACTGCAAAGGAAAGCACCACTGCAGAGGGGAAGAAAGGAACTACATGAGGAAAATAACCCCATGTTGGGAGCTGCTGCACAGCAGCTTACCCAAGTGGACACCATCGCCCACCTGCTCCCTTGTGAGTCAGGGAGGTCTGGAGAGTAAATATTAACTGCAACATGTAAGATAGTTTCAGAAAACGAAACACAATTTATTCACCCAGACCAGCCTGTGCTCTTGTCTTCTCATTCAAAACTGCCATCTGGGATGTGCATATGAATGGAAGTGTTACCCACCCAACCCCAACCATCTTCAGAGATCCAGGAGAGGCAGCACAGACAGCAATGCAGACCAGAAACCTGACATAAACTCCAGCAGAAGGATAAAGCAAGGACTTAATTAATTCCTGCTTTAAGCCTCACAACCAAATCTTCCCCCTGCAGTCAGCAGGAATATTTTTTCACCGACTTCAACAGGGTCAGGATTTGGTCCTTCCCAGTGGGTCTGCATGTGACAAAGGGTATCTGGACTGAACTGAGCATCTCACCAAAGTCCCCTATCCCTCCACCACTGCTACCGGTTTAGGATCGCTCCTGAAATGGTTTCTGACCCAAACTTTCTGCTTTTTCCAATACTGTATAGTCTGCCCTTTGCCTCTCCTAGACAACTGTGAGGCCTGTCTCTCCAGGACCTGGTCCTGCACAGACACCTGCACTGAATTAAACGTGAGATGGACAGCCCTGCAGAGCCCCGAGGATCCTCCAGACTAATGGCTCCTATAGAGACCTGTTACTGAAGCTCCTGTTTCATCGCACTTTCTAGAGGGCTCTCGTTAAAAGATTACCTAGGCAGCTGATTGAGTGTAAAACATGCTGTACCTGCAATGTTCTCCTGCTTGGGGCAAATTCCTTTTGTAGGCGTGAGAAGACGGTCTTCTTCATCGGGTGTGACTTGGATCCCGATTTCCACTGGCTCTGACACTTTCCTGAGCTCGGCACGTGAGGAGGGGGGAGGGCTGCTCTTGTCCATGCTCTTTTCATAGCAGGCACCACCAGTGCCATTGCACTGTTTTCTCTTGTGCTCTATAAAAACCAAGATGTCTCCCAGCGGGAAGTTCATCTGACATTGTCCACAGGTTAACAAGTCGGGGTCTGTCCCACCTGTGGCGATGCTGATGCCACCTGGCTCTGCTATTGCCAGACTCTCATCCTCGTCGGCGAGTGCCGGTTCCACATGGTCAGCCTCTGCTTTACATGGACAAGGAGAAAGAGGGAGGAAAAGGACAAGGGGAAAAGAGAAAGAGATTTCTTTGAATGTTCACAGACTCTGAAGGATGCATCACGAGCTCAGCCTCTCCCCACCTCCTCAAAGAAGCCAAGCCCGATTAGATCTTTCTTTCATTTTTCAGCTTTTCCACTCTCCCAGAATGATTTCAATACATTTTGCAACCAAGCCTGCCTGAGACAAAATGGAAAGGCTGACCTGGCATAGCCTTCCTGACAGCTCCTTCCCACTGCTGCCAGAGCTGCAAGGCTATCAGCAAAGAACCATTTTGCAAATGTTCGAGCCCTGAGTCACTTTCTTAAATAGTTCCTCTCGTTTTATCCCACCTTCTCATTCCCACTGTGTCTCCCAGCCATCTGGCCAAGGCCCCATCCAGTAAAGCTTGTGCACCTAAATCTCTTCTCCAGTTTCAGAGACAAGGGGGAAGTGTGTATGCTCCAAACAAGCAGGATCAGGCTCCTTGGAGCATACAGAATTAGTACCACCTTGTCCACTGTAAAGATACTCGCAAGCTTCAATGACCACCTATTAGTACAAATTACAGAAAACAATTTGCAGGAGTAAAGTAAGCAGGATAAGTCTCATGAGACATTAAGGGGTTTCAAAATTGTGTACAGTGGGAAAGAGAATGAGTGACTTATTTAACATACTGGAATATTGGCTGAGACTGAAATCTTCCACTCTGTTTTGCTTTCTATGTCAAATAACCCTGCAGTTGCTATATAGGTTAACAGAAGTTTTTTTGTTTAAATCTTGCCTGTGGATCTGATGGATTTCATAGCATTGCCCCTAAAGACTGGGCAAGCATTTCTAAGTGACGTGCATCAGTTTTGAATAAATAAGCAACTTCTCATTTAGCAATTCATAAAATACAGTGCATTTTTAATGGGTATTTAAGAAGATAATTTTTACATTATAAAATAATTACAGATCACAATCCCTTTCTGGGGCAAAATGTGGGGTTTGGTTTGTTTTCTTTTGTTTTGCCATGTAACTGCCAAATCATACAAACCTTGGTCTTTACTCAGGCAAAATTTCCACCGACTTTTGCCTAAGGCTGTTTTGCCTCTGCAAGGACTATAGGATTTGGGATGAACAAAACAGAGGAACTAACAGTATGTAAATCTGTAAGTAAGACCTCTAATCGAATCAGGATTAAAGGAATAGGAGGAAAAGGGTTGGCCATTAGTTCAAGCGGTTTGCTCATGGATTTCCTGGGGAAAGCAAGTGACACAAATATCTCA
Organism: Psilopogon haemacephalus; assembly: GCA_013396835.1. Classification (NCBI taxonomy): domain Eukaryota; kingdom Metazoa; phylum Chordata; class Aves; order Piciformes; family Megalaimidae; genus Psilopogon; species Psilopogon haemacephalus. Next base: position 252,647 of record VWZI01015271.1, read on the forward strand.
AAGAATTAAAACTGCAATAAACAGATGTTATCATCCAGGTCTGGATTCTCCTTCTGGCAAAAACAAAAAGAGTTTTGTCCTGCACTTCAGCAAATTGCAAACAGAGAAAAACCACATAGGAATGGGACAAGAGGTAGGAGGTGAAATGTATTACCTGGACACACAAAAAAAAAAAAAAAATTAGCCTTGAAAAGGTAGTTTAGAAAAAGAATCATCCCCATTTTCACTTTCCAGAATAAATAATTCATTGGTGTATTACAAGCTGCATCAGAGCTCCCTAATAGCAATGTGGAGGGCAGCAGCACTAGCAGCAGCAGGAAAAGGATGGGAATCCCAGAGAAGTGTCTAAGCGCAGACCGTCCTGCTGGAGCGGTGGATAGGCACGGGAAAGTTTCCATTTCCTAACTCACACCAAGCTTACCAAACACACAGCACAACACTCTTTCTGAAAACCATTAATTATCTTTCCCCCCTTAAGTTTAAAAGAAGTTTGAGGGCAATACTACATAATTAATTCACCAACCGATATCATTAAAAGATGTCTCCTTGCCTAAGTGAAAACGTAACCATAACCCTACACTAAATAGGGACTGCCGGTAAGGGAGCGGATGCCTGCAAACCGTGTGTCACGGTGCAATTATTTAGTGCTGTGGTTCCCTTTAATGATCTAAGATTGAGCAATATTGTTTATATTGAAGAGATCTTGCACCTTTAATTACCAATTACATATACATCATTTTAGAGCCAAAAGCCTGTGAAAAGGGTCCTTTAGAAATGTGGGCACTATTTCTAGGAAGAATTCCTATTAAGGGGGAGCAGTGTGTCAAAATATTAAAAGAAAAGAAAAAACATACAGAGAGGCACACACAGGCACACAAACACACACAGAGGAGATGGGACAAAGAGCTGGAAAAGACAATATGAAAACAGGAAATGAATCAAGGGTCCTAAAGAGAAAGAGTGGCCGAGGGAAAAAACTTCTCATTCTGTCTAACATTCCTGAAAAGCCTTCAGATTAAAGTCTATCTCTTAAATTACAAAGGCTGAATTTTGGCATTTAGATATATCAATAACAAATAAATAGAAAACCACAAATCTCTATTTTATTATCTTTTTTTATGTGGGCTTTTTCTTTTTTTTATTTTTGCCAGCGATTTAAATCACGCTCTTCAGAAAACACAGCAAACCTGCTGTCTTTGATAAGGGTCCTGACCGTGTGTCTGTGGAAACATGAAGGAGATCCAAACGGCTAAATAGTTACAAATTCTTTCTTTTCACTTCTACAGTTCATTTGAATATTAGCTAAATCCACATATGTCTATTCACTTACACTCACTTTCTCTTTCCAAGGACTCTGTAATGCCACTTTTTTAAAATAACATCTGGTATTCCTTCATATTTTGGCAGCAGTCACATTACCGAAAATCAGCTTTTTGTTTCCTTGGTACGCCGAGCCCTTGTGATCATTACTAATTGGGTTTCAAACTATGAAAAGATTTTTAACTCAACTCTATTTCTTATTTGACCTTAATAAATCATCAAGCATGAGACCAACCATACATCCAACAATGCAGAAGCTGTATTACATCTCCTTACTCTGGACACAGAAAACACACATAAAGCAATGAAAAACAGAATACTGAATAGATCTTCAAATGTATTTTATCCTGGTAAATTTGCCCTTTTTTTTTCCCCTGAAATTTAGAATGGAATTAAAAATAAAGAAAAAGCTTCCTATTGAAAATTCAATTGATCCATTAAAAACCTACAGTCAAGTAACATTACAGGAGAGATTTAAAACCCACAAAGGAAAAGAGAAAAGCCTACAAGTCCAGCCCATAACACATCAGGTCATGCTTGGTTAATACAACAGCCAAGATCTTAGGCTGTTTAAGGAGTCCTTTAATACCAATGGGGCAATTCAGGCCACTCTCAGTCTAAAGTTCTGACTCCACATATATCTGTGGGTTTCAAATGAGTCGCCTCATATTATTTGAATTTAACTCTGTGGTTTTATTGCTGTTTGTTGGTAACTGGGTTTGGGGGGGAAGGAGGGTGTTTCCTCACAATTTTTTTTAATTTTTTTTTTTAAGAAGAGGAAATCAAGCCACACAAAAAAGAGAATAAAAAACATTGCATCTGCCTTACACGGGAAAAGGGGAAAAAATACAAATGAGCTATTTTCAGCCAGGACTCATGCCCTGGTTCTTCCAGGTGTGTTAAGGTGTGTCTGGCATTTTCTCTGCACCCAGAAATTCTTCCAAAAAGAACTGCCTTGGCATTGCCTGCCGAGTAAGCACGGCAGCAGGGGACAAGCAATCTATGCTATTTTCTGATGGCTTCATGAAATTAATGCAACTGGACAATCTAAATCATTTGCTTTATTTTTAAAAGCATTACACGTGCTGGCTGGACTCTAAGCAGCATCTCAAACTCTGTGTCTGCCTACTACACCAAATTACAGTGGACAAACTCCTTAATTCCATAAAGGCACTGTCACAAAACCATCAGGGCTCCTACTCCAGCATGGTGACATCATTAGAGCATATGTGCCCCATGCAAACAACACTCTTGTGCCCAGTATTAAAACAAATGCACATGCTAACTATTTTCTGCCTGTCAGATGTCTCAAAATCATACTCATTAATAGTGAAAAAGCCCATGTTACTAAAAACCATTTCCAAAGCCTCAAAGGACAGAACTGTGGATGCTTGTTCATGAGGTTTAGATGAGGATAGGTCCAGGCAGTAGTAATTCATTTTCTTGTCTTTTTATTGCACCTAAAAACCAAGGCACGAATGAATCTAAAAGTTGCCAGTCTATTCTCTTACTTTTTTTTCCCACCCCCAAGTACCCAAAGAAGGCAGAGAAAAGCAGAAGAGAGATCAGTCTGGTGCCAGGCCAAAGCATTGCCTGTGAAATTTTCCTTCTGCAGTTGATTTCCTCACAAATCAATAACGGAGTGGTTCATTCAAGCTCTGTCAGTGCCTTCACCACGGAGGTGCTCCTGGGTGCCCTGCCTTCCCCAGAACCCCACCATAGCCACCACCCATGCTTGTGCCCACCTGGGAGGGCATAGCACAGGCTAGCCGAAGAGCAACCCATCTCTGGGATGAGCTGGGGATGCCCAGCGTCTGGCATAGTGACATGGCTTCTGGTGCCCAGGCACGGGAAGATGTCTGCAAGTGTGCCGCAGTGCACCGAGCATGCTGTCCTCTGCACACAGCCACTGCTGTCTTGAAAGTGCATCCAAAAAGCGTGAGCACAAAGAAATGACTTGCCCTTCAGGATGTTGGCCCAAAGCAGGCCTGAAAATTATGTCCCTTCAATCAACACCCACATGTCACATTTACTGTAACATCAACATGCTAAACGGAAATAGCTCATATCACACGCTCTCTAGCTGGGTTATCTCCGAGATCGGTGTCAGGATCCTTGCTGCACAAAGGCCAGTGCTGCTCAAAGAAGATAGTACAGATCCTTGCCATCAAAGTTTATCAATAACCTGTTTTCAGAGCTTCCTCGCAGCTCCCTGCAGCTGCAAGGTGCAGAGTTGAGTTTATCTCTACATATTGCATCACACTCAAAGTACTAGGCACCACTTGTCTGCCATCAATTTTTTATTTTTATGAGGGTTGAAAAACAGTTGCTCAGAGTCTTTTATAAATACATGTCTGAGGCAAAGTTGGCCAAAAGAGACTTGATAGGGAAGCTCAAGAAACACTGAGGCCTCACGTTTCCAGCAACTCTCAGGTGTCTGCCAAGAACACAAAGACCACCAGAGCAGCAGCAAACTTTCATTGCACTGCACCTGGCCTTGTCACAGCTGCCCACCCTGCACTGTCCAGGCATCTGTCCACAACCACACACCAGCCCATCAGCCTCACATAATAAACAGTAATAGCGTGGTGCAGCAGATGACAGCAGTGGCTAGGGTGGGCTGGCCACTGACACCTGTCTGCAGCAGTTGAATGAAGCCCAGCACCCCTGCACAGCCCATTGAGCTGCCCCGCCTGTGCATCAACAAGGAGGGGACCAGAACCGGGGAGATCAGAACTCAGCAGTACAGGAATAGTTGGGAGAAATCACCAGTTTCACTGCAACACCTTAGCAAGCCAAGCACACAGCCTCAAGTCAGAGCAGTCTCCTGCAGAAGTGTCAGACCTCTTCTGCAGAAGTAGCTTGAATCTCAGACAGAAGGTTAACCCTCCATACACATCTGACACAGAGCAAACCCAAGCACCCCCTTCAAGAGCCAGGCTTAGGGAAAGGCAAAAGGAAAACAACACAGTAACCAAAACTGACCTAAATGGAAAAAAAGCCAAGAATATCCAAGGATCCACACAAATATCCAACACTTGTCAGATGTTATTTCATCAGAAACTATGTACAGTGTTAAAGAAGGGAGTAGTGTGCCTCCTCTTAAGTAAACTATACGTTCATAAAAAATATTTACTGCTTTGGAGAGTGGAAAATGCATAGGCTCTTCTATAGGCTGGAGAAGCTGTAAATCTCCACAGATAAAACGGGATGTGATGATGTGATATAAAAGCATTCTTTGTTCCCCAGTGAATAGATTTATTTAAAACTAAAACACAACAAAGGAGAAAAAAGGAGCACTCGGTGCCGCAAAAGGAGAATGAGCAGTATTTGGGTACAGGTTTTTAACTGCTATAGAAAAGGACATTGGAAGTATAGATTCTTACTCAATGATTTAAAGATATCAAAATTACTTTTGAACAAGTATTAAACACATAACAGCTCTGTTCTTTTCCTAAACATCAGGCTCAAAAGAGACTGCATTTCTCAACTGTGTATGACACACTGTTGCTCATATACAATTTTCCTAAGTCTTTTTTTTTTTTACTTTCATTGAAGCATATTCATTATAACATTCAGTGAATTTATGGCTTCTTCCAGTGGCTTAGTAAAAGAGGTCATAAAAAAGTTAAGTAAACCAGTGTGTTTTTTTCCTCTCCTCTAACTTTGGATTCCTTTTTCATACTGTGCTGTCTAGTGCTTAGTCTTTGGAAAGTACCTTGGGCATATCCAGCACATACACAAATTATCAGCTGCTCCAGGAAAAAAAAAAAAATTCTTGCACTGAGGCAACTATACAAGACTTGCATATGTCAAAAATACAGAACTAAGTCCCTGTGAATGCTGCACCATTAATCAAATCCCCGATCTGGTGTCACTTTTGCCAGTAAAATGATGATATTCTTCTAACCCCCTTCTACTGGTGCATGCCTGCAATGCATGAAGTGTGTCACTCTGCTTTAATTCTTTAATTTGTTTTCGAATAGCCTGCTTTAGGCATTTTTTTTATATTCTCTGGGAAAGGGAAAGAAAAAAAAAAAAAAAAAAAGCTGCTGCTTAAAGCTCCAGCAAGGGTTTACATTACTGAACAAGCACCAGCTTTTTGGGAGAGAAGGCAGGCAGTGAGCAAATTTAACTAATATTCAGGAGCTCAACGCACAACCGCCTCTGAGGCTAAAACTGTGGATGCTGAGGAACAGTGCATAGCCTGCACAGATACATTTTAAGAAAGCAAATAAATACGAAAGAGGAAGGTGCTGTAGTAAGAACAGATGAATGAATCATGCATTTATATCAATGCACGCAGTTATTGATGCCTTTTCCCTCCCTCGTTAAAAGACACATAGACATAAATCCATCTGCAGCCAATGCTGATGCTTCACCAAGTGCTTTTACATTACTACTACCTTTAAAGCAGGCAGTCAGCCCCTCATTTATTTTTTCACAGGGAAGGGACACCACATTCAATAGACAACTGAAACACAACCCTGGAGAAACTGAACTGCAATCAAAAAGAAGGAAATGCTCTGGCAAGGAGGCGGAGAGCCACTTTGAGGTAGCAGGTCTCCACAGGGAGACTTTTCCACCAGGCTTTGACCTAACAGAGTGGGACAGGTGGGAGACAGATGAAGCAGTGGGATGAAGGGGAGGATGGGTTGTGTATGTGCTGGGTGGGCAGACGCAATAGAAAGGAGGAGAGGGAAACTGCTGTTTCTCTTGGTAAAAGTTAACAGTCATGGAATGGAAGGAAACCCACAGCTGAAGTCTGAGGTTTGGGGCAGGAAGAAGGGAAGGTTTCCCCCATTGCTGGGCACACTAACATTATCAGTGGCCTAGGCACTTCAGCCTACTGGTCTGTCAAACTAGCTGGCTGCTGTCTATATGCTTCCAACTAGCTCAATTCAAACATTAAATGAAGTAGAGAAATCGTCAGATAAATTGCTGGCCGTCTCTACCCAAGAGTGAAGGGGTTTTGTACAGCTGATGACAGCCCTGATCTTTTGTCTGACCTAATTTACTTCTTTTTCAGGTTAGAATAAAGCACGCTTTCCTGTCACGGGATAAACTCCATCCACATATTGCACCCTGAAAATAAGAAGATGCTTCTGCTGTGTCAACAATACCATAATTTAATTAATTTCTCAGGCTGAGGGAAATAAATATCCACTGATCAAAGCTTCCCGTGTGTATGCCACAAAATTACATGGTTGGGCAAGAAAGCATCCCAATAAAGTCCATCCACAACACACAAGCCAAATGCAGCAGAGAACAGCACAAGCCCGATGAAGAAGGCTGTGAGCTCCTCAGTAGCAACTTCTACATGATTTTTGTGGTTATTTATCTGGGGAGAAAAAAAAAAAAAAAAACAAAAAAAAACCCACCACCACATTTACTCTCATCTGTGGAAACTGCAGGGGTTTTGTTGTAAAGATCTCTGGACCTAAGAATAGTAAACTATCTAATATCAAACCTTTTTGGCAGGGGTTCATGTTGCTTTCTGACATGTAATCAACACCAAATTATGTAGGTGTATTTCTGCTTTATTGCTGTACACACCTTTTAGAATTCCAGCTTTCTTGCCGTGTTCTTATGTCCACTGGAAGAAACGTTTCTCTGTGGGATTTTACATCCCCACACACACGCAAAGGGACTTCCTCATGTACAGGTATCATTACCCCGATAGCTCTCTGACAACAATATATTGAGAATTTAAACACTTTATGCTGACAATAAAAGGCACTGTTAAAAACTAATTGTAATTAAAAACTCTTGTCCACTTGAGTCAATTAATCAGCCACAATTTAGCTAAAAATAGACTGCTCTCTCAATCAGCCCCTCTTAGCTAGCACTATATGGATCTTCCCATGAAAATCAATACTACAACTTTACAAGGAAAACATTTTGCAGCAACGTGAAGTGAGCGGCGGCGGCGGCGGCTGCTTCCGAGGGCAGCGCATCCCTGAGCCAGCCGGGCCATCAGACGGGCGATGAGCTCCCCCTAGTTGCCAGCGCCCGTCACTGGCAGCCGGAGCACAAGGCAGTCTGGCGAGGCAACCCGAAAAGCCAGCAAAGTTTATTTGGGAAAGTCTTCTCTGTCAAAAGCAACATAGAGCACGAAGCAATTCAGGTAGGAAGCATGGAATGGAAGAAAACAGCTCCTGCAAGGCATTTTTTAATGGAAGAGATTTGCTAACAGCAAGCTCAGCAACGGGAAGAGCTGATGAAGAGGTGGCAACTGAAGCCGGTAACTGATATCAATAATTTGTACTACTCCTGCAAGCACGCACTCCTCTAAATCATAATTATTGTCAAATATGCCACAAGATAACCCTTTGTTCTGCTGAGGAAAATACATTGTACACAAAGCAAGGGTTCCAACCGTTCCTACTAAAAGCAGGCAGGTTGTAAAATATTGAAGACTTCTATTTCTCAATATTTAAACAAACCTGATGAAATACACAAAAAAAACCCCCAAACCTGCCGACCAGCAAAAACATGCAAAATTATTTCTTATCCATTGGACATCTATTTAAGCCACTGAGCGCATCAGCCAAAAAGGACAAAACAACATAGATCTGCAATCTAGTTGTTCTGCATCAGTTTTTTTAAAAAATACTTTACACCAGAAACTATGAAAATGTACCGGGTTTTTCTGGGGGTTTTTTCCTTATTTTTTAAGTCAAATACAAATATATTCAGATTAAATGCAGCCTGGAAGTCAACAGCACACAACCTTTTGTTGTTTTCCTGTCCTATTTAAAGCCAGAATATGTAATGTCTTCTAAAAGCGTGTTAGGCTTTTCCGTGCACGACTATGCAGGTATTATTAAAAAAACAGTCCTCTCCATAATAATAATAAGTTCCTCTCTAGTTTTTCAGCCACAGCTTATATCCTCTTTATGTTAGAGTTTATCACATCAGCACGGTGGGGGGGGGGGTTCTATAGGAAAAGTACATTAATTGCACTAAATCTAAATGCATTTTAAGAGCAGATCCCTTAAGCAATTTGCAAATATTTGACATGCAAAAAATCATAGGACTTTTAAATCATTATTTTTAATGACTACATATAAATACAAAATGATAAAGGAAATTATTCCTCTTCCTAGGGAACCTGTTGGCCAGGTACTGAAGAGTCTCCTTGGGAAACCTGGTTCTGCACCTGAAATTGTATGATTTTAGTGTGCTTTTTCCTCCTAATCTTCTCTGCTGCTCTATAGAAATGTTCTTGGTTTGTCACCTTCTGCAAAACTGCTACCAGTGAGCCTTCCACACACTCTTGCCTTTCACATTTCCTTCAAATGTAAAATGCAGAGCTAGTTTAAAAACAGATTTCTCAAATTGTTGGGTTTTTTTAAATCTTAAGGTGGGAAATCAGTTTGAATCAAACCAAAATAATGTCTTTGCACAGAGCAGCTCAAAAAGATCAGCCTGCTCTAATCATCTCACCTGCTTTGTCCGTCCATTTAAAGTGAGCTCAGCTACCAAGTTTGTGCTGTACACCACCACTAAAGAAAGGTACAGAGCCGCTCTTTTCTCTCGAAGTGTTTCCCCTCTTTTTGTCCTGCACATGCATCCATTACAAGGCTGCCTGGGTGAGCCTGGCAAGGACAAACAGGCCGCTGCATTTTGCAGTCTTAAAGACTGCTGTGCTAATGAGACATTGCAACTCTGGAGCACTACACCACAACCTCTTTGCTTTTTGTGTTTGTTTGTCTCATGCTCTGGATCTAAACCCTTCTGTGAACACCAAGAGAATGAAACCAAATAAACTTCAGCTGAGCAGTGTCATAAAAAACTCCCTGTCTTCTCGTCTCTCTCCCAGTCTCTTTCCTTGCCTCGCATAGACTTCCAGTCCATCATGAAATGCAACTCTTCTGACAGATGCCAAAAAGGCAGAGAGAAGAGGGAGTGGGGAACAACCCAAACTAAACATAAATGCAACATTTCTGAAAACAGTATCAATTCATCCTGCATCTGGGGGCTTGGCTTCGAGTTGGCTTTATCCGGTTCTAAGTGTTTTGGTTTTCCTTTCCGTTGCCCGCTACTTCCAAACTCTCCCTTAAAGAAGACAGTATCCCTGGCTACTTTTCCCCACGAGTGACACCTTCACGAAGAGTGTGGAGATTGCAAAACTCCCTCTTGCATTGCTGCAGCTGAGGCTCAGTGCCTGTGCGCTCAGTTGCCTGCGCTTCCTGCTCCCTCAGCCCCAGCCGCAACCCCAGTCTCCCCCAACCCCCCAGCA
>VWZI01015271.1:267240-315465 GCA_013396835.1 Psilopogon haemacephalus
TTCCCCCCTCCCCCCCAGGCTTCCAGGCCATGAGGTGGGCACCGGGCCAGCGTTGTAGTTCCCTACTCTGCCCTGTTTCAGCCCTCTGCCTCTATCAAGGGACGGCGAATATGTAAAAGACATTTAACGGCGCTGAAGGTCTTTAGATTCTTCGTCGTGTGTTTTAGTTTGGTGTGCAGGGTCCTGCAAAGAAAAATGAGCGTGGTGATGGCAGGGGCTCTGCACCGCCAGTCAGGGGAGAGATAGGAAAAGGCGGCCCTCGGGTGTGCCCTCGAGATTGGCCTTGTCCGAGCCGGCATGAACCGGGGGTTGCAGAGGGGAGGAGGAAAAGGACTCCCCAACATTGGCCTCCGCACCGGCGATGAAGGGGGCCCGGGCGGATCGGTGGGGATAGGAGCTGCGTTCACTTCTTTTCCCGCTTTGATCCTTCGTCTCCTCCCGGCTGGTGAGGCCGCGGGGCTTTGTGTGGCTCTATGCCGCACAAAGCTTAGCCCGGCCCCGGGGCCGCTCTGAGGGGCTGCGGTCGCGGTCACAGGGGTATGTGTGGGGGAGTCACTTCCCACCCTCGAGGGAACAAAGTCCGACTCGTAGCGGCTGCGGCCGTTTCTCCGCACGCTGCAGGAAGTTGCACCTCTTCGGAGTGCAGTTTATCGGGAAGTTACTGGGCATCATCTGTTGATTAACCAGTGTCTTCCAGTGGGCACTGAAAGCTGGCGATAAGGGCCGGCAATGATTGACCAGGCGGACGCCCTGGCTGCCTGGAGCGGCGGGGCCGCCAGAGCCCCCTCCTGTCCGCCCCGCCTCGTAGGCTGCGGCGGGTGAGCCCCCAGTTTGCCTTCATCTTATCCTCCGAAAATACATCCCAATAGGGGTAAAAAAAATTCCGAAGTGATTTCTCAGTCTCCTCTTTCCTCCCCTGTCTGGCACTTGTGATCATTAGCACTGAAAGCTGTTAATGTCTTGTCTCACAGCTCCCCCTTTAGTCTCTCTGCTCTCCCTGTCTCGCGTTCAAAGCCAGATCAATAGCAGGCTCTTTCTAACCTTGACCTATCCCTCGACCCGCCTCCATCTGCAGCTGGCCCCGCGCTTGTCTCACCCCCCTTCTCGCCACAGCCGGTGGCAGCAGCCCCGCGGGAGGGGCCAGGGTCCCCGGGGGCTGCCTGGGCGGCGGCCTTCGACATCGCTCCGCTTTGTCCCGGGTTTCGCAGCCGTACCGAGCGTCCTCAGCCAGGAAAGGCCGCCAGTGCCCCACCACCCCACCGCGGCCCCAGCTCCGCCGTTCCGGGGGCCGCGGCCTCCTGTCGCCGGCCCGCAAACCTGGGGTTGCATCACCTCGCAACAACAACAACCAAAAACAACCAGGAAAAAAACAAACAAACAAACAAACAAGAAAACCCCAGGAAAAACAAAAAAAAACAAAACCCACAAACCCCCCCCCAAAACAACCAGGCAAAACAGGAGCATAACCCTCATGAAGACAACAAGCTTTCTGCTAGCTTTAAAGGTGCTCTAGTGCCTTGTTTTAAATGAGGGGGAGGAAAGCACTCTCTTGCACGAAATAACTTGTATTAAGGTAATCACCTTTTCTGTCTTCATAATATACCAGGGATTTGAGGACTTCTCATCTAGAAACATCATGTTTATCATAGGGGAAAACAACCTAATGTGATGTCAAATATTACATTTTATCCCATATATAATAAAGCATGCTGAGTCAAGAACTCTCTGTGCTTGCATGTTCAGTTTCTGGGTTTCTTGGTTTTGTTTTGTTTCGTTTTTAATTGTGCAATGTCTTTATCTAAAATTTGGAACAGATATAGATACATAAATAATAGTGGCCTGAGTGTAAAGAGGAAGTCCCAATATCTTCACAGAGGATAAACTTGATGTGTCACTTGAACACATTTTGAATACATTTCCACTTTCTCTCCTCATTTGCTCAAATAACTTTTCAGTGGAAGAAAAATATGAGCTGCAGATTCTGCATGATGTGATTTTAGCTCCTTCCCAGTCTTTACTGAGAAAGCTTATGCTAAGTTAGAAGTAAATTGGTTTTGATACAGGTCTGGGAGTTGGGAGGTTCATGGCAGAAGAGAGGGAAGGAAGGAAGGAAGGAGGTTTGAGACAATCTTGACATAAATGAGGCTGCTGTCCTCATTCTCTTTGAATTTTTAAGTATTCCTGCTGTTTGGGAAGAAATTATATAAATAAATAAATAAGTAAATGCAGGGTGTTGATCTGATAGGCTTAGTTAGCCACTCCACCTTGTGAAAAGACGCAGAAACACAGGATCTAACCAGATCATATTTACATACATATTAATAAAGCTCCCAAGGTGGCCGTTCAGCCTTCGCATACAGTGCGAGGATCTCTGCAAGTTCTCATTTTAGCCCCATAAAAAAGATAAAAAGTGGTCTTTGGGGCTTCCTTGAATATTTTTCTGCAGTGGTTTTATGTCATCTCTGAAAATTACATAGTTAAGTGGCATCAAATTTCTGGGTGATATGATAACTCAAAATGTGTAATTTTTTTATATCAAATCACTTTGCAGCCATAAACAGAGCTTCAGAACCTCAATCAGAGGAATGATTTGGTGAGGTTTTTCATTTATGGCAAACAGTAAAATTGTTCTTGTTATCTATTCAAATATATAAAAATTGTAACATTTCTTCACTTGATTTTCTTTTCCATGACACTGGTATATTTGAGGTTGCAGTGAAATGAAGGCATAAGAGGATAATATATTATCCTCTGCCCCATTCCCAAGACTTTTTGGAGAGAGGCAAAAGTAATGCAGATTTTGCTGTACTTTCAATACTTTTGATTTCCCCTTATTTTTGGTGATTGTCACTTGCTTGTGTTTCCAGGAGTGAATTCAGACAACAAGCTTTTCTCAACACTTACATTCTAAACTTTCCTGGGGGTCCTCTGCTCAATCAGTTGACAGTGGGTTTGTTTTGGTTTAGTTTCATGGGGGGGGGTTGTGGGTTTCATATGTTTGTTTTCCCTTTTTGCTTATTTTGTTGTTTTTTTAGTTTGGGAGTTTGGTTTGGGGATTTTCTGTGGGTTTTTTTTGTTTTGGTTTTTTTTTTGGTTGGTTGGTTGCTTTTGGGCTTTGTTGTTTGGGATTTTTGTGTGTTGGATTTTTGGGTTGGTTGGTTTTGGGGTTGGGTTTTGTGGACTTTTTAGTTTTGCTTGTTTGTTTGTTTTCCTTCAAAGTCTTTCATTTTTCCAACTCATACAAAGTGTTAAACATACTAAATGATAGTCCAAAGGTTGGGTACTAGTTTTTCTCCTGCATCTTTTTTAAATTAAAATCAACAAAATCAAAACAATACCTCTCCCCCCATCCAAATAAAATAACTATGTGACTAGCAAGACAGAATAGAAGAGACTGATTTTATTTTTTTCCTAATTCATATCAAATGCAGATTTAGGCCTTGTTCTCTTTCTTCAGTTCCTAAAGGCCAAAACTGGTCTGTTTTAGTTTCAGTCTTTCCAACAGTAGAGATTCAGTTGTGCCTCCACTTAAATCACTTGCAAGACCTGCCCCTACATTTATAACTTGAGGGTCTCTCTAAAAGTCAGATAACAATTCTCTCCAGCAGCTTCATTCATCCTGCAAAGGATTACCTGTATCCAGATTGAACATGCTGACAGCCAAAGGTAGAGGGGAAGATGCTTTACAAGCAAAGTAATAGTCAAATATCCCATCATGTTATGAATGCTGTTTGAGCAGCCACAGAACACCCAGGTTAGGACTGTTACTTACAAAAAAAAAAAACAAAAAACCACCTGGCACATTTTCCCTAACAACTTCAATCCAATAATCGTTTGTGCCTTTGGAAAACAGATTCCATCATGACTTGGTACATTAAACTGAGTTTGCGAACAAGCACTAGCATTGCTGTTACAAAAACAAATTGCAAAATCTCCGAAAAACAAGAAATTGAGGGACATTTTTGTCTGAAGAGGTAGTTTAAAAATTTGCATTATATTGGTGAGAGAGAGATATTGATGCACAACTTGGTTTGCACATAGAGGGAACAAAGAACCTCTCCTCCCATCATGGGTGAAATTTTGAATCCTCTACTTTCAAGTGAAAGTCTTAACAAATCTATTCTCTTCTTCTTCTCAGATGATTTTAAGAGGATGTTTTATCCAATGATTTGCTCAAAATCATTGTTTAACATAGCAAAGGCCTCTAAGTTCTGAATGTGGCAATGAAATCTCCAGCTCGAACTCAGAACAGAAGCATGCCAGCTTGTGAAATCTGAATCTCAGCATCAGAAGAGAACAGCACTTCATCCATTTTTTGCTCTTTTTCCCTCTATATACCTACCTTACCTTATTTAAATAGCATATATCCATAGTAACATATTAGCATAATTATTATTTTAATTTTTTTAACTTGGGCAACAGAACTCAAACAGGGAAATTCATCAGTTTCTAGGTTCAGTACCAGCCTCTGCAGTTTCATTATTCCTGTTGACAATTACGGATTGCAGAAGTGTGGATGCCTGGCCTGGGAATGCTTGTGTATTGCACCCAAAATACACATTCCCGTTTGTAAAGAGTGGAGCAAAGTATGAATGTGAACGTCATTGCTCGTGTCTCAGGCAACTACTCACATCTTAATTGAAAATTATCAAATAACAGCATTCCCTCCAACAAACAAATGACAGTGTATTGCCACACTCAATGAAGAAGGCTGAGCTGAAAAACAGGGGCAACAGCTGGTTTGGGCCATAACACACTCAGAGCAATGTGTGTGTACACATACACATGCCCCAGACCTGGAATGTGTTCCCTTCCACCTCCTGCTGCTCCTATCTCCACTGCTATTTTCTCAGTTCTGTTTTCACCTTCTCTCGAGGCACCTCTCTTTTGTTTCTGGGTGTGAGATGCAGGTCAATTTCACAATGATGGAGCAGCTTTTCCTCTCATCTCAACCAAAACTTTGAAGTGTGGTTTAGGATGATCAGGCCACGTTGGTACTGGGTGGACCATAGGTTCGTTAGCACCCTAGTTAAAGGTCACAGAGATGCAAAGCCTTTACAGAGCAGCAAATGAAGTCTTTTCTGAGCCAACTGTTCCACCTGGACCCCACTACAAATTATTGTTTTCAATTACCACCTGTGTACTCCTTCCCATGCAACTTATTGATGTAAAATTACAACAACACTGGTATAAATAAGTTATGCTGTGGTTGTAAAATGGAAGAAATTTTGTTGTAGCAATTATGTTCAGCAAGATGACAAAATAAATTTCCAGTGCTGTGCTTGCAGTAACCTGGGGAATTTAAACCTCATAATTTCCATTCATTTCAGATAATTTGGAGTAATTTCTATATGTAATAACTTTGTAATGAAAAACACAGCAGTACTGAAGTGATTTCAACTCCTTTTTTTTTTCCTATGGTATACATGGCACAAAATAAATAATAAAAATAATATTTCCTTTTTGTATGTGTTCAGTAATTCTTTCAGCAAAATCATAAACTAATACCAAGACTAAATCTCTGTCCATGAAATGAAAAATAAATTGAGTTAAAGAAAGTGAAAAAGTATGAAAGGCCTTGGATCTTTTATTGTGACTTTATTAAATTGTATAATCTCTATGCTCTATGGTATCCCCAGGGGTTACTGTTCTGGGGAAGGGCAGAGAGCTAGATAGGTACATGTCTCTAGATCAAAAGCAGAGGTGGTTGAAGGAAATTCATTCAAAAGTGTTTAATTCAAGCCTTTAATTTTTAAAATGGAAACTGGAAGTAATAATAAAAAATAAATAAATAAATAAATATGAGAGAGGTATGGGATAGTGCAGGACAAAAGGCACAAGTGGCTTTGGGGCATTGATTTTCATTAGTCTATTTGATGGTAAGTTACTTGGAGACTGTAAACATGTGTAATCACAGAACAGGTTCCTATACAAGGGAATAGCATTTAATTAAAGATAAGAAAGAGTACTGTACATCACTGAAAAGCTGTACGTGTCCTACTTACCATCACAACACAAGGCTATTATTACACAATAAACAAGAAATCATGTGCTCTGCTTTGTGGAAAACAGTGTTGTCCTTAGGAAAAATAATAACACTATACCAATAATATTATTTTTGCATTTATGTCTCACTTGCATCTTCAGGTGGTTCATAAAAGTGGGCAACAGTTGAGATACTTCTCCTGGCAATGAGCAAAAGGAGACTTAAAGGTATTCCTATAACCTTGAAGAGTTACCCAACCAAGTTGTAGAACAGAAGCAAAAAAGTAAAATGCCACAGCTAAAAGCTAGTTCTTATAACTGCTAAAATTTCATTTCCCCAAAACATCTCTACCTCTCTTCTTCAACAGCAGCAATGCTAAAATGTCATTACAAATGTTAGTATTAGACTGCTGAAGTTGTACAAGAAAATTTGAGTAAGTTCTCCCAATGTCATATGTGGATGGTACTCAAGGCTTGTGCCTGTCCCTGAACACCCTTGAACTTGGAGATGCCCAGTGATTGCAGGGTCTCACTCCCTTGCTGGATCCTATGGTCCGTGCTGTAACCTACTCTGCATGAAGATAACATGAAATGCTAGAGGACTGAAGATTTATGACAGCCCGCAAGAAATGTTGTCCAGAGGTCATGCACAGGGGTAACCGAAATCGCTCTCTGCTTAGAGGAGAGGAAATAAAAAAGAAGGCTTTGATTTCAAAGGGGACACATCAAGCCACAGAAAAAAACAATGCACAGATCCTCAATTTGGGGCTTGCTCACTACTGTCATCAGGTGCATTAGTCATCTGAATAATTCTTGAGGCTCTATTGCAAACTCAACCAAGTCAGTATTTGCCATACAACAGTTTATGTCCTGGGACATGCAGGTTCAGCAGATACTTCTGACAATTCAAATCCAGAAACAGAAGAGGAAAAGTCAGCAGAACACAGCAGTTGGCACCAAGGCTTTAAAAGTACAGATTCTAATCCCCAACCTTCACACTAAAGAAATGGAAATGGAAACAAAGTTCTAAAAGCTAGAGGCAAGTAGAGGTCAACAGCCACATATAATGGCAGGGAGCTGAAAAACACTGATCCCTTCATCAAAAGCAGCCTCAAAAGCAAGGACCAAAATAGAACCCACTCCTGGTCATGAAGTTGAGGGGCTGTATTTGAGTAGTGGCTCTTCTGTCTCTTTCTGTAATGATGTTGCAGCTACTGAGAAGAGGGAGCTATCTACTGCTGCTGCTGCTCAGTCTCACACTAAAGGCTAGGAATGTTTTTTGATTTTTTAAATATATTTTTCAAATATATGCATATGTGTATATATATATATGTGTGTATGTATGTATACACACACACACATCCTTATTTTACCTTTTGTGAAATTTCTGATCCGCCTTTGGAGTTACAGGTAAATGCACTGTCTACCAATAAATTGCTAAAAAATACAGTAAATGCTTTCCCAAGTGAAAATGTTAACACTATAAACAAAGCAAACAATCACTTACCAAAGTATATACCTAAATTCTTCTGAGCCATATTCAGACAAATCTTTCGAAATGTCAGTACTTTTGCATGTCACTTGTGATCTAAAGCCTGACCCTTCCTGAGCCTTTTCTTCTAGAGAAGGGGTCTTGTATTGAATCTTAGCTGGAACAGGGCACAAACAGATTTTGTTTGGAGGTCAGCTTCTAAATTGAGATTAAAAAAAAACAAAATCACATCTTTTCTGTATTCAAATTTTAATTGAGATACTGAACTCAAATCAGCCACCTCAAAGCAAAAGAATGTTGAGAGGGGGAAGGTTAGAGAGTGAGAAAGACAAAAGCAGGTGTCATTTGAAGTATATTACTAAGTCCTCTTGTTTTTTATGTTATTTATGTTTGCAGAATCGGGGCCTTAGTCTAAAGTACACCCAAGGCCGCGTTTGCCTAGATGCACAGCAATGAGCACACTACCAGCATTTGCCATGCAAAGGAGCACATCAAATAAGAATAAAACAATGCCAACAAAATCCCCCTCACCCCATGCGCAAATTAAATTCATGATGAGCAGGCCTGAGGGAGGGAAGCAGCAGCGGAGGCCTGGCATGCCATGTTAAACTGAATCTCCCTTCTGCCTACTCCTCCACCTCTTTCTTTTCCTCCTCCTCGCCATGTGGCATCCTACTCTCCTGCTGCTTGCCTGCTACGCCTCTGCATCCCCTCCATGAAGCACCGTACGGTAGCAGTAGCAGCAGCAGGAACACGCTGCCAGTCCCTGCCTAATCAGCCCCCACTGTGCCATCCAGGAAGACCTACTCACCCCCTCAGCCTCCTGTCCCACCAACCATCACATAGCTAATTGGAGGAAATCAGGTGCCAGCAGCAAAGCCGGGATACTTGGGCACCTTATGGACTCAAAAGGATTGAGATTGCAAGCGTTAGGCAGCCGATGGATATTCTCCTACAGACCCCACTAAGGCTGTCTGCTGCCACACCTGTGATATACCAGGCAGTCTGGAAGGGAATCTCAAACAGCCTCGATGAGGCATTTTGGACCTACTATCCCCTGTCCGTTGCAGCAGCTGTGGGATATTGAACTGTTCTGTGTCCTTTGTGAGGGTGAAACCTCACTGACACACTCTTCAGGCTGGATTTTGTTGTGGTTAACTCTGTACCGGTCACTCATGGTGGCAGCTGTTGTTTTATCACTCTATCATGGTCACACCACTTGGGCAGGTGCTGAGTGAACATTGCTGAACTTCACACACTCCCCTCATCCAGGAAAGTTGGAGGAGGAGCTGTGGGACTAGCAGAAGGGGCGGTGAGGGACTTCAGACCGAAGCTACAGGCCAGCAGTGCCTGTAGTGGTGATAATGTTTTTACCACTGACAAATCAAGAGATGCCTTATCTCTGAACCTGAGTACAGCATATCTGTTTGCTTCAGGCTGGACATTGTTCTGAGGTGACCAACCCATGCAAATCTATTTACAGTTTCAGCATAATGCATTCTGCTGATATTGTAAGGGATATAAAATATAAACAGAGTAAAGACGTAGTGCCTAAAAGCCTCTGTGTACATCAACTTTCCACAGGCAAAACCTGCACATACTCTTATCCCTGTATACAGACTTTCCTCATGTTTGCAGAAGGGCATTCAAACATGCTGAGGAAGACTGGCCATGACTGTGGGCTCTGCACAGGTGGCCTCTGCCTGTACAGCGAGAGCAAGAACTGTTCTTCTCAACACAGGGACAGAAATGCTGGAAATGCAGGGCTTTTCAGCTCAACCGCAGATCTTTTCAGACTCAAACTGATGAGTCATGAGACCTTACAAACTCAGCTTTGCAGTGGTTTGGGGATCTCTTCATTGTAGGATGGAAACTCACCGTAGAAGCTGTAGCTACATCTTTGCTACTGTTTCATTACTGCCACCTTCAGATTTTATTAAGATTTGGATGCTTTTTGTTGAAAAAAGTTCACAGCTAAAAAAAGACCTTTTGCTAGCTGCAGAGATAGAAAAAAAGAATTAAATATGCCAAAATCCCAAACTTTGCTGACCAAAAGGCTCACTATTCCAGAGGGGAAAAAAATCAACCAACCAACCAACCCAAAACGAACCAACCAACCAAACAAAAAAAAAAAAAACCCAACACTTTACTAAACACAATAAAGGAACTAAATCAGCACATACATCTTCAGTCACAAGAACAGCATCCAGGCTTATCTCATGGATCCTGAGTTCCTGTGGTTACCATCTCTCTCTTCTGTATGAGCTGGAGCTTCATGTTCTTTTCAGAGCACCAGTCCTGAAACCCTTCTCCAGCTGGTCAGTATCCAACAAGAGAGAAACCTGCAAAGTTGGGAGACTGGCTGACCATAAACCATTTTGGAGGGCGTAAGAATTACAAGCACAGAACAAAGCTGCAATAAAGGCCTGAGAGGTCATGTGAGAAGTCAAACTTCACTCATGCTCCTCTCAATGAGTGATTTTTAGTGCAGGAAAGCATATAAACGGAAAGCCCAAGGTTGGCCTGGTGCAGCCAAATATTGCCCTGACTTTGACTTCTCCAGTCACTTGCATCACACAGTTCTTTGCAGACGTGCCTGCTTCTCCCTTACCCAGCACACGTGTGCTCGAGTTTAGCCATTCATCACCACAGACACATTTTTATATGCTTGAGGTCTTAATTTTTCTGATTAATATGGTGAAATGTTTGAATTCCTCAACAAGCATTGTTCTGTGGCCATTTGGGACATTTGGTATTCAAATTACATGTCTATAGGGTGTGTGCAATTCAAAATTTTCAACTTTCAGAGATCTGATCATTGCACTTGAGTACTCGGATTAGTTGTTTTGAAGACTATGAGCTACTTGCATAGTGCAGGCAGCAGAACCTCACCCAGGCTTTCAAGCAACCAAACACACATCTCCTATTAGAACTGTAGAAAGCCACAATGTCTTGACTTAAGGACAAATCTGCAACAACCCCAGATCAATTGTATCAGAAACATATTGTTTCCCTTATTTAAAAAGCCAATGCAGGTTATTGCCAACCTGAGTTTGTCCATCTTTAGCTTCCACTAAAGGTGCTAGCTTCCACTAGTGATCTCACTAACTGATCTGTGCTAGAACAGAAAACTGCATCCTTTTCCCAATACCAGTCATTCCCAATTTCTATTCACAAAATTTCTGGACTTTCTCAACAATAAATCAGTTGTAGTCCCTTAATAAAAGGTGCAGAATCCAGAATTCAAATCACCTCCTTGCCTATTTGCTAAGCTTTTCTTCAGCCCTCACAAAATTACACAAGATTTCCTTTACAGTGCTAAAAAGAAACAAAGCTAGTGTTCTCATCTCGTTTGCAGAGCCAAAGAAATCAGTCATCAGGATCTAAAATAGATTTATTGTGCATAACAGACCTAGAGAGTTTGTTGTATTTATTTAAATGGATCAGTGAAGGAAGAACATTCAAAATCCATTTTAGAACCAGATCTGTGCTATAACCAGCCTGCATCAAAGGCAGATTTTCTGAGGAGGATAAAAAGGTTCAACCCTTGTCCTCCCTAATTATCTCTGATCAGCGAGAGATATTCCTGCCACAGGCTAAGGGAATTGCCACATCACTTCAGAGCCCTCATATCCTTATCACTGCTGCCCCTCATCCTGGTAGTTCCCTTGTCACCCCTCTCCTTTGGTTGTCTCCACTTTGCTTTAGACCAGAGTATGTTCAGTACTTTTTGGCTGAAACAGATGTCAGCCAGGAGCTTCTGCCATTTGAATACTCCACTGAGTCTTAATTGCATTATTAAGGGACTTATATGCCCCTCAAAATTCTGCTGGCTAGGCCATGAGGATGGAACTCTGCATCCAGCTTAACAAAATTTTCCTTTTTTCCCTTGAGATTCTAGTTTAAATATTACTCAGAGAAGAATAAAGTGGTTGTCCTCAGTAGACAAGAATCCCTTTCTGAAAGGAATTTTCTTCTTGGTTCTTGTTTGTACCTTGCCAGTTCGCTATTGAAGAATATTGTGAAGCAAAACTTTTCTATGGTTGCACAGATGTCTCAAGTTGTGCTTCAAAATTTGTATTTACAAAAGCAATACACATTTAAATATGTGGTTTATGTTTTACCTACTCTGTACTGGAATAAAACTCCAGATGTTCAACAAGGCTGTATTTTAAATCTAGGTTATCTATGCTGTCTTATATCTATTGGATAGAATGTCTATCTTAAAACCCCTGCCTATTCCTCTCCTGTTACTTCTCAACAATTCTCACAGAGTTTTAACACAGATAATTTGAATTGTTTTGATAGAGAGACAAATTTCATATAAGTAAGGTCTTGATACTTATTTTTGTTAAAAGAAGGGCAGAGATGATTCCTCTGAAATGTTAGCTGTCAGGAAGTGATGATTATTGTGTAAGTTATCTTTTATTGATAATCCTGTCACGTCAGTTACTTTGAAATATGTAGATACCTGCACAGAAAGTGTGATATTCATACATCCTCTTGCCAAACGAAGAGGCAGTTGGTCTCACCACGATTGCACTTGAGCCAGTGTAGATGGAATTGCTTCTCCTATAGGGTGGCACCACTGGTTTTAGAATTGGATTAGAAGAAGTAGCCATGTGCAGGCTCTTGGCACGGAGCCAACTATATGATTTTTCAGTGTAGGATCTATTGTAAAGTATATCATGTATTTTCAGAAACAGGAGGATGTAAGCTCTGCGCCTGATCCGTCTCTGTCTGGTGCCTTGGCCAGACATTCAGATGTGTCCATAAATGTGTGCCTGAAGCTGTCAGCTTAGGTTAGAATATTTCACTCTCTCTTTACCCTTTATATGCAATACACAGGGACATACAGTCAGGAGGTCTCTGGTCATAGTGCAGTGTCTGAGCCAGATTTTCTGGGCAGTGTTATCTTTTGTGATGTGGCATAGGGAACAAAGCTATGCCCTTTACTCCTGTTTGAAACCTGGACGTGGCCCACAGAGACTGCACAAGTGGAGGGTACTGAGGGTTTGTACTGTGACCAGAGGAAGGCTGTATACTGCCCAAGTGCTCTGCCCTGGGTGGTGATCTTGAATGTCAACTGTTATAAACTCTAAGCAATAACATCTTATTTCATAGATTTATGATCAACAGTCTGCAATGCCCATTGACCTCAAAGTGGTTTTATTGTACATCACCATGATGTGGTCACATTTCTCCAGGTTAGATCTGCTGCTTATCACTTCTTTCAAAGACATTACAGCTTCATGACCCAGATGGCTCTGAAATGGCTGTTGATGTAAGAGCAGATGTGGGTCCTGAAAGCTGGTGGTCACATTCTGTGGGGTGTGCAGGCCCCCCAAAATCCCCCCTGCTGCTGGAGACATTCTATGGCTATATGAAAGACATTCTGCTTTTTAACTCCTTAGGGATCTTAGGACTGAGACAAACTGGTTGGGGTGTTTTGGTTGGTTGTTTTTTTGTCCACTTCACCTGCGTTTTTGCGCTTATCAGGATTTTTCTTTCAGGCTTTATTGATGTTTCACTACAGAGCTCCTACACTGGCCTCTGTTGCTTGTGTTGGTGGGAAACTCTTCTCTCACACTGCCTTCCTTTTTGGTATTGGTTTAACTTTTTCCTAGTACAGCTAGCTGTTCCCTTGCTATTTGGAGGTGTTTCTCTAGGCGGAGATCTCTTCTTATACTTCTCTGTAAGAGAGACTCATGTGTCCTACAGATGATCTTGGCCCCATTTACGGGAGTGTTAACATCTCCAGAGCTATAGATTTTGCAGCTCTGCAAGGCGGGTGTCTATCGCAGATCCTGCTTCTTGAGGTGGGATAAAAGAGACAATATTTCTCCAGAGTCTCATTCTGTCTGCAGGGTCGTGATTCTAATCAAACACCTTTATCAGCTATTCCACTGTTTCAGGCATTATTCCTGGCAACAGCATCTCACTTGCTTCTTGTCCTTTAACTCCCAGTGAGACCATAAAAATCTTTACCTTCATTTTCTCATCTTTATCTCTCATGGTCAGCTCTGCATACAGACTTGGTTATGGCTTCTTGGCTACTATATAGGAGTTTTTTTTCCCCTTCACACTACTTGTGTGCTCTCTTTCTAGCTGTTTCTCTATAAACTTGCTCTTCCTTGCTTGCTATCAGTTCACTACCTGAATTCATGTACCACACGCTGCGTGATCCCATGAGAGGACTGTAATACTTTTAGGTGTGTCTCTCCATTAAGACACTTCCTTCATTTATGCTGATATGTCATAGACACCGGCTTTCTGCTGCCAATATACTCTTCTGTCCTGCAATTCTTGTCTCTTTTTCATGTTCCCAAGAGGCAGCCAAAAGTGTCCAGCAAGGCATCCTCCATCACAGTGCCCTGAGCTGCTGCCAGAGTGGTGGTGTAGAACATGCAGGGACAGATATTCCTTTGCATTTCAATGTCTGTTTGAGCACAATTATGAGTCAAGATCTTTGTCAGACAGCAGGATAGAACTGGGAAGATATGATGGGACTGTCCAGATGCAATGGACAGGATTTATACAGTCACGTGCACACATTTGCGGGATTTGAACTTTGTCATACCCAGAAAGAAACAGGCACTTTTCACTGCAATTCATCTCAGCCTAAAACATATCCAAAAAATTACTCCCTCCAAAAATGCTTGTTTCCAGCCTTCCTTCATCAAAGGAGCAGAATGTCTCCAGAATTGGAGATTGTCAGAAGGAAGAATATTTGGGGAAGAAGGAACCTTAGAGAGATGACCCAGGGAAGAATATTGATTTTGCTCTGTTTTGCTGGGAGGAAAAGGATAACTTCTTGCTCTTCTGTATTTAAAAAAAAAGAGATAATTCTTTCTGCTGTTTGCTGCAGTTATTCAGGGTCCAACACTCTGCTGCTGTGGCCTTTGATGTAGTTGATACTTCTTTACTTGGTGCAGCAACAGAACAGAGAATCAGGCCATGTTTGGTTCTTTAACTGATAAAACAAACAAACCCAAACCAAATCAACAACAACAAAAAATAGATGAAGGGAAAGCCCTGGTCTCCTGGTGCTAATGGAAGGCTTCTTTGAATTTAATACTGTGGAGAAAATTTGTCCAGAGGCAATTCAACCAAATGTAAATATTGCCCCCTACTAGTACTGCTGAGATCAATGAGACACTGGATTATCTGCCTCATAAATGTTACCATTTATGTTAGATCAATGCTGGGGCTGGTTACGTGTGTGCACCTGATTTTATGATTTTTTTTTTTTTTTTTTTTTTTTTTTAGTTCCCTTTCAATGAATGAAATGCTGATGAGAGCTCTCAATTTCAGATCTCTGAAAACTGAAGTCATCTGGTTATCATAGAGCAGCCTCAGGTGTGGCATCATCATGTCCCTGGGGTGTTTCCAGGAGATAGCCACCAAGTAGCTCCAGTCTGATGACCTCTAGGCAGTTAGTCAGCCTGACAAAGACACTTCCATGAGTCCAAACTGCAGGACATGTCCATAGGCCAAAGTTTCCTCACTCGATTAATAGGCTGCAGAGCTCATTTCTCGTTGTTCATGTAAGCTTAGGTCCTTATTGCTATTTTGAGTTGTTTGGTGAACACATAAAAGAAGTAACATTTCATTTTCGTTCCATGTTCACGCATTTTTATTAATTTTCCACAAACATTTAAAGGGGAAATGCTTTTGTTTCCTCCTTCCAAAAGGGTTATCAGAAAGTGAAAGTCTTGCAAGTATCACTGAGAAAGTTGCACGCCAGTTCAGCAAAGAAATTAAGCATATACTTAAAATTGTAAACTATCCCACTGACTAAAGCACTCTACCAGAACCAGGTCATCTTTCTCCAGTCTTCATTTTTCATTTTGTGATTAGCAATGTAATGAAAGACAAGGCAGTGACACAGAGTAGGCTTAAGCCATAAGTGCACAAGCATCATCCAACCCCAGAAGAAGCTAGTCAGGGCTTGGAAATCACATTTGTGCTTTACAATTTTTCCAGATCCAAACTCTTGTGTCCACTTAGCACTGTCTCGTCCAGCCTCCAACTGGACATAGCAAGCTTTGTCCAAGCACCCCTGGATGGCACAGCCCCCACGCATGAATCTATAAGCTCCCTATAACACCAGGACTTTCCCTGGGGAGAGTTACTACACATAAACCAGAGAAAAAATTCCCATGAGATAGGGTCCCTCCAGCTTCGACATGGCCACAGCAACATTTTCAAGCAACTCAGGGTGGAGACAGTGGTGCCAAAACTTTACAGGAAATCTGCACTACATGGAACAAAATGGTTCAGGACACCCTGAGGAGCCTTCAAGCAATATGACATTTTGTCAAATTTAATCCAATTCCACATATTCTGCCAGAGCTTTCCAAATTTCGTTGTCCTACAAATTTGGCAACTCTTCCTTGTCTACTCTTACAAAATAGGATCAGCTTTCAAAGAGAAATGTGCCCAAGCAAAATCTGTATCTTTCTTGCCAGCAATTATGGGAACATTTTACATCTCCTTTGCCTTTTTGTAACAGCCTTTTCTCTCCCATTCAAAATAGTCTTCATAAGACAATTCAGTCCTTCACTCTGATCTCCTACACAAGGACTTAGCAGTTATTTCCTGAGTTTTCCTTTTGGAAGCTGATTCTCCTTCAAGAAAATTAACATTGTTTGGAAAAGGAGTTTTTACCCATTGCTGAGATGAAGTATCTGTTTTCTATGACAATGATGAAGAGGTGGTGTCTCTGATGAGGGTAAAATAATCAAATAACCCTCAATACAGTCCAATAGTAACTGAAAGATCAGTGGTCTCTATCTCTGAACTGTCACAGGTGCATTTATACCTTGCCATCAGATGAACAGAACCTAAACCGGCAAGTTTGGTTGCCTAAGAGTGCTAAGATTAGAAAGAAAAAATTCCTTTGGCTCATGTTTTCTGAGTGTTTGTCCTGAGAATCAGAGAAATAGGACCACTGTTGTCACAGTATAGCAGCAGCTCTGAAGATTCGATGAGCCAATACTCTTGCAATAGTTTGTATTTTTAGTACTTTTCCTTGCAGAGGTTTTTTTTTTTTGTTTGTTTGGTTGGTTGGTTGGTTGGGTTTTTTTATTCCTGTTGGTGAAGGGATTAGGTGGGGTGAGGGGAGAAAGAACTATCCAAGGAAGTAAGAATATACATCTGTGAGTCATCGCTTGTCTTAACAGACCAGTCCTGAGAGCAGAGTGCTAGAGAAAATGTCTATTTTAGTCCAATAGAAAAAAAGAGTTTGGAGAAGTGAACATTTCTGCACAGATTGTCACTACTTTGTGAATACTCACTGAAAAAGCCATGAATCTGGTACAGCTCTACAGCAGACAACTTTGGAGGAAAGCTTATTCTCTGGACGCGAATTATGCACAGATAATTATACTGTTCTTTTTTGGCAGCCCACTCTGTGGTTCCCATCTTGGCACATCATCTTCTGTTCCAAGTCATACACCCATTAGCTCAAGCCTGATCGCCCTTCCCCAGGTCACACGCACAACACCCTCTGAAGGAGTGGAACCATGATGACAATTTGTCAGATATGATAACTAACAAATTAGTGCTTCGCACCACCATCAACGTTTGGGGTTTCTGATACAGTGCATGTAGAGCTATTCATTAGGCATGTTTGACAGAGGGTGGGAGTGGAGAGGTTGTTTTGTCTTCCTTCACTTTTAATTCTGACAATTGCAAATACGCTGCAGGCTTCTCAGCTCAAACACTCATTGCGCTATCCTGGCTAAATCCTAGTGAGGAGAAGAAATGAGCTCTCTTGGGTGACCACTCCAGTGTGTAGGAGTGAAGCATTCTTTTCATATTCTGTCAGCACTACAGTAAAAGCAAAAATCTTCCAAAACATCCTTCATGTATATATTCAGATTCGTCATACTTTTATTCCACTTAAGGAACATAAGATCATTGGAGACATCCTATTTCTAACAAGTATTGTGGAAATACATTGTCAAAAGCCTTTTAAAATGTTCCCTTAGATACCTCATCTTAAGAGGCAGCCAAGCTTTCAGCAGCTGCGAGGTAGTGTAGTTAGCTACAACTGCTACAATTTGTTGCAGCTCAGCCTCCTGGAATAATTCCTGTCAATGAATCATTATGGATTAGGCCATACTTAAAAGGTTAATTTATATACAACTGCTGGAGCTTGTATTGACCCTTCTTACAGTGGTCTAAGGCACTGAATGTTTTATTGCCTCTCTGTATAAACAAAAGTTCCAGATAACTGCATATCCTTGACAAGATGTTCTTAACTCTTTCAGTGATGGGCAGCCTTTCTGAGACAGCTTTGCCCAGAAGGACACTAGAAGCAGTGCTTTCTGGGACATATTGGCATCTTCTGTTTGGGGTGCCTGCTGTGCTTGCAAAGGCCATCCCATTAAATCATGGCAGTGCCAAACTGGATTTTATAGTTTTTCATCCCTGATAGAAAATACAGGAAAGGAAAGCAGTACAGGAACAGATGAAATATTTCATTAGAGAAAATTATGCGATCTAAGGGACATGCTTATTGTTTATGGCTCTTGATTGTGCTTGGAGGAAGGAGCTGTGTGCCTGGGAGGTTGTCCATTTCTTTCCAAGTCTATCACATTTCTAATAAAACTATGACTCATCCTTACAAACCTCATGCCACCTGATGCATGCTTAGCCACAGCACAGGTAGGTGTTGAAGCCTAAGGTGTTATTAATGAATAAAGTTAACCACATATTCTGGATGTTTCTCCACACCATAGCAACAGGATAATTCCATGATTCTACATAGGTAGTGCTCAGGTACCCAAGGTATGCTTTAATCCCCAAACATACATGGTGTGAGTGTGGCTTGGGAAAACACACTGCAATAAAAGCTCAACAGTGGTTTAAATGTCTGCTGTTGCTCTATGCAATAGAGATTGTGTTTGCAATCCTTCATGGCCCAACCATATGTTATGGGAGCACAGACTGATCTCAGTCATCTTCTGTCTGCGTCAGCTGCTCCGGTGCCACAACATGATCCTCCCCACAGAAGTGCCTATTGGTAATGCATCCAGAACCTCTGCTATCCTGAAATGATTGTGGCAGAAAAATCAGGAGAGAGTCTCCCTGGGCTGCATTCCCCATAGGAGTTTCAAGTTTCCATATACTGCTGGAACCTGCAACCACATCCTAGTTGGAGCATCTGTCCCACAGCTCTTTTTGCTGCACAGACTGCGACTCTTCGGACATCATGAGCCCCACATGATGTTTGATTTCATTGTATTTATAGTGCCCATGCTCTCAGCCATCCATTGTGCAGACATCCACTGCTCTCATGAGAAGGCACCTTCATTCATGGCTCTCATGTTTGTAGCCCACAAAATGGAGACCAGGGAGACAAAGTCCTTCTCACTGTAAGCAAAGACAAGGTGTATGGTCTGAGGAACACAAAGATATACGAGTCCATGGGACCTGATGAAACACATCCCAGAGTCCTGAGGGCATTAGCTGATATAGTTGCCAAGCCACTCTCCATGATATTTGAAAAGTCCTGGCAGTCGGGTGAAGTCCCTGGGGTCTGGAAGAAGGGAAACATTACAACCATTTTTAAAAAGGGTAGAAAGGAGGACCCTGGGAACTACCAACCTGTCAGCCTCACCTCTGTGCCTTGGAGGATCATGGAACAGATCCTCCTAGATGCCATGCTAAGGCACATGGAGGACAGGGAGGTGATTCAAGACAGCCAGCATGGCTTTACTAGGGGCACATTCTGCCAGACTAAGCTAGTGGCTTTCTATGACAAAGTAACTATGTCAGTGGATAAGGATGACCTATGGATGTGATCTGTGTGGACTTCTGCAAGGCCTTTGACAAGGTCCCCCACAACATCCTGCTGACCAAGTTGGAGAGATATGGATTTGATGGGTGGACTGTTCAGTGGATAAGGAATTGGCTGGATGGTCACATCTAGAGGTTAGCGCTCAATGGCTCAAAGTCCAGATGGAGAGAAGTGACAAGTGGTGTCCCTCAGGAGTCCATACTGCCACCTGTACTATTTAATATTTTTATCAATGACATAGAGAGTGGGATCAGGTGCATCATCAGTAAGTTTGCAGATGACACCAAACTGAGTGGTGCAGTTGATATGTCAGAGGGATAGGATGTTTTCCAGAGGGACCTGGACAACTTGGAGAGGTGGAGCCAGGTGAACATCATGAGGTTCAACAAGAGCAAGTGCAGGGTTCTGCACCTGGGTCAGAACAATCCTCCCTATCAGTACAGACTTCAGGAGAAGGTGATAGGGAGCAGCCCTCCAGAAAAGGACGTGGGGTTGCTGATGGATGAGAAGCTGGACATGAGCAGATAAGGGTGAGCCTGCAGCACAGAAGGCAAATCACATCCTGGGCTTCATCAAAAGATGCATTATCAACAGATCCAGACAAGTGATTCTACCACTTTATTCTGATGAGACCTCATCTGGGGTACTGCACCTAGGTCTGAAGTCCTTAATATAGAAAAGACACAGAGCTGATGGAGTGGGTCCAGAGGAGGTTCATGGAAATGATCAGAAGGTTGGAGCACCTCTGCTATGATGACATGCTGAGGGAGCTGGGGTTGTTCAGCCTGGGAAGAGGATGCTCCAGGGAGACCTAATAGTAACCTTCTAGTACCTGAAGGGGGCCTACATGAAGGATAGAGAGAGACTGTTTGCAAAGGCCTCTAGTGATAGGACAAAGGGCTATGGCTTCAAACTAGAGAAGGGTAGATTTAGTTTGAATGTTAGGAACAGGTTCATTACTATGAGGATGGTGGAACACTGGAACAGGTTGCCCACGGAGGTGGTTGGGGCCCCATCTCTGGAGATATCCAAAGTGAGGCTTGACAGGGCTCTGGACAATCTGGTCTAGTTGAGGATGCCCCTATTGACTGCAGCAGGGGTTGGACTAGGTGACCTTCAGAGGTCCCTTCCAACCCAGACTTTTCTATGATTCTATGACTGCTTGCAGCCACACTTCTTCCCAGGGTTTGAGAAGCAAACACATGGGATGTATGCTTTTGTCAAGTTTTTCCTAGATAGAAAACCATAGCCCTTCTGAAGCCATTTGAGTCTATGTTTGATGGTGATGCTTCTGTCATGTCTTCTTTCTGATGTGGGCCAGGATCACAACCATAATCTGTAGTTTTCCCACAATTTATTGTGTGTTTTATGTGAAAAGGCCATCAGCTTCTCTTCACAAAGGGGCAGTAAGCATCAAAGTGTTGAAATACAGTTACTGCTGTTCTGTCATGAGTTGCGTGGCTATGGATGGGTGCTGAGGTCCCCCAGACTCCTATGAGTCAGATGTTTCAGGGCTAGTTCAAGGAGCTTGTAAGCCAGCCCATATCTGGGCACTATAGCCACAAGCAGCCCAGTTCTCTGATGTGGCAAGAAATGTGCATGGCCATCTGCAGACATATGGATCAGAGTTAAAGCTGAAATAGTCTTAACATACAATACCTTGGGCTACTTATGTTAAACTGGGCTACCTTATCAGTACTCATAAACCCTACCCTTGCATATCTAATAGTAGTCCTCCCTTCTGCCAAGACAGTAGAGCATTGTTCTCTTCCAGTTACGAAGGATAAAAGCAAGACCTCTGTCTCCCCTTCCCACATAACTAGAAAGTGCAAGCATGCTGTAAAATATAAACACTGTCCCTCACACACTTCTCCTCAAACACTTCCGAAGATACCGAAAAAGCTTCTTTTCTCTCCCAGAGAAACAGTCTTCCCAAGTCCCGTGCTAAGAAATTCCCTTCTATCTAACAGATTGCCAAAGGCTGCTGCAGTGCCTTTTCTGCAAAAGCCATGTGTCAGTCCCATCCAGAGGAAGGCCTCTGTGAAACCCAGCAGCAAACTTCCCAGGGCAGATTAACCTCTTTGCTGCTGTTTGCCCACATATGTGTCCTTTGTGAATAAATCCTGTCTCTCATCGAGGCTCAAGTGAGGCTGCAACTCAGTGTTGTCCTTCCTGGGGGTACTCACTCATGTGAATAGGGAAATTAGGAAAACCTTCCCAGGTCCTCACGTGTAAGGAGGTGGCACAATAATTTCTACCAAAGTGTACATTTAATATAATCTGTTCACCTAGATAAGGTTAAAACTGCCATTCTGTCTTAAAAACAGATGCAATAGCAACCTGGACAACAACAAAAACAATTAATTGTGCTCAGGGTGCCCTGATGTGGCACTTCGCTGCCATCAGATCCCTAGCAGGGCTGGACAGGCTGTTGGTTGGGACCAGCTTTTGAGAGTTTTTGTCATGGGAGTGTGACTGAGCAAGCACAAAAGTGCCTTTTGATCCTGTTCCTATTCCTACATCTCCTCCTCTGGGGAATGAGGACATGTGATACCTTTTGGGCTCAGTTTTACTGGGAGTGTTCACTCATATTTTACTGCCAAATCCATGCCCAGCTCTTGGCTGCCGGAAGTGATATGTACTATGGTGGGTTGGTTGGTTTTTGGTGGGTTTTTGTTTGTTTGTTTGTTTTTGTTGTTGTTGGGTTTGTTTGTTTTGTTGAAAATGAGTATTTCTGCTAGGAAAAGAAAATGGCTCTAACTGCTGTTCCACAAAAGTAGATAAGGATCCATCTTTGAAACTGGAGGCTGTTTTAGAAGCCTAAAGCAGGTCAGCTTTTTCTCATTAAAAAATACTTAGAGAGAAGCAAAACTACTCTCCTCCTGTGTCCCCTGGATAGAGATGCAACACAGAAGAGGAGGCTCACTTTCCTGCCTGAGCTCAAGGACAGGTTTCCCCTGAGAAGAGGCCCAATACACCGTACACTGTTTTCAGCAAGCAAGACAGAAGCCTTTCCCCTGTTGTACATAATAAAATATTTATTGGCCCAGAGATTTGGACCTCTCTTCCTTATTTCACATTAATGTGCTAATCTCTGGCAGCACAGTAATTCTCTCTCCCCCTCACACGTGTGCAACTGCTCTCCTCCTCCAGTTCAGTGGATATCTATTTTTCACATAAAATTCACTAACTGGAATATCAGAGTATCTGATTAACTGAGGACAGTAGATGATGCCGAGATGGCATGCAATAGGCAAGCAAAGAATTTAAAAGGTGGTCTCTGCTTCCCATTTTAAAGGGTATGATTGCTATGGGCTAGAATGGGATACCTGTGTGTCTTACCAGTCTTCTTATGCCCAAATACAGTGGGCATCTAAATAGTTTCAAACGTAGCCTTGCTTCTCTGAAAGGACTTCCTCTAATGTAAAGTTTACTCCTCTTATGGGACTGAAGTCGCATTTGGCTAATAATCAATTCTTTTTTTTCCTTAAAAATGACATTATGAAAACCTAAAGCCACAACCGCCTCTATATCTTTGTTTATACCTTTATTGAAAGCTGAGAAAATTCAAGCATATTTTTTGTTATGACAGAGACCTCTTTCTGGGGAGCTGCAGGGTTTTTGTTTTTGTCACTGAAATCTTGAGATGGGAAAACAAGGAAGTCCTCAAAGACCTTTCTGAAATTGCCTTGCTTTTGTGAACTTGGAAATAAAGAGAAATCTCGACTGTGTCACGAGTACTGTGTTCTCCTTCATACCCAACAGTCTCAGGAAGTCTCATGGTACCACTTATGTAAGTGGACAATTACAAATGCAAGCAAGAAGACCACAGTTTGTCTCCTAGAAAATATTTCAGGCTTCAACAGAGGGCAAATCCTGTGCCTTATAACCCTTTCCCAAAAAATTCAGCCACTGCGACTTGAAATCAGCCTGTACCTAGAATGCTACTGAGAGCATTTTTCCAACACTGCAAAAAAAAAAAATTGTCATGACAACATATTATTAATAACGAAACCTGCTGTTGTTCTTCCTCTGTGGCACCAAAATGCTGGGAACTACTTAAAGCAGGAAAGATAATCATCTGTTTAATAAATATGTTTGATTGTGGAAGACAGTGCTTCTAAAGCTTGTCTGCTTGAACAATCACCTAATCTGTATTAAAAACAAAAGACAACAGGAGAAATATACAAAATTTCAGAAACTGAGTTAATTCATTTTTGTCAAACTCTTTGGTTTGAAGATTTATGAATAAGGGAAAGCACCTATTCAAAAAATGTATGTCTATTTTTACAATATGCCAGTATTTTTACAGTATGCCAATGACCAGAGTGCTGGCTCCTGGGCTGGATTCTAAAGATTATGTGGCTTGTGCAACAGAATGATTTGGTGATGAGAATTACTGATGCCTTTTGCCTCAGTTACTGGTTCCAAGGCTGTCTGGGTTTGTAACTGCCCACCTTTAATGACTACTCTCAATAAACTGGTTGTTATCTCAGACCTGACCATCACTAGGATTGTCTTAGTTCAAGCTCCACAAACCAGTATGGCTGTGAGTTTCTTCTTTTTATTATAGACCAGCAAAGCCATGACTACTGCTAATGACTGACCACCTATGCAAATTGCACCTAATCTTGGTCTTTGCACCAGGAAATGTGCTGATGGCCACCTGCAGCTGCAACCTCTAAGGTACACAGGACATGAGGACACTACCTCCTGCGTAAGCATCATTCTTGCTAACCCTAGTAGCTGCTGCAGTCAGGCTGGGGCTTACACAAGGAGGGGCTCTTCATCCCACATCAGGCAACCTTTCAGAATAGGACCCAAGCAAGCTGGCAGGGTGTGAGACAGCAGTTTGCACGGTTTTGCTTCAGCCTGCATCTATGTTGTGACTGAACATATGCCCTCAGGTCTACAGATAGCAATACACAGCCTTTCTTTTTAAAAACATGTTATATTGGGAACCATTTAGTGTACTACAAAGTCAGTAACTGGGTGTGTCTGTTGAAACTCTGAGTCATTTCTGAAGTCCACTCCAAAGCCAAGTCATTTGTGTCCTAACTGGTAAAGGAGCAGTTAAGCAATTGCTGCAGCACTGCAGTCCACACTGCTGATAAAAGCGAAGGGCTTAGGCTGTTGTCAAAGCTCACAGAAATGGCCATCCCCTTTTTGATAGTAATGAACAGGGCTAAGGTTTTTATTCACACCCTTGGTAATTTTGCTGCAATAGGATGTAAAATAAAATTGGACACAGGTTCACTTCAGTCAAACCATGTTATAGTTATTGGTCAAAAGTCACAATGCCAGACACATTTATTGTTAGTTATCTCAGTAATCTTTAACCTTCCATGGCAAAAGATCTCCAAAGAGAAATAGAAAACAAACAAGGGTTGGGCATTAAAACGCAATGACTCAACTGAACATGCACTAGCTTAAGGCGTTATTTTCTCTTCTTTTGTTTTCGATGTCCCCCCCAAGCTTAGAAAGCAAGCTTGACATTTGTATCAGGACACAAAAGGTGCTAGCTTAATAGCAATCTTGTTCTTGGAGCAACTGTAAATGCATTAGATTCTCTGAAATGCATGGATCTGGCCAATTCAGAAAAAAAGCATCCCCTACCTCTGTACAATAACTTCACACATTGCTTAAAAGCTGATTTTGAAGTCAAGATATTCATTAAGTCTGTGCATAAGTTCTAGCCTCTTTGTTGGGTACTGAAAGGGTAGATACCTTAGATACTGCTCAAAAAGCTCTGAAAAAGTGCACATCACTGTGCTAAATTCGTATGCCACTTGATATTATGTGCACCAGAGCACATAAGGTATGTCCAGAGAGAGATCACTCACCTATTCTTTAAATATGCAAACTGAATCGCAAACAGAACTAGGCAGGTGAGCTTGAGTTTAAAGCTCTAAGGAGATCTGGGTTCAAGCCTTAGCACTTTCTGTTTGATCACATCAATTAATTACTTAGACAAGCTTTGCAAAGTGACATGAAGTCTTTGAGTGAGGGATGGAATGAGATGATACAAACTTTTGTTGATTCCTGGTGTCTTTAAACACAATACAGATTTTTTTTTTTTTTTTTTAAAGAGCCATGATTTAATTTTACAAGGATTCAGACTTTGATCTGCAAATGAATTACACACCTATGTTTCGTTTAGGCTTTTGGGGTTCCACAAAACCCAGCTTTGGCTGTAACACTACAACAATATGTAGGATTACTAAGACACTTTCAAAGAAGCTCTCGATGAACCAAGTCTGTGTCTCAGAAACTTGCACGAAGTGAGAGAATGTTAGCTGGCCGTTGTGGTTTTGTTGTTGTTGTTTTTGGGGTTTTTTACGTATTTTAATTTTTTTTTCTTTCTTTTTCACCTAGTTTGAATTGACACCATGAGAGAATACTTTTGGCAGGTTTTTCAATCCAGACCTGTGAGTCCTCCTAGCTCCTAAACACTGTGGAAATAGCTTTAGAAATTCAGGCAGATTAGAAAGAGAAAGAGAGAAAAGGAGCATGCAAGGGAAAGAAAGAGAGAAATATCTCAAAGGGTTAGCAAATCTCAGTAACCTTTTGACAGATGTGGTCTGAGTTCCAAGTTTGCAATGAAACCTGAAGCCAAGCAAATTTCTTGTGATTTGGGGCTCTGCTATGAACATTTTGCACAGCTCTAGCTAAAAAGATCTGTCCTGCTGTGCTGCACTCTGTGCCCTGTGTGCAGTGCATTTGTCACTGTGCAGAACAGAGGAGGGGAGTACAGATCAAAGGCAGCAGAGAAAGATGGGCTCAGCAGCATCCAACGATCAAGGTGCCCCTTAAAGTTTTTGTGGCTTTCTGTTTGTTGTCAAATATATTTATTTGGGGGTGGATGGGGGGAGATGCAGAGGCAAATCTACAACCCTCTAGTTCTGTGTTTTGCTGATCATTTCTGTCCTTCACACACTGAGCCTTCTTATAAATTAACGCCCTAGCTCCTGTACAGAAGTATGTTTCTGATCTTCACATATAGAAAATCAATCTCGTTCCTCTCTGGGTAAAGCCCTGTCTCCCAGAGCAGGCCAGCTCTAGAAGCCCATTTCCAAAACAGTGTTTGTGATGCTGCAAAGGAGGGACTCAGATTAATTTCTGTTGCCTTGTTTATGTGCAGAGGTCTTCAAACAATCAGAGAGATCACCTGCGAATCTTCCTGACAGTTTTGCCTGTGTCTGTGAGGTTCAGCCATATACAACACATCTTCCTTCTAGTCTCATTGCTCTTAGAACAGTGCTGGGCACTTTTGCTGTTTGCATTATGCTTAATTCATAGACTCAGTATTAGGCATTGTTTGTAAGTCTGTCATTATCTTTGTTCATATTGACATCAAAAGTTTCCCTTCATGTGTGTGCCTATGAGCTCAGTGGAGCCTTTCTATCAATCAATCAAGCAAGCAGGCAATCAATCAATGTACAAGTATCTGAAGCTGCTAAATACAACAAGAGAGCATGTCAGGCAGATACCTGGCTTCTAATTAGGACTATGTATTATTCTAATTTCTCTGACTTGTTCTGTACTTCATAGGACCTGGGGAAGTACTTTGTCATTAACATGTCAATAAAGCAATACAAATGAGGCTGAAGGGAAATATCAGCTCCCAGCATCACAATGTCAGCCCTGGTCTCTGATGCATTCTTATGCTCAGGAGCAGGAGGGGGAAATGCACTTTCAGACATAGCTGATCAAAGAAATATCATATACAATAGATTTTCCTTTCTTCACTCTAGTGGCTGGGTGGCCCATTGCAATTGATTGAATTTTATGAATTAAGTGAATAAGTGAACACACAATGACAAGGAGGTTGTATTACAAAAGCTAGGATGCCGGATTCTGCATCCCTTAAGCCACTGTCAGTTGGGAATACTTCCACTGACAGCAATGGAGTTCCTCTAGATTTCTTCTGAGGCAGCTTGTATCTGGCTGGCTTTGTATTTTGATGGCTGTAATTTAGTTTAATTATTTATGCTAACCCTTTATGCCACGCTTTAAATGCACTATGATATATTTTCTCAAGGTAAAGAAAATTTAGAAATATAGGTCATCACTGCAACACTATTCAATCTTTGGAGACGAGAGATCCCACTGCTGATGGTGTGAAAATGATGAGATATGTAGATTAGTACAGAGACAAAAACAATTCAGCTCTAAAGTAGGGGGAAATCCAACAATTAGTTTAAACATTTTGTGTTATTTGGAAATATCAAACCCATCTTATCCTTCTATTGCTTATGTGACATTTATCAAACAGGACAAAAAATACAGAAGAAAGTTCAGGTATCCTGAAAATACATGTCTGGAATTAAAAGTATACATCTTCTCCCATAACAATGTTATTTTCCTCTACCCCTTGAAAATTTCTCCACTGTGTTGACAACAACAAAAAATGTGCAAGAGAATCTGAGAAATAATGTCTTTGATGACTTTAGAACCTACATAAGCAAAATTATTTTGCTTAGTAAATTATATTCTTTTGTATTCTTAGGTGGTTGCATAATCAAATAACTTTAAGGAAGAACTGTTCTGTTCATGAGATTTAGGGACTGTTTAATGCATGAATGAACTGCTGCCATCTTCTGACTTTTCTGAGTTCTGCAAATTAAGAAGACAATTTTCTGCTGCAATCAAGTGCCCTGGGGAAAATAGTTGTAGTGTTAGAACTTGGAGACACCAAGGGCTTTTTTAACCAAAGATGATGAAGTCCTTCAGGTGCCTTTTATAAATATATAATGAAATACCAACATTTGGGTATAGATAGTTTGGTAAGTTACCATGAATCAGATGAGAACAATTCCATCATTGCCTGAAAAATGTTCTTTATCACAAAGTTAGACTGTCATTTGCTCCTCTGCTGCCATATGGACAAGTCTACTAGACCACTGGGCAAGGCCCATATGTAAATGGGGTGGAAACATGACTTAATGAGGTGATACTGAGATTAGGATGCCATTTGATAGTGCAGACGCTAAGGGAAGGTTCATACCTCACATTTACAGACAAAACAAAACAAAAACAAACCACAAATGAGTATATGAAATATCTGACTAAGAAATTTTTCATGTGACTCTTCAATTCAAGGCCAAGAGGAATCTCAGCTCTGAACACCCACAGCCTCTGGGGTATTTGAAACAAGGACCCAAATTCTGCAGTATGAGGCCTTTTGAATATCAGTGCCCTTTTTTGTTGCTGATTTAGGTTTGTGGGGTTTTTAGCACAGTGTTTGCTCATAGAAGTTGGACATCCAATCTTACTCATCTATCAACCTCCCATCTCCCATCAGGGAAATTCAGAACTCAGTTAAATTTAGTAGTTGGTGGTGATAAGTAAAGATATTACAGGCTTCTTTATGTGAACTGTGGCTACTGCCTGGCATGTTAACTGGTTCTGGATTGTCTTGTCCCTGTAGATCCTACTCAGGTAGGATTACCTGAAGAAAGGCTCGATGCTGAGTCCAAAGAAAGACTGACTACTCACATGCTTCAGGAGGACATGTGAGGATATGTCTGAGGAAAAAAAAATTTGAAAGAAACTTTATGCCCAATAGTAGGACATTTTTGGCTGCTACCTTTGAGTTGTGCTCAGCACTAGTTGTTTTCAGCATTTACAGGTGATGTTGGAGAGATCTCTCCACTCAACCTTTGGGTCTAAGTATCTGGGCACTGATTTTGGTACCTGTGGAGTTAAGCCCCACTAGGAAGACCCTGCCACCAGAATACCAGTAGAAGCACCCAGGCATAGCTTGAACATTTTGCAAGTGGTCATCCTGCTTTGGGAGCCAGCTGTTTAAAAGAAGTTCCTCTATAGTTCAACATGCATCCAAAAGGTGACTGCTTTGTATAATTTAATAAACCCAGAAATTCAGAGAGACTACACACATGGTCATAAGGAGCAAATTCCATGTCAGAATCACAGATAGAAATATTACCTGACCAGAGAGCCTTTCTCTACTTCCCTGGGAGACATACCTCTGCCCTTCTTAGTTTCTTTGGCTTTCAGAGAAACCCTCATACCTACCCTGATTCGTGGTCCGAATGAGACAGGATGGAAATAGAAGCTTTTCTTTGCCATGTGAATAGGTAAATAAACCAGGCACCAGAACAGGCACAGAAGAGCAGATACTCAAGAGTACTTCTGCCATGGCAGGGAGAAAGACCAGGCCAGACAGTTCCCCGAGTGTGAGCCAGGCAGCTCCTTACTCCGACGACATAACAACGCCCCAGACCCTCCTGAGATGCATCTCTGCTCTCAGCAGCATCTGTCCCTATCAGTCCAGACCTGATGCAACATCTTGGTTATCTACCCTACACTTTGCCCTTCACTTCAGTTAAAAAAGAGCAAAGTACTCTTCATTGTGCCTTCCTTCAGGTGGCTATGAGCCCCTCAAGGCATGGTGACCCGCTCTCACCCTGGCAGCTTGCACCATCATGCCTACACAGTATTTACATCTCTCCAGTGCCAGCCCTGATGCCAGCTGTGAGTGTGCCAGCAAACTTCCTTTCTATTGCCTGTAGAGCACCATGAGACAAGAAGGCTTGTGCCTATGTGCCGAACTGGTGTTGGCTTATGAAGCACATTTAACATCCAAAGGCCAGCTGTGCTCCATTCCGCCCCTGAAATCTTGAGCCCGTGAATAAAACAAATGAAATGTAAGTGCTGCTTTATTAGCTTCTTTTATGTAGTCACCTCAGGCTGCACAGGTGTGCTAGGAGTTGTTGGGATGTTAAATGTATGCACCCGGTACGTGGTTAAATGATGCAGAGACATTTCATCTCGGGAGCACATGATGAGGGTGAGAAATGCTCCTCAGTCCATCTGCCTGTTCAGAAAAACCATTGACCTGGGCTTTCAGGAGGTATCAGGCTGAAAATAATGACCTCATGTGATTGTCAAAATCACTCTCTCCTTAGCCTTGGCTAAGTTCCAGAGTGGATTAATCTGCTTTATCAATTGACATCCTTTCTGTATGTTTCAAAAGAATACAGTATCTTCTTCTTCCTAAACTACTGGTGGTTCTGCCTGAAACACCTGTACCCTCCTGTCCCAGGGATGCCTACGGCTTTTCTGTGCAGCTTTGCTGTTTGGAAAGACCTTACACATACTTTTGCAGGCTTCAGCATTATCTTTGATTAGGAAAGGTGTTTCTGCCATATTAGAAATCCTAACCCAAAGAATCTTTGAGGAGAGTTTTGCGTTATTATATGATACTGCTAAAGGATGAAAGTGACAGTTTTTCCACATGCTGTTTCCCCCTCCCCTCTCTTGTGTCATTAAATTGAAGATCCAACTTTCTGTCATTCTTCCCAGGAACACGCACAGCTGCAGTCATCTCCACAGCTTCAGAAAGTGCTTTCTTGCTTGACAAGGAAAGCTCAGATTGCCTAGAATCCCCTTGAAAATTTGTCTCCACTTGCCCAAGAATTTCACCTTTTGTGATAACGTCCCACATGAATCCAAGATTTTAGAAGCAAGATATGTTAAAAGCTGGTATTTTTTCCCCAGCCTCATGAATGTTTACTGCAAAGTGTTCTGAATCATGCTTGTTGCATTAATATATTGAGACTTCCTCAAGAAATCTGGCAAGATTTTCTAGTGATTTACAGCCCTTATTTATAGATATGCAAACTCTGGCCCATAAGATTAAGCAATAGCTATACAACCTTATGTGTTAGAGCTTCCACACTTACAGCCTCCACCAGTGACCAAGTTTAGCATGACATCTGATGAATATAGTCATATGAAGCCTGCGTGACAAGGACACTTAGGAACTCGAGGTGGACACAGATCTCAGCTGGGCCAGTTCAGAAGCAGATGCTCTTCAGGAGAGTGCAGTGACATGTCTAACAATTACGAGTCCCAGCTTGGCCTTCCTTGTTCTCATCTGCAGGAGTAATTCTGATACTGGTACAAACACTTTGTCCAAGTGAAATAAACAAAATTTTTAAAGCTCTCTAGGTCATCTGTTGTAGATTCCTAAAAAATTCCTGTTGCTCTTTGGGGGAAAACAAACTAACTGACTAACTAACAAAAAAACTTTCCTTCCAAAAACAGTAGAGTCACTGCCACATCTATCTGGTCTCTATTCTATTCTATGATTCTATGGTCTCATCCTGATCTTCAGTCCTAAGGGGTGTTAGGTTGCTCAGAATCCTGTCATTAAGCAGCAGGACTGAGAACCATGACAAAGCTGCTCCATTGCACAAACTCTCTGTCTGAGAAGTTTTGTCAGAAAAAAATTCTTTGCCCAAATCTGTTTGCAGATAGATGTGGCAGGTAACATGGAGACAGTTTCATTCTCATAGACTTTCAGTGCAGAATTCACTTGGAGACTCTTTAGGAATTGCTATGAGTAAATGTTAATTCAGAATTGTTGAAGTAGTAGAAGTGGAAAACAAGGAGACTTTGCACAATGAAGCATGATTTGTTTTCTCTTTTCACAGATCCCACCTACACCATAGTGCCACTCACTTATTTACCTCCATTTGGACTGAATATATCTTTAGAATATTTTCAAACATAACTTACATAGAATGTTGTCCGGCAGAAGCTAATTGAATGTCAACTATAATGATTTCAGTTTTATGACAATAATTCAATTAGTATGTTAAATGCTGTGGAATGTGGAAAGGAATTTCACATTCTGAAGCACAAAATACTTGACTAGAATTGGCTTGCACCTATATAGTGCAGCACTGTTGTCAGAAATCTGTTGAGTCAAATTTAATTCTTATCTTTGAAATCCAGATAAATTCAGGCTTTAGCCACTCTTACTTTCCATGGATGTAAATAAAAGTGCATTAAGGTTCTGACTAACATCTCTGATGAGCTGTTTGCTCTCGAATAAATTGAATCTGATAGATTGCTTTTTAACTCATAGGACAGAAAAGAGGTGCAGGTGACAAAGGACTTTCTTGCTCTTGATAGTTTTAGCTCTAGCTTCGACGGCTGGGCAAGAGCTCAGGCCCTCCTCAGTACAGTTTTCGTTTTAAACCAGCAGAAGACAGGGAGCCCAAGGCTCAAAATTTGCTATCCAGTGTTTATCTAGGAGGCTGGAATAATAGTATGGAATTTTTGGGGTGCAGCAGTTTGAGGAAGTAGCTGAGATTTCATGCGTCTTTTGATGCTTATCCATGGAGGATTTGGTGTGTTTTTTGTTATCTGTGTACTGCTGTAGAGTTTCATGCCAACTACGTTGTCTTGGCTGGGCTTTTAACTCGCCTCAACCTGCACATTGTAAATTAATTTGTCGAAGGACATGGGGGAGATTGTAAACATCAGGAGTGATAACCTTGAACCAGCAAATACACCTGCAGTTCTCTAGCTTTGCCCGGAGTTTCACAGTCCTCTACTTGGGCAAAGAATTCTGCTTATCAGTGACCCCAAACAGATTGTGAAAAGAAACAATAGGTGAAATGCTTTATGCACACAGGAAATAATTAAGAGACTAAAAAACCATTCTACACGTTATGTGAGAATGATCCCACCCCCTCACTTTCCAGTGCACTGGGGAGGATGGTTAGTGTAACAGAAAGGCAGGGTCTTTTTTTTTTCTTCTTCTTGTTTGTGTTTGCTTTCAAATTGCAGCCTGAAATGTTTCTTTAATTAAATCTAAAGGAAAGAAGTTGCATTATTGATTTCTCTGGAGATGTTTGTTGTTGATACAAAGGTGGTACAAGCCTTTTGACCTCATCAGAGGCTAACTTCGGGCACCTTATCTGTGTCATCTTCTTATATTGCTGGACAAAGAAGGAAGTTATGAAGCAGATATAAAAATAAACACGTAGTTCTAAGTGTTCTGGCAAATAGCAACACAGACTGCTGGCTAAAACAAACCTTAAATCCAAGCAAATGTATCA
Source organism: Psilopogon haemacephalus (assembly GCA_013396835.1). Taxonomy (NCBI): domain Eukaryota; kingdom Metazoa; phylum Chordata; class Aves; order Piciformes; family Megalaimidae; genus Psilopogon; species Psilopogon haemacephalus. Next base: position 300,404 of record VWZI01015271.1, read on the forward strand.
GTGCAGTACTGAAACTTTTAGCACTTTCCTGCCTTCACTGTCTTCTGCCACCTGCTTTGTCTGTCCTAAGGGCATCACCTCTTCTTGCCTGGTGTTCTGCAACTGTCTTTACTTTTTTACTATCTTTAATTATTTTTTTTCTGAATCTCTCTCCTGATCCTGACTGGAGGGGTAGGGTTATAAACCAAGTGCATCTCAGTGTCGGAAAATCACCTGAGAAAGAACTGTTCTTACAGGATAAAAAGCAGGAAAAGTAGACATTTTCTGATTAATTTGTAGTCCCTGTTGTAGGCCAAAGCTACTTGGACAATCCACTTAGCCATCTGTGTTTCAGAGTGCTTACCTGAACTGAACTGTCTTGGTTGTGGTTTTTGTTTGTTTGTTTGTTTGTGGGTTGGATGTTTTTGTTTTGTTTTGTTGTTTGGTGGTTTGGTTTTTTGTTTGTTTCTTTGTTTGAGTTTTATTTTGGGCTTATCATTAGCTTTGAACAGAACTCTTGTCAGGTCTGGACAGGGAAGGCAAGGACATAGCTCTTGGCCGAGCCTCCTGTCACCTTTAACAGAATGGATGAACCTGTCAGATGCTGGTTTGCCTCAAGGTATCCTGTGGCAGTTTTTTGTTAGTCCTGTTACCACTGACCTGCTGACAGTGGATCTAGCTCCTGGTTATGGTCATACAGAAATTATAAACTAGGCACCGGAAGCCCAGAGACAGTTATTTTGCAAAGAGACAGCTCCCGAGGTATATGTTTGCATACGTGCTTGTGATATTGCAGTGAAGGCTTTCTCTGCCCATCACTCCTACAGAAAATGAATCCTAGTTGTTGATGAATCTTGCAAAGGTCTGAAATTAATCTTTCAGAGACCTGCTCTAGGGTCTTCTATATAAGAAGAGAATTTACAAAGGAATATTTTAGATCTTACAGCCAGGAATGACTTTCAAGGAATCATGCTTTAAAAGCAAAACTATTGTTTCATAGTGCCAAAATTCATTCAATCTTGCAAAGCCTCAGACTTTCTTGCTGCAGCACATTCATTCTTAAATGTCAGACTCCATGCACACAGCCCAATTTGGTATTTATATGACAAACGCTGCAAACCAATGCTCCTTAATATAGTTGCAGCTTTGTGATGGGATTATTTCCCTTGTGAAAACACAGGATATTAAGTCTCTTAAAAGACATGTGAAGTATGGCAGGTGCATAGCAATTTTGCAAGACTGAGGGGAAAAAAATTACACCTTGATATGCTGAATTGAGGCCTGTTCTAATTTTTGACAGTTTACATTTCCAAGCTATCTGGTAGAAATCCTCTTTGGTTAGTACAACTGGAGCAAATTCAACTCTCAATAATGTGGGTGTAGATCTGGAGTAATTCTGTTCTGCACAGAGCTACTTCAGATGTACTCTAGATCCACTGTTACATGGGTGATATGATGGAAAAAGACAGAGGATCCAGCTCATGAAATGATGGTTACTGGTGGCTTGAGCACTGATTTTGTTTATGCCCAGGGGAATCACAACTGATGAGGTAAGAGACCCATCCCCTGAAAGTGCCTTATTTCAGACTAATTTTGTAAGAAACAATCTGAAATAGAGACCTTTATCAGAGCCATAAAACTCAGTGTCTAACAGGGATTTGTGTCATTGGTCCCACTCTGGCTGGTGGGAACTGGTATACAGAGACAGAAATTCCTCCTGGGCTCTGCGAAGCCATAAGCAGAGCGAGGACCAGAGTCTTGTTTGGAAGGTGAGACAAGTGTACCAGCTGCATTGGCAAGAAACACTGAGCTAAAGGTAGGTGTGTACAAAACAACTGGTTGGGCTTTTGCGTATGGTTGGGCAAACTTCTTGCAGGGCAAGAAGAGCGTATGTGTGTGTGGATCAATAAATGATTGTTTCATGCTAAGCTTCGGGCTGTCATTCAGCCAAGTTTCCATTCTTCTTCCGCCCCTCTTCCAAAACACTCAGACTAATAACAGTGTGATGCAGTTTCCCGTTTGTCAGGGCTGGATTCTACAAGCCCATCAGTCAGGGTAGCCACTGGCTTCCACAGTGGGACACAGGGGTAATATCAATATGTTTTACAGAGAGGAGAAGAGATTTTCATCTGGAAGGGAGCCAAGACTAGTTGCCCAATGAAAGGAGTACTCTCCACCCCACCTTCCCCATTCCTTCCCTCCCCTTGCCATGGATCTGTGTGTCAGTTAAGTTGTGATTTTTGCCTTTACAGGAAGGGCTGTTGCTGTATGCCCTCTCTGGCTCGTGGTAGCTGCCTCTCGTTACTGCCTGGTTTCTACAGCTTTCCTAACTCTTGTCCAAGCCTAGCAGCTGGATTTTGGCAGCCTTCCAGGCACTTCCACTAATGTAACTCAAAGTTACTGCAGGTTTTCTCAGGAGTTTCAGGATGCTTCCAGACTCTTAGGAATGCTTGCTTTTCCTGGCTGCCTTTCCCCAAGGCTTTAATTTTAATTCTGGATAGTTTACACCTCTGAAGTCGTTAGAAGCAGGACCAGTGTGCTTCTCCCTGATATGTATCACAGCAACATTTCATCAGAGCAAGGCACAGCTCTGGTGATGTATGACACTAGAGCATCATCAGTCAGCCATCGCAATAATGATGCATTAGTGTAATATGCCTTCAGGATGGAGTTGTACTGATGATGTATTTTCGAAAAGATGGAGTCTCAGAGAAAAGAAACAGTCTGGAGCTAATCAGTAGGAGCATGGCCACTGAAAGCATGCAGTGTGCAGCACTGATTGGCATAAGAAGGACAACTTTACACTGCCCACCTGACCCTGATCCTTTCTTCTTCCCTTTTAATCTTCCCTTTTTCTTTTTCCCCTCCTTGCTTCTTTTCTCCCCCACTAGCACTTTCTCCCTCTTACTCTTTGTTCCTCTTTCTCTTCTTCTTTCCGTTTTTTTTTTTTTTTTTTTTTTTTTTTTTTTTTCTCCTTTCACACTGGTGGGTCTCATGGCCACTGGCTTTATTCATATATTCTTGTCTCTCACAGTCTGACCTTGTGTCATGCTGTATAACTTAATATTATCCCACTAGAAACTTTTTTCCCCCTCTGAGTGAGATAATATTAAGGTGACCTGTAAGTGCAATAGATAAAAATCTCCAGGCCATCTAGACAGTGACATTAAAAATCATCACAACCCTTAAGTGATGGAGGGGGGGAAATCTTATGGGATCTTTCCTTGGCAAAGGAAGCAAATGTGGGCTGAGGAGTGGCTACCCCTGGGATTTCTTGTAGCCTTCAGCTTCTGGAAGATGAGAACTGTGTTAACCCATTCACACAGCTAACAATATTAAAATAACAAACAATGCTCAATCAAACTCAGATTTTGATCTTTCACTGGATAAAAAGTAACCTTTCTAATAAACATTTCAACTAATAAACACTGCAAAAGTAATTATACTATTAGCTTGCTAGCCCCTGACATCCAGACATTCATTTCAAAGTAACTTTCCTGCAGTATTTAGAGGGAGACAATTGAATGACGGAAAGATATTATATCAAGACAAAACATAAATAAAATTGACTTCAGTCACGTCTGGAATTCAGGCTATACATGGAACTCAGATAATGCCCTCAGTCTAGTACAAACATGTTAGCATCTACCTCAAGAATAGATGAATTCTAGGAATTTAATCTTTCAACACTTTAAAACGTATATCCTGTGAAATAGAGTACTTTGGAATACCTCACAATATGAAAGCATTTTGGAACAAATATTCACCACAGAGAATGCAAAATATGTTTTTTGATATTTGCAATTATTTTGGATTTTTGTTATTATTTTACCTCTTGATTTGTAAGTATTGTTGTTTAGTCAAATTAATGCTCAGAAACTCTGATCAGGGTATAGTGACCCATTGCGAAAAGGGCAGGGCACACACACTTGAAAAAGGCAGTTCTTGCTTGGGCATTTAATCACTACATCCCATACAGTGCAGGATCTCACTTTTTGTTCACAGCGAGTCAAAAATCTTCTGAAAAATGCAAGGGCTTGTAGCCCTGGTGGCTGAAATCATCTGTTTATTCATGTATAACTCAGGCACATCAGTGTGCCTCAGCACTGAGCTGAACTGACACAACAAGTGTTGATTTTCCATGTCTAGCTTGTGGCCTCTCTGCTATAAAAGCTACTAAGCAGGTCAGCTGTGGAGACGTGAAGAAAATGGACTGTAGCCTACTCTGCTCATTTTCCATAGCCTACCATGCTCACTGCAATCAGGATTGGGAAGCAGTGACCTGCAAGCTTGATGTAGTTCTGCTCTTGTTGCTCCCAATTCATTTCCAGTTAAATTGTTCAGGTGGGAAGCTGCATTATCATTGGAACTGATGTCTTGCTTTTCATTTAATTCCACTATGAGCTAATTCATCCTTAGTTCATCCACATGGAAAGTGAGGTGGCTATATTTCCGTTTTAAAGGTAGTGAAATTGAAGCAAATTTAAACGACATACTCCAAGCCATAAAAAAAGGGAGTGTCTTTGGAATCTGCCCTTCTCAAGCACCAATTCTGCTTCAGTCCAGGAAAGTAAATACTGCATTTTGTGCTCAATCCTTCTGAAATACAACTTCTAAATAGCTAGTCATTAAGTATCAGTGTGGGTAATCTTGCAATCCTTTGATGTTCTTTTCGCATAAACTGTCATGAGTTCCTTTACCAGTATTAGGTCATAAAGGTTTTGCTTCCACAATAAATGCTGCCATATATAGTTAAGGGATGATCTCTGTTGCTTTCTAGCACCAAAGCTCTAATTGGCTGGTGAGATTGATTAACATGTGAAGCAAAGCTAAGGTCTTTAATCAATCTTAGAAGTCATTTATTAAGAGTATATGACAAAGCCATAGAGGTTATTGCAAATTACATATTTTAATATTAAACCCAGAACCTTCTGCCTTTGTAGAGGCTTGAATATGCTTTCCCCCCTCCCCCCTTTATAATAAATTAAGATTAAAATTAAATAGACACAAAATAAAAGGATGAATTCAGGAATGCAAGCTTCTTTAGCATATCAGTAATATCCAGAGCTCTGAAATTCCTTGCCCCAGTATGCCTCAGAGCCCAGCCCAAGGTTCATTCACCCCAGCTAACACCTACTATCACTCCAAAGTGGTTACTTATCACCATGTCTGATCTTGATGAGAAATTGCAAAGCACCATGCTCACCATTCTCATTTCTCTCTTTGTAGAAGTAAGGTTGAATAAAGTATAGGTGGTGTCAGTCTCAGTGTATAAAGAAGTCATATGCTGAGGGCTGATTCCCTGCTCTGCAAAGCAGGAGGGAGCGTTTATCCTGTATAGATATCAGATTCAGAATGGATCCTCAGGGTAGGAGGCGAGGGGGGGGGTTGTAAGGATAAACCTGTTCCTAAATCTGGAAGCTCAGCCTGAGACTACTCTTCTATGCAAGGAAGGGCTGTGCCAAGAAATTGCATAAGCATCTGACAGCTTGCTAGCTGGATGAAACAGAGAGAGACACCTCTTGGGTGATCTAACATATAGATAGTTATAATTATGCTTTTCTATTTCTGTCCACCTGTCTCAAAATTGAGTAACTATGCTGTTAAATTTGGACTGCAACAAAAACAGTCTTCTTTGCATTTACCTTGACATTTGCCTTCTATTAAGAGTGACTTCAGAATAGCTGGAAGTCATCCCATTGTGAGGACTTGACAGTCCTCAGAGTTGTGGATCAACACCTAGAATTATTTCATATATAGAGCTCCACAGGACTGCTCAGCAACTACTGGTTCAGGTCCTCAAGGACACTCCAAAAAGGTGCCCATTGCCCCTCCTGGATCAGGACCTTCTCCAAAGGACCAGTGCAGAAATTAACGGCCTGGATAAGAATTTACTCATAGTTCTTCCAAATGTCACATTTTCAGTCTTGCTCTGACTACAGATTTCTTACCACATAGATTTTTGTTTGTTCAGCTGCTTTTCAGCTCCTTTTCAGTCACCTCAGGTGACACAAAAGGCCAGTCATATTCAAGATCAAGCAAAGCTGTCATAATGAGGAATTCCAGGATGGTTCAGTAAAAGACTAAATTCATCCCCTAATGCAGATAACAGGGAGCAGCCAAGTGTGATTTTCAAATATCTTGAAAAGAAGAAGGAATTTAATTCCACAAAATTTACAACCTAGATTGTCAGATGAGGAAGCTGAGGCACAAAGAAATGTACTTTTTTTTTTTTTCTGTGACCACACAAAATAGCAAAGGAAATCCAAATGTCTGAAATACAATTTCAAAACCTTGACCATCAGACCAACCTCCCTTCTATTTTTTCACAATTGCCAGTCATTGGCATGTAGAAGAAGTGACTCAAAATTCATGTCCTCAGCATTGAAGTTATGTGTATAAGAAGAGAGGATTTCCATGGGGAGTTGAGTGATGTAGCACAAAAAGACTCCACTATTGATTTCCAGAAAGCCAGTGCTTGACCCAAGATGAATGAACCCCATACCTTAGGTTTCTCTGGCCAGTGCAAAAGTGTTGTAAAAAAGGAAAAGGCCAGCAACAGGTAAGAAAGGAGATGTACAATTTTATTTCTAATGATGGAGTCTGTACAACCCTTAATGACCTCCTCCCATCTTCGTGACCTGAAGAGCAACAGCTGCATAGCTGCTAAAGCTAAATCAGGGCCAACAGTACAGCAAGATGGCTAGGGGAAAAAAAAAAAAAAAAAAAAAAAAAAAGAGAGAGGGAAAAAAAAATTTAAAAAGGACATTATTCCAGAGGCTAAGCCTGATCCTCTGCCTTTGATTGTGCAGGAGTTTCCTAATGAGGGAAGTCTGTATATAGAAATTAGAGATGGGAAAGGCTATCAGGTCATCTTGTCCATCCTCCTTACAATAAGAGAGGTTCTGGAAGAAATATAGTATTCATGTGGGGCCGAAGAACAGAAGAAAAGACAGGAATTAAGTGAAACAAGTTCCAAAAGCATTAGGGGCTCTTAGAGGTAATACAAGTTAATAAGTAACATTAAGGCAGATGTGGACATTAATTGGCCCTTTAGATTTGTGTGTGTGTAAAGTTACTAATGACAGAAGAGTTATAATATATCCTGTCCATGTCCACAGTAAAAGTCAGAAAGAGTCCTCATTCAGTAAGATAATGAGGCAGTTAATGGATGATCCAGCTACTTGATCAGTATTTTTAGTGCATTTGAATAGAATAACTATAATATGGTAACTACAGCTGAGATCTATTAGGTAAAGAAAAAGACCTAGCAAGTAAAGTGAGAGAGAAAGATGACATTTCTTTGCAGGGAAAAGGGCTGGAAGCATTACTTCAAAGTCCACACTATGCTCAAAAGCATCAGGAAACACAGGGGAGAAAATGGATCACATGAAATACTTCATTCCAGGAACCTCTATGGTGGTGCAATGCTGGTCATGAATATCATCAGGGAAGAATCATGCCCTGATCCAATTCATTCACTGCAAGCCAGTGCTATCTGTCAGGAAGGTGCTGGCTGCTGTAGTTTAGATGAGTTGGGGACTTTATGACTGGAAACACCCTCCGTCCTGCATCACAGTGGTTGTGCCCTAAGCAGATAAAAAGCAGCTAAGAAGCATCCTGCAGATCTGTCCAGCATGTCGTCAGCTACTAGGAGACACAAAATAGCTCTGTAATGAAATAAAGAAATTGGTCCTACAGCTTAAATACTCTGTCCAGTTGGTTTTGGATTCAACCTACTGGATGATGCTTTTCATACCATTGTTTAGAAAATACTCGGGGGAAAGGAGGTGGTTCAACATCATGACTGACCTTTACAAAGTATTTACATACACAAATATTTACAACGTGCATAGCACCTCTCCTGCTTGTCATTTTTTTCCTGGCTCAGTAAGCCCCTCCTGAAGAGGAGTCCTGATCTGCCTGGTCTCCATTGGCCTGCCAGTGGGATGTGGGTGTCTTCCTAGGATGCTGACTCACGAAGGTGATGGGGCTGCACCATTGCACCAGGCAATGCCAGCACTAGGATGTCTAAAGAGAGAGGTCAGTTCTGCCCGAATATCAGGCCTTATTCTGAGGTACCATTCTCAGCTTCTGAAGAAGGGGCTGACAATCTCTCCAAAGGAGTTAAGCGGAGTAAATCCCAGGTAAATCCCAAGATGCCCATATCTGTGCATCTGGAGAGGAGGCCTGCAGTACAGTTGTTAAAAATGTGCCTTTTAAGAAGGCAATTAGTGTCATGGCACTTCCTCATGGGGTGTCTCTCTCTCCCAGAGGTTGTAGGTGAGGGGCTGAAAAGCAGCGTTCCCAACCTGTTTTTCCCAGAGAGCCAAGCTATCATGTTTCCCACCCTCTCGCAAGGGTTAACGAGAAACCTTTTCTGTGCCCCTGACTTTGTCTTCCCCCCTTTCTGTATTCTTGCTTCCCTTGCCGAATCCATTTGCAAATGATATCACTTGTCTGCATATTGTCACTTGCCGCCTGCCCACCCATTTATCAAGTGTCTGCAGCTCGGCGCAGGCTTGCCCTGTCCTCCCTGCTCCATTGTTCCTCTTGACCCAGGGGAAGGTGTGTGTGTGTGAGCTGGGGAGGGAAGATGGGTCTCTCCCACAGCACCGGGAGCTGGGGCCCAGGCAGTGCGGGCAATGCAGCTGGGAAGACACAATTACACGGGGAGACTGACAGCTCCCCCTCCCCGTCTGGCATTGACAGATGACCTTGCAGGGACAGCAGCCCTGGGCCTCCCCACAGACATTAGCTGATATAATGGGCTAGACTGGACATGCCATAGTGAGAACGTAGGAGGTAGGTAAATCATCCCAGCTCAGTGGAAATAAACTCCACCATTTACTTTCACAATAGGTTTCCCCTCAAACTCATAAACTTGTTTCTCAGTAACCCTAAAGCAAAATGATCACGGAATTTGAACACAACATTTACCAAGTCCTAATGAATAACATAATTATCACTTTATGTAAATCGAAGCTCATTTGCATCTGTGAATATTTAACTATTAAAAACAACTCTTTGATCTTGAATAAAAATATGTATATCACATAATCATAGCCTTATGGAACATGAAAACTACCCCTTTTTTTTCTTTTTTTTTTTTTTAACTGTACAGTTTCACTGTGCTTGGGTTTGCTGTTTGAACCTTCTCGGCAGGGATTGCATCTATGGAGTTTCTTCCCTGAGGATGTCCACTGGGGTCTCTCAGTGGCTGTCAGCCAAGCTGGGCACATCAGGCCTTTCTCCTCAGGTCACTTTGGCAGCCTCCCTTCACTTTGCTTTTTTCTCCCCTGGTACCTTCCTCTGCAGTGGCAGGAGCAAACCCCATCTCTGGAGCTCAGGTGTACTGAATCCTATTGTGTTACACAACCCAGTGGAGGTATTGCCAAAAGATGGATACGTTATACATTAATTACAAAATAAGGAAAGAAATCACACTCCGCTTGCATATTTAAATCAGGCTACAAAGATGCAGATATTTCTCTCACGGAAAGATTACCAGGGATGACAGATGAAGCGATGTTTCACAGGACATTTCCCCACTGAAAGCTTTGAAGCTGGCTCATGGGATAGCCTGGTCACTACGGGACAAGGGTCTAGAAATATCTAGGTGCTCAACTCTCACTGATATAATCTTAAACCTGTTAAACAGCAGCTTTTTGTGCCAGTCTGGAAATTCAGCCATGCACTGTGAGGTGTTAAGTGATAAAGCTCCTCTTTCCGTATGCTGGAGGTATTAACACGAGTTGTTGCCCTGTGTTATGCTTCATTCACAATAAAAGTTAAAGAAACCCTCTGCCATAAGTTATTAAATGAACGGAACTAATAAAATGTAACTGGCAACCCAAAATTACCCCAAATGCTGCCTTTTCATTATAGCCCCTGATCAGTGAAGTTATCTAACAAATGGCCTCAGATTTGCCTACCAAATCGGGGTGGGTGAAGAATATCAGGGCAATAATTGCCCCTTTCTTCTGTCTGTTGGCTCAATGTGCTTTTCCCAGGATGTGAAAGAACAGCCACTTCTGATGGAGCACTAATGTACACATCCCTTTTCTGCTCGCCCTCCCATCATCTCCTCCCAACTCCGGGCTACCAGTTACTACCCTGTCCTGCCCTGTCTGCTAGAATGCTGTATACTAATGCTAATAGAACCAGACAAGGACACAATGCATGTGCTTGACACTAATTTAGCAAGGATGTAGGTGTTCACCCAGAAAAAAAAAAAAAAAAAAAAAAAACCCACCACCCACAAAATAAAAACCAAACAAACCACCAAAAACCCAATCATCAAACCACTTCGGTTTCAGCTATCTCCATCCCCTGCTTAAGTACTTTGCCCTAAGGAAGTCTATCCTGGAGCAGGATTTGCTAAGTATGTGCCCCTTTCCCAGGCAATGTTATGTGCGGGGCAGGGGGGGAAAGGCTCAAAATACTTTTTTTTATCTTCTTTTTTTTTTTTTTTTTTCTTTTCTCCTAACTTGAACATCTCGTGATTATTTTTCACAAGAGTGTAAACACCTTTCACGAGACTGACTGAAGGAGCTCCTCCCGAGGACACCCTGAAAGGCTGTGGGCTCAAATTCTTTTCCATCTCTTCGGAAACTGAACTTGGGTCATCCCCCTCCTGGCGGAGCACACTAATCGCTGAGCTGTTGCAAAAACTGGGAGTGGTGAGGAAGGAAACAGGTGGTAGCACTTGCACCTCTTCTGATATTTTGTAAGCAAAGGCTGCTGTAGAAATTTAACTCCAGGACTGCTTGTAGTGCCGTGATTCCCAGTTGGACTTCAGTGACTTTAATGTCTGCGCTGTTTAGAATTTGAGTGTTGTTTTGAACTTTGCAGTTTGGGCTTCAGTCTAGCAAGTGCATATTTTAAACAAAGAAAACATTTGGCAAATAGTTGATTCTGCATGCAGGCAGTGTCCCCGTGCTCCACGCGATTTATTTTTACAAGGGTCTAAGGGAGACGTATTTCTCTAAAAATAAAAGGCAACCGCATGAGGCTGAATTTTTCCTTCTCAAACACAAACTGAGCTTTTGCTTGTTTTCAAGCACTCTTTCAAGTTATTAACAGCAAAGAGGCACTGTACTCCTTCAAGCTAATGAGTCCATGAGCACACTCACATTGGTCCTCTAATGCTTTTGTCCAGTCAGAACTGGTATCATGACCTCTGACTTTTGAAACTTTAGAGGTTATTAGTGACATCTCCTACACACTATGTAATACTGTAAAGTCAGCAGCTGGTGCAAAAGCAAATCGCTGGAGAAAAATAAAATATTAAGGATTATTTTTTTCTTAACAACGGATTTTTTTTCTTTCCAACAAACACAGTTAAGATGGCTTTCTTCAAATCCCTCAAGACCTCTTAATGTGCTTAGTTTATGGTTTAGTGACATGTAAGAGAAAGACTCTTGTAGAATCTGTGAAAGGGACTACAGAAAACACAGTTCAGATACCAGAACTGATTTGGTATATTTCATAGAGTGCCAAATTTTTTCACAGAATCACTGAGGCTGGAAAAGACCTCTTAGATCACCATGTCCAGCCTGTGACCCAACACCACAACATCAGCTAAACCATGCCACCAAGTGCCACATCCAGCATGTGGTGGGTTGACCCTAGCTGGATGCCAGGTGCCCACCAAAGCCACTTATCACTCATCTCCTCAGCTAGACAGGGGAGAGAAAATATAATTAAAGACTTGTGGGTCAACATAAGAACACAGTGACAGCTCACCAATTACCAGAGCAAACCAGACTCAACTTTGGGAAATTAGTTGAATTTATTACCAATCAAATCAGTATAGGAGAATGATACATAAAACCAAACCTTGAAAAACACCTTCCCCTCATCCATCCCTTCTTCCTAGGCTTATGTTTGTTTATTATTTATTTCTTTACCTCCTCAGCTCCAGCAGCACAGTATGGTCAGAACTGGAGACTGCAGTCAGTTCATCATGTGCTATAGCTGCTGCTCCTTCCTCCTCAGTAGGAGGACTCCTCACACTCTTCCCCTGCTCCAGAGTGGGGTCCTTTTCATGGGACACAGTTCCAATGCGAGACCTTCCCATAGGCAGCAGTTCTTCACAAACTGCTCCAGCAGGACTCTTTCCACAGAGTGCAGTCCTTCAGGAACAGACTGCTCCAGTGTAGGTCCCCTATAGAATTACAGGCCCTGCCAGTAATCCTGCTCCAGCAGCTCCATTGTGGGCTCTTCTGTCTTCACTGGTCCATAGGTCCTGCCAGGACCTGACTCATCATGGGCTTCTCACAGAGTCCCAACTCCTTCAGGCACATCCACCTGTTCCACTGTTGCACTGCAGGGAGACAGCTTGCCTCACCACATCTTCACCATGGGCTGCAGGGGAATCTATGCTCCAGTGTCTGGAGCACCTCTTTTACCTGGTTTTTCACTGAATAAGTGATTCTTCTGTTTACCTGCCCAACACAAAGCAGCACAAAACCACTGGGTTTTCTCCCCTCTTCACTCTGAGGGCTACCCCTCAGAATGACTAGGAAAAATTTACTCTTGAGCATCTGAATTCAAAACACCTAGGAAACAGGTGAAAGGGGATGTGAATGCAAAGTGTGTTTACCATTGCCCTCTTTTTTCCCCCAAGATATAGAACAATGAGGCCCAGACGTTATGAATTCAGGACTGCTAAAAGTTTTGTAAGTTATTCTGCAGGCAAGAAAAGCCACAGAGGTCAGGCCAAACAGGCTTAGTGTTTATGTGGTGCAGGAGCTGTTCAGAATGAATTTTTTTATTGTGCAGAATCCACTACCAACTGATGTCAGAGATTCTCTTATAGATGGATCATCAAATGTTTGGGTTTTTCAGAAGGCAGAAAAATAATCCATGGCAAAATTTAAACACATGTATTTAAAAGAAAAGTTGGAGTTAGAGAGACAGAACTTTTGTTTTGACCAGCTAAGAATGATAAGTTCAAGTTTTGTCCTGCTGTCTTTCCTTCACATGGTAGGATGCTGTTAGAAACTTCTATGGTGTGTAAGAAAAATCTTTGGGAGCTCTCTGTTTTTGGATACTAAGTGAACCAACTCTGCTTTCATCTGGTAGCCTTCTGTCAAGTAAGCAGCTTTGAACAGGTTTGGGTTTATTAGTACATAAAAAGGGCAGCATACATTTGTCTGTGTTTCTAGGATAGAACCTCAGTTCTAGGATAGAACACTCAGGTTGAGTGTTGTACCCAAGGCATAACTGTGTGGATAGTTTGCAAAGAACCACTGTCTCCAGCAGCTACCCAAAACTGCTGGGCTTGCTGAAATTGAGAGCCAAACTACAGGCATACTGCTATCTCCTGGCTCAAGCAGGAGCTGCAGCTTCTTTGCCAGGATGAATTCTTGTATCTCAGGGGTTTCCCACATTAATGTATCTACACTCCATCATGTGCAGTCATGGCTGCAAGGGATCCTACTGCTCTGGGCCACATCTGAATCAGAACCCCACTGATGACCTCTGCTTTAATTTCTCTTGTAGGCTGTGGGGAAAAGCTTCCTATCCCTTTTTTTTCTGGCATTCAGAGATGTTTGTGGAAAAGACCAAGCAGGTCTGATGGTCTGAGTTGTCAGAACTCTATCTTCCTCCAGGAGTGGAAACCTAAACCCTCCCTACAATTTTGGTAACTTTCCCGTGGCACTCATCAACCTTGTCTTCTTTGCCCATCCCACTCATAATGCGGACTGATGGCACATCAGTCCCCTCCATCCCAAAGGGCAGAAGGGCTAAACATCCCAGAAATTTCCTGGGTGTCCTCACTTTTAGTGCTAGCACACCTCCAAGTGTACCTTCCTCAGTATTGTTTCCCCATTCAGACCTCCCATTCTCAGCCTATCCTTTCCAGCCCATCTGTCCCCTGGTCACCTTCGTACCTACATCTCACACCCTTGGACTACCCACTGTCAAGAAAAAAATACTGGGACAGAGAAGACTAACCAGAGACAGACAAATACTATCTTGCTTCCCATTCAAAGCAAAACAGACTTCAGGAGCAGAGGGCTTTTTTCTTGGTGCTTACTCCCTCTGCAACCAGTTCTATCTTGTTACTTTTCCTATGGCACCCCTGCAACAAGGGTTGGAACTAGGTCATTCTCTGTATCAGCCAAGCTAGACTGTAAATGAAGAACTGTGAAGTTTCCCCAGTGCAAATGCTTTTCCCTGATTTCAGTACAAGGATGTAGCTCTTGCTAGTGATGAACCTTCGCTAATAGGACCAAAGTCTGGGCTTAATTTACTCTCTTTCATTTTTTTCCCTTTAGCTTGTCCATAATGTAATGTAAGCATTACACTTTTCTGATGTATGTCTGTATCTCTATCTATATAATCTACATCTATCTCAGGTAGAAATCCATTCAATCAGAATTCCCTTAATAAATGTTAAAAAAATTATGGTTAAGAAATGGCAAAATATACTAGCTTGTAATTGTCCTCAAATATTCAGTTTTATGTATTTACTTCGTGGGAAAGAACCTTGGCATATATTTAATTAAAGAAATGGAGCCCGCAGGAGGTCTTGGAATGGAGTTTATTGTATTTTGGTTTGGGGTGAATTTCACAATCTATTCTATTAATCTCCCCAAGCATGAACAAACTCCATCTATTTCTGTAGAAAATGGAGAGGAAATAAAACTTAGAAGCCTTTGGAAGTGGTTTTAAACATAGCAGGGGAAATTACAGTATTTAATGTCAGAATCTAGACAGTTATTACAGAATAAATGGCTGCGTGCAAGAGAAATAAACTTTGAACCAAGACTGCTAATTGATACTTCAACAAAGGAGACATTTTTATGAAATAGAAATTCTGAAACAGACTTTTAGCACTTTTGTCAATTAACCAACAATAAAGATTACAATCAGCACCGGGAAAGCCTGCAGTATGATTCCTATTGACATCATATTTTTTTATTAAAGCTAAAAAGGTTAACCTGAAGACCTACAGAACAGCAACCCAAGAAGTGAAGATCTGATGAGGTTCCTAACACCAGCTACTGAATCCAGGAAAGGGCATAGAAATATGTCACTTGAAGGGTTGGATGATGGATGATATATAGCCA
>VWZI01015271.1:315529-377358 GCA_013396835.1 Psilopogon haemacephalus
CCCACCCCCCCACCCCAACCCTCTTCCTGAAGGAAGAGAGTTTTAAGAACAAATGATTGGCCTGAAGTATTTGTGGGGGAATATGTGACAGCAGAGTACTGCTATAATCTTTGATTTAGCTAAGGGTAAAAGAGGACTTTGTCCTGAAAAAGAGCCTAACAGTTTCCTCCTCCTCTTTCTTCTTTCTTCTCCTGGACACACTGTCACACACAAAGAAACTGTACAAGGAGTGGAAGAAAGCACGGCTAGAATGGGGAGTATATAAGGAAGCTGCCCGAGCAGCCAGAGATCTGGTTAGGAAAGCCAAAGCACAGTTTGAATTGAATCTAGCCAGGGAGGTCAAAGGGAACACCAAGAATTTCTACAGGCATATTAATGGTAAAAAGAGGATTAGGGAAGGTGTGGGCCCCCTCAGAAAGGAAGCAGGTGAATTGGTCACAAGTGACATAGAAAAGGCTGAGGTTCTCAACGACTTCTTTAACTCAGTCCTCATTGAAAAGGCCCCCAGCCACACTCCTGGAGTCATGGAAGATAATGGCAGGGAATTGAAGGAAGAGCTGCCCATCATAAGTGAAGATCAGGTTTGTGATCACCTAAAGAACCTGAAAGTGTTCAAGTCTATGGGTCCCAATGGGATACACCCATGGGTACTGAGAGAACTGGCAGATGAGGTTGCTAAACTACTCTCTATTATATTCCAAAAGTCCTGGCAGTCTGGTGAAGTCCTCACTGACTGGAAAAGGGGAAACATAACTCCCATTTTCAAAAAGGGTAGAGGAGCCAGGGAACTGCAGGCCAGTCAGTCTCACCTTTGTTTCTGGTAAGATAATGGAGCAGATCCTCCTGGAGGCACTATTGAGACAGAATAGTGAAGAGGTGATTGGGTCCAACCAGCATGGCTTCACCAAGGGCAGATCCTGCCTGACAAACCTGGTGGCCTTCTGTGAACAGGTCACAACATTAATAGATGAGGGGCAAGCAACTGATGTCATTTACCTGGACCTGAGCAAAGCCTTTGACACTGTTCCGCACCACATCCTGGTCTCCAAGCTGGTGAAACATGGGTTTGATGGGTGGACCACCAGATGGACAAAGAACTGGCTTGATGGCAGCACCCAAAGAGTGGCTGTCAATGGGTCCCCGTCCAAGTGGAGACCAGTGACAAGCAGAGTCTCTCAGGGATCAGTCTTGGGACCAGTCTTGTTCAACATCTTTGTGAGTGACATGGACAGAGGCATTGAGTGCACCCTCAGCAAGTTTGCTGACGACACCAAGCTGTGTGGTGCAGCAGACAGGCTGGAGGGCAGGGACACCATCCAGAGGGACCTGGGCAGGCTGGAGAGGTGGGCACAAGCCAACCTCATGAGGTTCAACAAGGCCAGGTGCAAGGTCCTGCATCTGGGTCGAGGCAATCCCAAGCACAAATAGAGGCTGGGCAGTGACTGGCTGGAGAGCAGCCCTGAGGAGAGGGACCTGGGGGGTGCTGGTGGACAAGAAGCTCAACAATGAGCCAGCAGTGTGCACTTGCAGCCCAGAAAGCCAACCAGATCCTGGGCTGCATCAGGAGAAGTGTGGCAAGCAGGTCAAGGGAGGTAATTCTCTCCCCCTACTCCACCCTGGTGAGACCACACCTGGAGTACTGCATCCAGTTTTGGTGCCTCTATTACAAGAGGGATGTGGACATGCAGAAGCATATCCAGAGAAGGGCCACAAGGATGATCAGAGAGCTGCAGCACCTCTCCGATAAGGACAGACTGAAAGAGTTGGGGCTGTTCAGTCTGGAGAAAAGGAGGCTCCGAGGTGACCTTATTGTGGCCTTTCAGTATCTGAAGGGGGCCTACAGAAAAGCTGGGGAGGGACTTTTTAAGCTATCAGGTAGTGATAGGACTAGGGGGAATGGAGCAAAGCTGGAGGTGGGGAGTTTCAGACTGGATTTGAAGAGGAAGTTCTTCAGCATGAGAGTGGTGAGACTCTGGAATGGGTTTTCCAGAGAGGTGTTTGAGGTCCCATCCCTGGAGGTGACTAAGGCCAGGCTGGATGCAGCTCTGTCCAGCCTGATCTAGGGTAGGGTGTCCCTACCCATGGCAGGGGGGTTGGAACTAGATGATCCTTGTGGTCCCTTCCAACCCTGACTGATTCTGTGATTCTATCCTATGATTCTATTCTTCCTGAAATGCTAGAGCTAGATGAATAGTGACCAAACCAGAATGTTACAAAATGTAATTAATTTTATTTGTCAGGGATTCTCAGGTATCAGAGTTGCAGATCTAAAAACCAAGCCAACTTTGTTTTTTTCACTGCTTTAATCCTCCTTGTTTCTACTTTTCCTCATAGGAAAAATTCTGGAGGTTAAAATGTGTAGAAATGGGACAATAAGTGCAAGTTAAGTGTAAGAAAGCAGCATATAAATTTCCCTGGCAAAGTAAAGAATTTCAGAAACATCCCATACAAAATCAACTTATTCGTTACGAAAAAAAAAAAAAATCAAGAGACATATTTGTCTTTCCCTGGCTGATAACTGAAAAACATTTTGATCTATAGCACCAGAGTCATGTCCTAATAGTACAAGGATTATATTTCAAGTGCTCCCTCCAAGTTCCATACACATGTAAGAAAGTGTAAGATAGGCTAAGTTTAACTGCACAAAGACCTCAAGCATATAATTTTAGCCAAAGGGAAGTCCTTACAGAAGATGTAAGACAAAGAGCTCTGTGTCATAGGATTAAAGCTTTATTAATTGTGTGCATGCATCAGTCAGAAGTACTGCTTTGCTCACCATTTCACACGATCATAGTTGAGGTAAAATGTGATTTCACACCAAAAGAAGAAAACCACGCTATTACAATACTTGACTTCCACCTACCCTAGTGCATGCTGGAATCCTCAGCCCTGGCATAGAGACACAAGAATCCCAGCCTGCCAGGTCTGGCATAGTGGAGAGAGTATACCCGATACCTCAGGATGGGATTAGAGAAGCAGGAGAGGAGAAAAAGGAGCCACCCAAGCTGATGGATAAGAAATCTTTACAACAGGCCTTGTAATGTGAAGTATTTAGTGGTGAGGCAATTAAGAAGAGGCAGTAACATAGCTACCACTGGGAGAGAAGGGAGCACCTATCTCCTTTGGGAGTCCTGGCTGTAAATCCTTTCCTGGAGATAAGAGAAATACTCAGAAACAACTAACAGTCACCTCCCCCATATTTTTCCTTTAGCCACATAAGAGGTAGGAAATTTGCTTTCAAGTCTTTCTCCTCTCTTCTCGCCCACACACCTGATTAGAAAGCAGAGATTTGAACCTCATTCTCCTATTGAGGAGAGTGGCCTCATCACCACCCTCTCGGTTATTTGGGAACAGGACTGTCTTAATACCCTCTGCTGAATCTGATCTGCTCTGCCATAGCTAATTAAATACCTGCATTCAATTATAAACCAAACCTGACTCTTTAGCCTTTCTCTGTAAGGCTAAAGGATGAGGGTATTCCCCCAGGATGGGAGAGACTCAAATTTAAATCACTGCTCCTGAGGAGATGGACCCACATGGCTACAAGTTTTGAAAGAATTGGTTCCCAAAAGACTTTACTGCTCCACTAAGCATGTTTGGAGTGTGCCAGGAGGTGATCACATGCCCTTTCCTGGACTGCTGTAGTACCAACTGTACATGGGTCATTCTTCCTATGCGCTCATGTCACCAGTTCTTAAAATCTCCAGGAACACAGATCCTGTTACCTCCCAAAACAATCCACTCCAGTACTCACTCTGGGGCAGCTTTAAGCAAGGCAATCCTAGTGACATCTGAACACTGAACATAAATACTCTGGCTCAATCCAAGGTACCCCATTTCCAGAGGTGACTGTTACCCATCGATGTGCTCAGTAGATGTCTGATGGGTCACATATAGCCGCCAAGAAACCTAGGTCGAGCATTGCTCCTCCTCCTGGATTACTGCAAGAGTAAGGGTGCTTGTGCTCATTGCTCTTCAGTTACACCACCAGGGAAACATTTTTCCAAGGATAGGGAAGACTAGCTGTTCCTCCACCTACTTTCACTAGCAAGGGGAAGTATTAGAGTCCTCTTCAAGAGGAGAAAATGCATGGACATGAAAATAGGGTGGGAGGATGAAGCCTGTCTGAATCAGGCATCCTCCTCCCTCCGGTACTACAGATGCCCTATCAAGAGGAAAAGATTACACAATGAAAGAAGTCTGCCTACAAAGCCTGCTGCCACAAGAGTTTGCCAAGAAAAGAGATGAGAGAGAGAGAGACAGTGCCTTACAACAGCCTTAAAGCAAGACATTGCAAGCTAGAACCTCAAAGCAAGTTGTCTGACTAACAACCTAGAAAGAACTGAAAGGATTAAAAAAAAAACAAAAAACAAACACTGAGTCAACAAAAAAAAAGCATACAATGGAGCACCTCTGGAGATCACTATTCATACTGCTACTGCAAATAATAATACAGTTTGTTTTCAATTCCTGTAGATTGTGGAGACGTAAGTGACTGGGGCTGGCTCTATTTGGAGTTCCTCAAGCAAAGAGAAAATTCAAATTCAACAGGATGACAGACAAATTATCACACCAAATTTCTCCTTAGGTCCATCTTACAATGAATACTATATGACTCATATAACTGATATAACCATGACTGTTGTCATAAATATGACTGACATGACCAATGAAAAAAGAGAAATAGCATTGATGTCCTCTTCCTCCATGTAGTCCAGGTAGTTTTGTCTTCCTCTGCTTTTGTTTCAGTTCTGTTATTCTTGCAGCCAGGAGCTGGATATGCATTGGCAATGAAGAAAGGAACCTTAGCTGGTTCCTAGCTTCCTAGGAAGCTTAGGAATCCTTAGCTGCCTGGTGAACCATGAATTAAAATGCTCAGTCCTACTTTGATTCAAATTTTGGTTAACAGTTTGAGATTGCCAGAGACAGATGCCAGTAGAACTATTATTGTTCCCAGAAGTGGCCAACATCTGATACTTCACTGATACTTCTGGAATTGTTAATTGTTTGTATATCCATGTATTAAATATACATTGTTCTCTTCCCTTGAGCTTTGTGATTCACACATAGATGGTATCAAGAGATGCCCAGCTAGATGAGGGCCCACGTGGGTGAAGGGGTACTAGTGCACTTTCTCTGTCTCTCTGACAGAAAAAGCAGGAGCTAGTAAGGCATGTGTCCCCTTTTCATGGACAGAGATGAGATATAAGCAAAGAGACTTACTCAAGGTGCCGCAGGCAATCTATGGTGGGGCTGGGAACTGAATACAAGTTTCCTGAATCCTATCCAGTGTCATAACCTCAAAAGCATCCTTTCTCACTAATCAGGTATATCAGACAAGTCATCAGACGCCTATATGTATATCTGTTTACCCTCAGATTTGTATACCTCTGTGGTCCTGAAAACTGGTTTGTTCTCTCCTGCCTCACCCACAGAGGTTTGATAAGGTGGTAAAACCACCTTAAAGATTTCCTTGTTCTGATGACAGGCACTGCAAATAGCAGCTCTGCCCAAGCCTCTGACCTTGGTCATGAGGTCCTGAGTTGAAACAGCTGTCAGGTAGGCTAAATCTATATAGAAACTTCCTCTCAGTTTATGCTGTGTTAGATATCTGTTCGAGTATCAGTGGCTGGACCTGTGGTCCTAGAAAAGGCAGTGTAGACAAACTGTTGAAAGAGATTCATCAGCAGTTCTAGAAAGGAAATGGTCTGCTACACAGAAAGTGTATAGATCTCAAAAAAGAAGCCAAACAGCCTGAAAGCTGTTAGAAGTCACTGACATCATCTGCAGCTGAGGAACCTTTACCCTCAGTAAATCATACCAGAATGGAGAAACACAGATTCAAGACCCATATGAAACCTCCAGGTGAATTTGCTAGCCATGGCTCCATTACTTAGTCAATCTTCATGGGCAGAAGATAGTTTTTTTCCCTTTTCTTTGCAGCTCTTGTCTCTAGGCATGGTTGAAGTTTCCTGTGTTGAAAAGAAAGTTGACAGAGCTAGCAATAGGCATGCCAGGAGCCTATGAGATTCCTTAAGCTAATCATTAAAGACCAGGATCAAGAAGGCAAGTGCCTACATGCACCTTTGACAGTCTTGTCAAGCCAAGAGAAAACAAGGAGATGGGGGATGAACTGCTAAAAAAATAACAGCTGGAAAGTGAGGCTAGTGTGATAGGATGGCAATTCAAAAAGAAAAAAAAAATATATTCAGGCATTAATATATGCTGGCATTAGCCAAAACCATGAAAAGCGCATAATGAAAATGTTGTGAACCTAACAAACCTTACCAAATTTAAGATTAAAATCAATGAGTTTGAGAAACTAGCCAATTTGCACTAGAAAAACACTTTATCTGGGAAAGTAAATGGGATACAACAGTATTACAACTGCTGTAGTTTGTGGCAAAACTTACGCAGATCTCAGTGCCACCAAGACTTCATCCCAACAGACTTACTGTTGGAAAATACCACTATTTTGACCAGCTGAAATCCCTGAGATAGAAAAGCCTGAGATTTTCAGCTTTTCCACTGTTTCCTATTGCCTATTGATAGCTTCTGAGTTGCCCATAACACCAGTGTCAGTTCCAAAGACTTGTGTAGCACATGAGTGCATCTGCACTGCACATTACAGCGTTAAGTGAGTTAGCTCTAAAAGAACTAGCTTGAGGATGAGAAGCGATCCAGGCTTATTAGCATGGTGCTCTACCCATGCTAATTTATTGTGCTAATATAGCTGCACCACTTCTAGGTATCCCTGAACAACACAGTGTTGTGAGATCCGGATCTGCCAAGAACAGAGATGTGTCAGTAGGTTGAACGAGGAAGGTCTGAGTCTAAGAGGTGAGTCGGTAATGTGAAGTACACCGAAGTAGGCTATTACTTTGTGCTGCTTTAACGCCTTCTAATTTTTTTAATTAAAGCTCGGTTACAATATCCTGTAGGGAAAAATCCCTCGCTGGCACAAAGAGTGGGCCAAAAAACCTCACAAGCTCCTTTCTGGAATTAACGTCTATTACTGTAAGTAGTAGTCCAGTCCAAACTTGTAGAAGAATAAAGCTACCACACTCCTACCACAAAGATTGATGTTCTTTGCCAGTAATTGTTGTTTTTCCATATACAAAGACCAGATCATCTACTTTCTACTTCTTTTAGATTAAGGGAAAACAGCAATGAGAAGATGGGGGGAGAGAGAATTAAAATAAAATTCAAGGTCTCAAAGAGGTATCGTAGTGAGTTCAATTCTGCAACAGGCTGGAGCAGGCAAGAGGAAAGTGGCTGCTGCCTCTGCACATACACACAATTTCTTTGAAATTCCATTTGTTGCTGGCAGACTCAAATGTTTTCAGGGCTTCCAGTCACTTGGCTGCACTGGTATCAAGTCTCACAATGGCTGAAGTCTGGTAAGGTAGAAGATGGATTTGTCTTTGTACTTGGGATCAAGACAAGCACCTGGCTATGTAAAGGTCTGGCTTCAGAGCACCAGCAACGCTGATACCATCAGTGCTATCTCCAGGAGCACCCTCTGATACAGTTAGGTCTGAACTTCCCCACCTTTCCATGTGCTATCTTAAGTTGTGCACAAATGAGTGAATCCTGTGGGGAGGAAAAGACACATCTTGTTAATTCTGCATTTGTACTGTCTCAGTGATGATCTGCAGCCAGATCCTGTCAGTGTTACTGTAATGCAGGACTAATAACAACAAACCAGAGAAATAATGTGCTCATGGCAAAACTTGGTGGAGTTAGTCTGGGGGTGAGCTGCCCTGGTGAAGGCAGCAGGTCAAGTCTAGCTGCAGCTGCCTGCTCACCTCACTGGAGGGTGACAACAATGCTGCAAGAAAGTGATTGATCTGCAGGGCTCAACACAAGAGGGACAACCTGATTTATGGTTATGTAGCTGTACTAGATAAAAGAGCTGTGGTCTTTTCCTTTAAGCATAGGTGTGGTCATCATTTAATTATCCCAGAAAAAGTAAAAAGCATGAAAACCTTGGGAAACTCTGTGAGTGTAAAAGTGTTAGGCAGCTAAAAATTTATTTTACTTTCTCTGAGGCTCTGCTCTTCTTTCCACCCCAGATGCACGTACGCTCTGGCACGCACAGACAAATACATGCACGCAAATTCTAAACAAATACATTCACCTTGAGAGCATTATTGACTATTCAGTATGGTTGTATTGCTTAAGTTAAAAACTCTCCAAAGAAAAGAGTTTACAGAATTCTGTCAGCCAGAGATCTATTACTCATGCTCAACCATCTGGTATTTAATGAGAATATGACAAGCTGATTGTTTTTTTTTTTTTTCACATGGCAAATTGAAAAATGTGACTTTTTGATCTGTATTTTAATTACACCCCCTCTGATCTCTCTCCCTTGCACTTTCTTAGTCGTATGTATTTGGAGAGCAAACACACTCTGATTTTCACTACTAGCCTTGACTCTCAAATGGCTAAAAAATAAGTAAATAAATAAAATATTTAAATTTCTCTGATTCACCTCTGTTCTGCAGAGGTTTAAAGAAACACCTTTTCCTCCCATCTTCCAATGAGGGGTGAGACCACTTGGCTCTGCAACTGCCCCTGGTCCACTGCAGCTCCTTGGCATCCTGCTTTTTCCAGGTCATTGCAGCTGTCATAGAAAAGGAGTTATTTCACTTTGCATTTCATGTTGCAGGCATTGCTGTTATTGAACAGGCTCATAGTTTTGCTTGAATGCTGAAAACATAATAACACCCAGCAGAACACTTTTGCCACAAAAAGAGGGGAGGATTTCACAAGCATTAGAAATTAGGATTTTTGTCAGGCTGACCTTGCTCAGTTCATGACAGGTTGCTACCTGCTTAGTCAGGCCTCATGTCTATAGCTGCAGCTAAATCAAACTATATATGAAAGCATGACTTTAAAGGGATTGGACCCAATCACATGACACATTTTTGTCCAAGTTCCACTATCATGTGACAATCTACAGTAGATTTATGAAATTAAGCACAGATGGCTACTTTGTTTTTGTTCTTTGAACTGACAGCTGCTGGTGTAAAAATAAATTAAATTAAATTTCATATAAGTCAGACTTTCAGATTACTTTTTNATCTTCAAGGTTCCCTGCCCCTTGAACACACATGCATAAATTTGGATGTTTTACTGGCACTTGCCTCTCACCCCATGCTCCTGGCTTACCCTCAGGACCCTTCCCCTTCCTCCTCATCTGGGCATGTACCAGCCAAGGAACACTATAGTCATACAACCCTTATCCTGAACAGACACTGAGCGATGGTGAGGACAAAACTGTGTTGAGTCTGGTCAGTGGGCATAGCTGAAGACACCTCCCATCAGGAAACTCATGTAAAAGAAGGGAAAACCCCACAAATTCTACTTCCTGAAAGCCTGTGGGAGAGTATTCCTAAGCCCCAAGGAACTGTTAGCTCTGAAAGGCTGCATCTGCCAAGAAAAGTGGGAGGGTTGTTATTAACTGAGCTGCTAATGATTTGATATGTAGGGAAAAATGAAGGAAGTCATTTCTAGGTAAGAAAAGCAATGGCAGGTGTGTGAAAGAAAATGAGCCGACTTTTTAAGAAAACAATGTCTCAGGATTAGCCAAAGGGTTCTCCTGTATTCACAAATCTCCATGGAGCACTTTAAAGTCTTCTGTGTTTGTATCACTTAAAGTGCTGCTATTTTAGATCAGTGTAAATAAGTCATGTGTGCCATCAGCCTTGTACAAGTGCTTTCTGCTGCTTAATAATACATGTGCTTGTCCATTATAGGGGATACATGGGTAGGAGTCGCGATCTAGAGGCAATCATGCAAAGATCCTGTCTTTGGCATGGCTGCTTAATGCCTTGAGTGAGGGCATAGAGTATATACATGTAACGACCTAGAGCAGGGCAGAGGCTAAACCTAACTCTGATCACACTCCCTAGTAAATAATTCATAAGAATCATACCATGGTATCATTGCTTTCCTCCCCAGATATGCTAACAATACAGCACTAGTACTTTTCATTTTATTTATACACAGATATCAGATATTGAGGTAGCAGGGGGTTAATTGACCACATAAGAATTCTGTTATTTCATTTGATTTTCAGCAGTTTTCTAGGATTTGGTGTATGTTTGGGGATTGTTATGTCTCAGGTTCCGTCACAGAGTTGCTTGTCAGAAATTCTACTGTTCAGATGCAGCATCCTACAGGACGCAGCAAGCAGAGTATCTCAAGCCTGACATTCCCTTTGAATGCACATAGATGCTGAGTTCCCGTCTCAGCTGTGGTTTAAGCATCCAACAAACTCCTGCTCCTGTTAAAGCTATTCAAATGATTGGCCTCAAGTGGGAGCAGGACATTCTGAAGCTGAGATCCCCACTGACTCAATATTCATGGTTCCTGCATTGTTCACTCCCTTTTCTGTCCCTGCTCTCTCTGGGTCTCTTCTTCCATTTATATAATGGATTTGTCAGTATGAGGGCTCTCATTATGTGCTTATCCAGAAATTAGCACAACAGGATCCTCTTCTCCATAGCCCTCCAGGCAGGACAGCAGCAAACAATTAGTTTCACTAAGGGTCTAAATTGCACGATAGTGTCATGGAATAGTCTGAGTGCAGGATAGGGACCATGAACCTTCTAGATCTCAATCATTTCACCATTTTGTACAGTTACAGTGAAATGTAGAATTGATGATGTAAAAGTAGGCCTGTTCATATTGCATAATTACTAAGTGAGTGCTGAAAAAGCACCTGGGTGTTGGGAACCGTGAGGCTACTGTGTTAGGAAGCTACTGTGCTATGTGTTCTTCAATCCATCTACATTTTGCTGCATCCAGTCAGGTAGCCACCACTTTGAATTAGAAGCAGGTTGTTGCATTCTGATCCAGGTGCTTTACTTTGGAGTTTGAGGGGAGAAAAATGGCTTAAGTGAAACAGGCTTAAGTGCCTGTTTTTCCTGATGGGCATCTGGGAGAGTTAATCAGGCAATATTTGTAAAGGATTTTGCCTTGTACTCCTGTGACTTGTCTCCCAGAGAAGTCAATTCGGATTTGCCATTCCTCCAGTAGAAGGAAAACTAAACCAATAAAAGAGCAAACTATCACACTGGAAAAGCCAAATCTCTGTCTGACTTGCTGGGAGGGAGATGCCAAAATACCTTTACAAATCTCTGCCTCAGTACCAGTGTCAGGTTTGCAAGGTGTAAACATTGTGTTTCTGAGAAAACGATGAAGAGGGTTTTTCTAGTGAAAGGCTTACCCAATTACACCCCTAAAGACCTCCGCAGGCTACTGAAAATGAGCACAATGTCTGTGGAATTAATAGCTGAAGAGTAATTTGGTAAAAGAAAATGGTGAAAAGAAAAAAAAAAAGAAGTTTAAAACAGTCCTTTTCTTTCCCCTTCAAATGCTACAGATCTGATTTCTTTGACAGAAAAATAAGTATATGCATATATCTATACAGTGAGTTCTAAGGAGAGGTTTAGAAACAAGACTTTTAATGAAAAACAAAGGCACGTCAGTTAATAAGCATGCAGTAATGTTGAAAAAGCTCTTTAATAGTGTTTCTTGTGCATATGTGGGAGTGAGGGACTGTAAGAACAAGTGGTGGCTGGTTGCCTGGGTTTATCAAAGCCCAGTAGGGCAGGATCACCTCTTTGTCTTAGCTATGCTGAGAGTCATCAATCCCTCCTGTTCCTTCCAGAGCTGTGAAAATGTCAAGAGAGAAACTCCTCCTCCTCTAAAAAAAAAAAAAAAAAAAGCAAAAAACAAGTGCCTGAAAGTCCCAGCTCTAGGGGAACATCAACTGTGCCCCATGGCTCAGCTGGGCCTGGGGGAGCCCAGCTGTCTGGGTTCACTGGCTCTGCAGGGCACAGGGAATGGGCAGAGTTCCTGGCTGGTGGGATCCCACAGCCTTGTGGCTATGCTACCTCTGGGGCTGTGCTACCTCCAGGGCTCACAGCCTTCTGCAAAGCAAGGGCGGGCAGGCTTGGTCTAGGCATGATGAGAAGAAGAGGGACTTTGTTGCCCGTGAGCAGGGGCTGGCCAAATTTCCATGCCCTGACAGGGCAGTGCTGGAGGCAGTTTTGCTTTATGCTTAAGCTTGCACCTGAAACCACAGCTCCCAAATGACTTTGAGCACACTGCTCCTCAGGGTTCCTGCCCCTTGATCTCCTTCCCATCACCTCATCCACACAATTGCAGACCCCTAAGTTTCCCCCTTTTTTACAAGGCAACCCCCAACCTGTCTACTGTATTTCTCCATCCCCCAAACAAAGCTCTGCTGGGTGAAAGTACTGTGGAACTCCAGCTCCCTGACTACTTCAGCGCTCATGGTGACCTCAAGGAGATACAAGCCACCTCAACTACAGCAGAAATAAAACTACCCTTGCTGCCTGCTGGGGATCAGTATCCTGTGGAGAACTGTAGGTGACTGCCCTGGTCTGTCTGCAGAAAGGCACCATCTGTTAGACGGGAGGCATGGAGAGGAATGCAGACAGGGGGGTGGGGATGAGAGATGACTGGAGGGGCAGAGAGGATAGAGGGTGGCCAAAGGCAGGAGGGGAGAGGAAAGGCTGGAGGACAGGGAGGAGAGTTGAAAGGATGATGAGGTGTGGGATGACATGGGAGATGTAATCTAAGGCAGAGCTGTCCAGAGCCTCAAGGCTGGGAACCAGGTGACTGAACATGATCTGGGGGAAGCAGATGACTTCACAGCACCTGCAGCACAGCCCCCACTCAGAGGTAGCAGAGCTCATTAGCTTGCTGGCAAAGCCTTCTGAATCAACACAACCCACCTGTGAAAGGCTGAACACCAAAGAAGTTTACACAAGCACTGTTCTGTACAGAACTGTTGACAATCTGGAATCAGAGACTTTCTTTCCTTTCTTACCTTATGTGATGCAGATACAGCATAGCAGAGGTTTATGCTGCTGGTTTCCTCAGCGGAACCAAAGCCCTGAGATGGTGGATGGAGGGACATTAGTTACTTGCCTTGAGACGGTTTACAAAGGCATCTCTGCAACTCTGTGACCCTCTTCTCATCTCCAGGCAGGGGCTGTGGGCAGAACAGTATTTTCCCAAGCACGCTTAGCCAGAGACTTGAATCTTTCTTTGTCCTCCATTATTTTATTGTAAAGTAATTTCTACCAAAAATATCCAGCCTAGGATGTGATTTCATGAGGAAACAGCTAAGGGAAGAATCTGAACAGGGCAGAACTCCAGGATTAAGCACAAGAGTTTCTTCATCTTGATAGTGTTACTGGGCTTGTAATTGAAACTTTCTTTTCTCCCAATTGCAAAGATGACTTAAGTGTTGCCAACCATAATCTTGATCGGTCTCATGCCTCAAGGCTGCGTATACTATGGAACAACAAATACATCTGAGAAACAGATACTATCCTATTCCTGTCAACAAAATATCATTGACAGTGGCAACAATTCACTGTTTAATTGTTCAGGTCTTTTTTTTTTTTTTTTTTTTTTTTTTTTTTTTTTTTNATCATGGTAGACACTGTTGGCAGCCTTTTAGTGTGGAGTTGGCTTTGCTGGGAGAGCTCATGTCCCTCAATATTTTAGATCATGAGAGACTGTGTTTAAAGGACACAGGAAAAGGAGATTCCTCCATCTCTGAAAATTCTACTTCTTAAAACTCCAAAATCTGACATTACCTCCTACATCACCTAGGTTGCCCAGACCCTCTCCTCTCTGTTGAATCAACTAACAGCCTATAACACCTCCCTGTACAAGTACTGACAGTGTAGTTTAGGAAGAAACAGAGAGTATTTACAAAGTAAAATATAAAGTTTGTATTATGTCAAATGAGGAACAGGATGGGTTAAATGAATCTCTTGAGATGCATCGTACACTAAAGTATGAGGCTATGTCAAGCTTTCTTCCCAACAGACACTGTTAGACCTGTACCTGCTAGGCCCAACATGGCCTATCAGTTCTAAGGATCTCATCTTTGGCAAAAAGAGCTGTATCACAATACTACCTTCATTATTTCCAGGGAGAGCAGGCAGGGAGCCACTATGAGGGGCAAATCAATAACTTCCTCACCACATAAGTAGAGATCGCAGAGATAACCTTGGTGGGAGGTCAATAACAGTCAAGACTGTCCCACATTACCTCTCCCTGACCTTGTGCATGGTCTTGGGTTCCTCTGTTAGTGCCTGTTTCCTCTCCTTGTGCCAGCCACTTCCAAGCAGGCAGTGGAATAGGTCAACCTAGTTTCCTAGAATAGAGACATATACTTTTGCACTGTGACTAGCTGCTGCCACCTTTGGGAGTTATCCTCCCTGAACAGGAAAAATACAGTGAATGGAAGAGGCTCACATTCAATACAGGTTTAGAAAAGGTCTATCTTCTAGTCCAGGGGAGCAGAATGTGAGCCCCACTGTCTCCAGTGGTGACCTCAGCTCAAAACCTGTAACGTTATCACAGATTTCATTGTACTCAACAGCTACTGATAAGCTGTTAAAAGCTACTTTGAGTAATTCAGACTGAAAAAAATAGCCCTAGATTGGCTCATGGCTTCAATATACATTAAGAATTCATGCCTGCCATCCCAAAGTTTGTAGTAAGAGATGTTTCTTGGTGACCTGGGAGTAGGTATGTAAATAGTGAATTAGCAAAATGTCCGGAGGATAAAGAATTTTTAGGTTACTCAAGACCATGGGGAGCTACGACATGTTCCAGAAAGACTTGACCAGACAGCATGATGGAAGATGAAATTCAGTGTAGACATGTGCAAGTTAATGCACACTGCAGGAAATAATTTAAGCTTTCATACATGCCAAGGGACTGTGAATTAGTGATGAGAGGCATTATGGTGGACACACAGTGCCTTCAGTGATGCTGGCTGCTTAAAGCATAGCCCAAGTCAGAAAACAAATGAAAGAAAACTCAGCTATCTTAAGCTAAGTGGGCTGGTACTACATTGGAGAAGCCTTCTAGGTCAGGCTGGAACATAAATTAAAGCTACCTGGGAATGAAGTAGCTCTGGAATCAATTCTCTCGCTGCCTCAGCCAGGTCTTCCAGGGTTCATGTTTAACATATCAAGAAGGTCAGGATTAGCTGTCAAGCCTTGTAAAAGATCTGGACTTCACTGAATTCTTTATCCATCCATGAAGTTCTTGAAAAGTGATCGATATCCTGACAAAGGCTCAATTAAATTCCTACAAACTGGAATTAGAAAAGGTGTCCCACTTGCATAGATTGTACAAATAGTATTTGGAGGCAGTGTCAATAATGTGGGCTCCCCAGGTTTTGGTGTGAATGAGCTGAATGCACCTTCTACACAAGGTACTGTTGCTGTATCACCAAAACCAAATCCCCCTTACAATGTGGGGTGAGAAATAAAATATTCCCCCCTCCGCCCACCCCCATTAAAGATAAGGAGCGTATAACAATGTCTGGGAATGAAAGTCTTGTAAATTAATTTATATTATAATTTCTGCAATGCCTTTGTGTATAAGTGGTAGTTAAGTACATAATTTATGAAAGATGGTATATGTGAATTGGAGTCTCAAACTCCCTCAAACACACTTGCTCAAGCATGATGTGTGGAACACTAACGCTCTCAGGCTGTGTGCAGATTGCAA
The DNA here is from genome assembly GCA_013396835.1 of Psilopogon haemacephalus. Taxonomy (NCBI): domain Eukaryota; kingdom Metazoa; phylum Chordata; class Aves; order Piciformes; family Megalaimidae; genus Psilopogon; species Psilopogon haemacephalus. The sequence goes on from VWZI01015271.1 coordinate 331,112, forward strand.
TAGTGAAAAAAAAATCACTCTAATACTGTGTGTTACAATAATAAATGCAGGATTTAGAGGTTCTTACCTCTCTGTGAATAAATTATGCATATATACTTTTAAATTAACCAAATTAAATGATTAAAGACACTCCATTCCTTCACAAATTTGTCTCGGGAGTAAGGAATGCAGCATACAAGCAGAGGTCTCTGGTTGCTCTGAGCCTTGCTGCTTTATATCAAGCAATCTTAGATGCACTTCCCTTTCCTCCAGCTCTGCAAGGACAGAAGGTGTTTTATTTTCCCTTCAGCTAATTATTTTTAAATAGATGCAAGTGTTGAGATTAGAAGCACCATGTTTGTTTGCATCCCCTTGGAGGGGTGTTGGTGGTTCTGGAGAAGTACTGCATGGCTCCTTAGAAGTCAGTCTGCCCACATCCAACTGCCTCTGGATTTAACCAAGGGAGTCAAATAGGCACAGCTTTTCAAGACTGGTATGGCAGTGGATGACATTCCTGAAATACAAGTCTTATAGCGCCTTTTGTGCATGAAGTACCACTGTGCTGGTTTGTCAGTGAAAACATGATTGGTTGTGATACATTGCACCATGGTACATGCTGCAATACCACTTGGCTACAAACACTGTTGCCTATTTTAATGTAGGAGGTGGTTTAAGCCATAGGCAAACAGAATCCTTTGTTAATCACTTAATGAAATGGCACTGTAGCCTTAAGCCTGAGCTCACCAATCTGAAGAAGAAACTGCAGAGATCTGAAGAACATTTCTTTCCCTGTATTACCAGTGCTGTCCTACTGCCATATTACCAAATAGGATTTGGCATCCTAGATACCAAATCAGCTCATTTCCTTCAGGAAATCTCTGGTTAGCACCTGTTGCTCTCGACACTGTAAGATGTTGTTTAAGCTTTTCTTGACAAGCTTGAATAACTTGGTTGCTAGACAGATCAGGTACTTACAGGTGTGTTAAAACCTCCCAGGGCTACTGAAGAGGTCTACTGGAACCTGCATATTAACAAAAAAATTTTAAAAAAAAAAATCAGGAATGTCCACATAATTCAGTTTTCAACTGGATTTTTACACCTCTCTTGCTAGGGAAGAGTACCCAAGCGTGTAACTCTGTGTAAAAATGTGTGTTGTAGTGCAACTCCTTCCACACAAATCAGCTCAAATACTGATACTCAAAGGAGCATGAAAGCAGAAGGAGTTAAAGTGAAGGCAATGAAGGTATGTCACAGTTCACAGGGCCTACTTATGTTTCTTCTTTAATTGCACATGTAAGTACCATGCTCTGATAGAAGCTTTCATTCACTGCATTTTGACCATGTTTTCCCTTCTTGCTAAAAAAAAAAAAAACAAAAAAAACCCCAAAAACCTCAGCCTTATCAAGTTGCATGTAAGATGTAAGGCAGCAATATCTTCTAAACCATTCTTGGTGTTTTAGAGGGTATTATTTTTAACAGCAGAAGAAACATGTCCCTGTGAACAGGGCTTCAAGAAGTAACTCCTAGGTACAGGCAGCAAATCAAGAAACACTTTTAAACTGTAACTTTGAGGTTATGAATAGAATCGTAGATAAATATGAAAAACAGTACCTTCAGAGGACCAGATTTATTAATACAAGGGTTTCTGCCTGTCCGCACTATAATGAACATGCCACCCATCTTAGGAATTAGGGTAGCTATTCCAAGGCAACTTAGTACTTCTGTGATGCAGACAACAAGTAGTTGCAATGGACTCAAGTCAAAATGAAAAGAGTTATTTTGAGCTTCGGGGCGGGGGGGGTTTTGAGGATTTTTACTTCGTTTTGTTCTTAGCATGAACCATGGGGGTTGGATATTAATGGGGCCGATACACTGGAAAGAATATTGATCTTTCATTAAGCTTTACCCCTCTCACTAGCTGACTTGCCCTTAGGATTTGGAACAGTGGAATGCAAGTTCATATGAAACAATAACAGGCTGTTCAGTCATGGGTTCTTCAGAATTTGTTTGTATTGTGATAGTCCAATCTGCCTATGACCTCCAGCACCAGTACGGTGCAGTACAAATAATTAGTGTTACATTTTCCTTTTCACAGCTATTTGTACATTTTACTATAAGGCATTTTCAACATCACAAGAAGCTGCTATAAGGTGACATCTGTGAGCACACAATAAAATATGAATCACATGGCTGTACAAAAAACAGGAAATACTTCACACTTTTAAATCACCTAGGTTCTTGGGTTTGGGTTTGGATTCCACGTGGGATGTGTGTCAAGGACGTAGGCAAAGGATAAAGACTACAGCATCTGTGATGGCAGGTTCACACAGAAGGAATTCAGAAAAAAGTCATCTGAACCACAAAGGTCTTGAAAAGCATGGATCAGGATGGAGAGGCAGTACCTTTGCTTCTCATGTGTGTAGTCTGGTAGCATGTCACTCAGACCGGATTCCACTTTTACTTGCACAACTTCAGATCACCCATGGCCATGGTCAACTCTGCAGATGAGCTTCAACACAGCAATTCAGGCAATAACACAGGGGTGATCAACAGGAATTAAGGATGAACTAAATGTGGATGGGTTGAACTTCAGCGGAAGGTGAACAGGACCTAATTTCACTTCTTGTGTCACTCCACAATGTATTAGGAAATACTAGAAATTGATAGCCAAGAGAAGATAGGTAATAATGCAGGCCAACCTACTTTCCACAAACATACAAGAAAATATTTGTTCAACATTCATCTAAATATTGTATCAATATACATAAACAGATAGTTTAAAGGATTTCCCTACTCATCAGGGAGGGCTTTCCTATTCTCATTGCTTGATCTCTGCCCATTTTCCACTCTCCCATGGAACCATTCTGCAGTTCAACTTCAGCCCTTAGCTCCAGAAACCACTTTAGGTGAGCTGCATCTTTTGCCTTTCCAGAAGTTCTCAGTTGTTGAAACTAGCTCTGACTCAGCCTACTTCTATCACCAAAGACTACCACCTGTCAGTACCTTATATGAGCATGTTTAATACTTGCATAAATTTGGAGACTTGTCAGAGAGTTTGAAGGTACAATTTGCCTTCAGGAGTCCAATTGCTTCTCTCCATTGTGAAGGCTTGCACAGTCCCTGGTAAAAAAAACATACAGCTCTGACACAGTTTGAGAACATCTTTGCCCTGACACAGCCTGACTGAGAAGAGGTATTTCTTTTGAACCATTTCTAGGAGGTGATAGCTCCAAGAATTGCATAGTGTGTCTGATCCATGGCCTTTCTCACTGAATGACTGTTGAAAGTAACTGCTGAGCATGAACATATTTGACAAGAGCCATAAACAGTGCTCATCCACAGTAAAAAGCAAGGTACCTGAAGAAATGGGTTTTGATTCGATCCACTATGGGGAAAACTGAATTTGGAGCTGAACTTCACAAACTTCGCAAGCAGTTCTGTACTGTTGTTTTTCTAAAATTATAACTCAATGTGAAAAGTGTGGAGTTTAGCAATCTCTGTTCCAAAAAAATGTACTGGAGAACATGTTCCTATTTTTATCTATGTAAGTAAAAATATTCCAGAAGACATTAAGCTTGACTATAAAGCTTCTTGTCAGAATATGGCATGCAGCACATGAACTTAGGAAGATTTTAAAAACTCCAATACTGGACTTAAAGAATTAAGAAGATTCATCTGAAAAAAAAAAAATTAAGATAAAACAACTTCAGGAATGATAAGAGGATGATAATCATGGGGCTATTTTGTTCTGGTCCAATATTCATGTTAAAATGGGACCATGAAATCTGAAAAACTTATTTTTGCACCTGGATTTAAAGCCAGGTTTTTAGAAATTGGAACACAGGCTCCACCTGGGACTGTGGAAACTTTATCATTGGTAGTAGTGATTCAAATGATGAGCAAAGACTTCTATGGGAGCATCAAAGAAACACTAAGAGAAAGAAGACTGCTGAAACATTTTGATATTCGACCAGGCAAAATGGCAACTGAAACTGTAAAACCCTTTGATGTTACAACTATCAACATACGTACCAGTGGAGGAATCTCTGAAGAGTGAAACAACAGCAACTCAGAGGGAACATCCCAAAATTACTCTCAGGCTGGAGGAAGTAGCTTACAATGGGAAGCTTTCATTGCCTATCTCATCAAAAGAGGGAGTCTAGGAGGCAAACTTGATTATTCCATACAAGTCTATTCATGGAGGGAAATTTCCAGGGACTAGAGAGGGAGGTTTTTCAACCAGCAAAACAAATCAGTACAAAATCTACTATTAGGACCTGAAGCAATACAATTTATTTTTTTTTCTGAGTGATCAAACACTGCAACATGCTGCCAAGAATAGAAATGGAATCATCATACTTTCCTATCTTTGTATCAACACTGGATGTATTTGTCTTGGCCAAATGAACATGATGGACATGTACCAGGTAACTGGACACAATTGAGGAGGTCAGGATTGGTTACTTAGTGGACTCCTCCAGCTTCAAGATATGGGTCTGGAGTTGGAGTGGTTACTTTTAGTGCTTTCTGGAAATGATATTATGTTTCAGGGATTTAATAAATATCTTTAGAGGATCAGGATAAGGATCTTCACAGAAGTGGCTCCTAAGCTACTTGTTCTACATTTCCATTAAGAATCAGTAGTGTAGATCCTGCATCCTTGTGTTTCATCTGCCTTTTTCATTATGCTTTTGGCTATCTGGACCATGTCTCTTCAAACATGTTCCTAGCTGATTATAATTCAGTGGATTATGTCTGCCAGACTTCTCATTCCTAGAAAATTTTCCAAGATTCACAGATTTAGATTGTTCCTATAGGTACTCCTCTGCAGTATGGGGCTAGCTAATGAACACCCTGATTACAGCATTCATGAGATATGATTTACATTTTTTCATTAAAAATGTCACTGAAAGTCCAGTCTCCCCATGCTACAATATTTGAAGCCACTGCCAACAGCATACATGGCTGATATTAATTAAAGGGGAAGATGACAGCACTTGGAAAATGAACACTTTGCTCTTCTGTGATAAATGACCTTTAACAAGTGCTTGTTATTTAGTTAGACTAGGTCATTACTAGAGATTACTGAGCACTTTCAATAAAACTGGAATCTCTGACTCATCTTCAGTTTTAAATCTGAACACCTAAAAGTAATGGAGGCTCTTCTTTGTGTGGTACACAGTGCTGTCCACCACCAACACTATCCCAATCCACTACAACACACAGTTGTAATCCCTGAGTATCATTTTCTTCTGAGCAGCAGAAGGGAGGAGGTGAGCTTGATTTTTTCCCTCCCAAGTACAACCTTCCTTTTCTACACAGAACCAGGCTTGTGAAGACTGAAGACAACCATCTCCTGGCAGAGTTCCTTTTCATCAATGCATAGGTTACAGAAAATGGAAGAAAAATAAGTTTGCAGTCTGTGTTATCACAGGTTTCAGTCATGTCCAAAATGCAGGGAGACTAAATTTTAAATAGCTACACTGCTTCACCTAATCCCTGGGCTGTACCTTCTCTTCACTATGCCTTTACTCCAGTGCAGTGAAACTGCAGTTGGTGGAGATCTGAGCTCTTTATGCCACAGTAGTTTCATCTAGACTAGTGTCTTCCTTCCTTCCTTCCACACTGGAGTTTCAGAGTGCAGTTCTGGAAGAAACCCATTTAGAGAGACTCTGTGCTCATGTCTTGATCACATACAAGGTCTCATGGAACTGAGGGCAAAGCTACAAGTATGACATCTGCCACACAGAAGAAAGGGCTAACAATCTGTCACACTACTTCTGGGCAAGATGAGGTGAGGAAAAGGAAAGTCTCCTATGCATCCTCTTTGTTTAGAGAGGAGGTCTTCCCACCACACTCCACACCTAGTGGGCTTCGTCAAACCCTGCAACTTGCTCCTTTCTGTGCAAGACATTAAACAGAGGTTCTGGGCATACGTCATGCTGAGAAATTATTCTGCAGTTTAAGACAGTCAGAACAGAGGGCCTGCTTAGGAAGCAGTTTGAAATTATTGAGAGCAGCACTTCACATTTCCACAGCAGAAGCCTTTATAGGCTGGAAGTCGCAAACCTTGATCACTTCCAATTGAACCACTTATAAAAAATGTGCACTGCTGGAATATTTTAAATGACTGTGTGCAGTGTGTACTGACTGAACATTAGGGCCTTCAATTAAATAACAGTTCAGAACATAATGAACTGAAAAATTTCACACTCTCTAAAGTGAGATAAGTATGAAGTGAAGGAAAGAGGATTAAGAAACAGTGCTCTGAGTGTGGCATCAGCCACTGCCTGATGAGATTCAGCTAGAAACACAAGAGAACAGTGTATTAGTGTTTTTTGGGGTTTGGTTTTCTTTTTTTTCCTTCTCCCCAGAGCCCTCACAGAGGGCACAGAAAATAGCCAGGTCATTTTTCTATAATAGAGTGACACTCACTGTTTGTGCTAAAATTGGGGATGCATCTACCCTGTGAACTTGGCTCAGTCATGTCTGAATTTAGGCGCCACTGGATGCACGTTTAGAATCAGCTGCTCTGGTGTGGGTTGAAGAGATAATCTGGATCCCATGTCTAAGGTTCTTGCCTGAGATTCAGCTAACATCAAGTCTTTCTGCAGGTCTCATATTTACTAATTAAATAACACATCTGAAACCCTGCTTACAGGTATGGAGAATGACACAATAAAGACTATCTATGATTAATTTTCTCTGCATTCCAGTGAAAGGAGAAAGACAGGTGGCAAAGGTAGAGAAACTGCATCACAGCACAAGGCATTTGTTACGGAATACTGCAGCATTCTTTACAAAGGAAAAAAAGTGGCACTCAGAGTGCCAACATACTGCATTTTCTTAGAAACACAGAGTGCTTTGGTTGGACTGGATGATCTTGGAGGTCTCTTCCAACATGTCTGATTCTACGATTCTATGAAAGGATATTTAAAAGTCATCCCGTCCAACCCCTCTGCAATTAGCAGGAACATCTCTAACCAGATCAAGCTCTCTAAAGTCTCAGTCAACATGAACTTGAAGATTTCTGGGAATAGGGCACCTAACACCTTTCTGAGCAAGGTGTCTGTTTAACAACTCTCACTGTAAAATATTTCTTCCTTAGATCTAGTCTAAATCTCCCCTCCTTCAGTTTAAAACCATTACCCCTTGTCATGTAGCAACAGGCTTTGATAAAAAGACTGGCTCTTTCCTTCACAGAGGCCCCCTTGAAGGATTGAAAAACCTCAACAAGGTCTCCAAAGCCTTCTCTTCTCCACACTGAACAACCTGAACTCTTCCAGCCTCTCCTCATAGGTGAAGTGTTCCAGCCTGACCATTTTTGTGTTCCTCCTATAGACTTAGATCAACAGGTTCATGTCATATTGCTGGGGATTAGAGAGATGGACACAATGCTTCAAGTGGGGCTACCAGAGTAGAACAGAGAGCGGACAGGCAAAATCATCTCCCTTGACCTGCTGGCCTTGCTTCTTTTGATGCAGCCTAGAATATTGTTGACTTTTTTGGTTGTGACCACACATTGTCAGCTCATGTCCAGTTTTTCATCCATGCCCTCATTTTGGTAACACTGACTTCAAACAAAGGCTATTGTCCCTTTGTTGCATGGCTTGTTTGTTATCTTTGGAGGTAAATCCCTTTACAGACTTCCCATGAATTCTAAAGCACACTTACTTGGTTTGAAATGGAACAAAATGAGATCTCATTCCAGTAAGCACCGTATTTATCCCTTTACCAGAGAGGGCACGGGTGTCTTTAGAGATCTTGCAAATGTGAAAGATGTTAAAAAGCTCCCAACAAACCTAGAAAAACACAGGAATATTGACACACTTCAGATTTTTAGGCTTATCGTATTCAACAATTCTGTGTTTGAGATTACGTTTTCAGTTGACTCATTACTATTGTGCTGTCTGTATTATTTCATCCCAGCCTTTTTAACCACCTCAGTGGTACCTGCTTCATGCACATTCTCCTCCTTTATGTTAGCAACCAGCGAGATCATACAGACAAATGTCAGCTGACATTTGTCTCTAGGAACCTGTGAAAGCTGAAAATGATGGACAGCTGTACCAACCTTTACTGAGGTTACATACCACTTACATGGTCCATTTGACTTGCAGCTAGACAAAAAACTTGAGAAAACTGAAAAGTACAGACCTTATTTAGTGGCCATTTCAAGTGGTAGAGGGTTAACTCAATTTGCCAGCAACCATTTATGGAGATATCAAGAACCAGGTGGGAGTCAGGAGCTGCATTTATTCTGGTTTACCTGATATAAACTCAGCACATGAAAAAAAAAAAAAAACAAAAACCCAAACAAAACCTAAAGCAAACTACAAAAGACATTTATAAGCATATGCGGTAAGTTTAATGATTTAGGAGTGCTATAAAAATTGTAAGTGTGCTCTGATCTTCAAAAAACAGTCGTCAAATGAAATAAAATAGGAGGGAAACTTATGCGCACTTCCTCAAGCTCCATAATGCCAAACTAATGAGTCTGTTATCAAAGACTTGGCCTAACTGGTCTTCTCAGGAATGTAGGAAATCCAGCTCAGACCACTGAACTGCCATCCTGTCATGTATAGAAAAAGCATCAAAAGCAATGCAAAAAATCTTGCTCCTTAGACAACTGCATGATTATCTGGCCATGGGCTAAGTTTCTACCTTCCCCTCTCAGTCTGAATCTGCTTGTAATCTTAGGGCTAATCATCTTCTTAATGTTGTCTATTTCCCTTAACAGGAATATGAACCTTTAAGACCAGTCTCCTGAGTCTCTTTTGTTTGCTATAGCATGAAGTGTTACTAGTGAACTATTAAGGCAATTCAAGGTTCCCTGCCTTTCAGACTGCCCCTGGTCCTCCTATATAAATAAAGATGAACAGGACAAGTGGACCAAAAAGTAACTTTCCAATTCAAAATCAAGTTTGTTTTTCAGTTTGCAGCTAAATGGATTCATGACCATTTGCACCAGGGTACAAAAAACTATTAATATATTAATAATTTTGAATCTTGTAATTCAACATTTTAAAGAAATTGGTTAAGTCTTTAAATCACACTGGCTTACTCTTAACTAAATGCTCATTTCAACCCCAAATCCAAGGTTTTCAATTTAAATTGCTTTTGTGAATGAGGCAAAGATTTTTTCTGGCTGTCATGGCTGACCATGAACTGTGGTTAGGACTGTCTCCACACAGCCTTTCTGCCAGCTAACAACACAGGAGCTTATGAGGTAGGTCTGTCCCCAAAGGTAGTCCTGGCAGGTGATTTTCATGGGAGTAAGCAATCTGAGCTTTCCATAATTTTGTCAAAGTTGAAGACAAGCAAGGTATTCTTACCACTTGAGACTTACATAACCTAAAAACCACTGAAGTAACACACAGGAGAATGCAAAGAGATCATGTCTCTGCCCAAATTTTGTTTCTTTAACAAATCAGCCTCGAAATATCAAAAGAGTGTTCTTTGACAGATCCAATATTTTCAGAAATTTTGTGCTTGAGAAAGATGTGCCAAATCTGACTCCTTCCTGCAGATTTATGCAGTTTAGACCAACACATTTCTGCTGGAACATTTCTGTCACTAAATCAACTAACTATGCACTGTTTCTTACAGAACCTTTTTCATTACTTCGTGTATCTGTATCACAGCTACTCTTCACCTTAGAGTCTTTAGAGGCTCTTTCATATAGAAGTTCCACCTTGACTTTGCTTGTATTTGACTCGTATCTTCTTGGAAATGGAATGACCAGGCCATATCATTATGTGTTCTTCGGTATCTTCCAACCAGTGTTTGCCACCACCAAACCCAGAGAAATCAGATCAGAACAGGTACAATTACACTGATGAACACTGCCTGTCCTTGTGGCGAGGCTTAGCAGTGATGCTACAGCATTACTTTCTTCCCCCAGTCCAGGGTTAGAAAGTTAAAAAACCTCAGTGCTTAGTGATCTTCTATTCCTAAAGATTAATTGTTAACTTTGGTAAACATTTGTTCTAAACAAGTAGCAGGTAGAGTTTTTTAATCTTGTTCTAGAAAAAAATCTTGCAGTTTGTTCACAAAACTGTTTCAACACCATCTTGAAAACAGTTAATAAAGCCGACTCTCATAGCTGGAACTACAGATTCAGGCTGTGCCACCCTACTGTAGCCCCTTCATCGTGTCAGAAATCACAATAATGCTTCTTCATCTCAGAAAAGTACTGCAGAAATTCAGCTTTGTGAGAGTTGTGAGGCATTTGGAAACCATTGGGAGAAAACGTGCCATGAAAGTGAATGTCTTCACTGCATGATGCAAATATATGTTAAGCAATAAAAAAATCTAGTTCCTAAATAGACTTGTCCTGTTTTGATATTCAAGGATATGAAAAAAAAAAAAAAAAAAAAAAAAAAAAGAAGACATACATAATTCTCATTTAGTCCTGCCAAGATATAAAGCTTGCCTATTTTTATACAGTTGTCCAATATGGACAGCAAAAATAGCATTCTTAATTGAGAGAAAGAAGAGGAAAAGGCTACCTAACTTCTTGTGATGCAGAATCATGAGGTCCACCTCAAGACTGTGCATAATTTTTAGGCTGCAGTTCTACCTGTTTCTACCTCATTTCACTGATGAAAAATGCTGCTGCTTCTTGAAGCTCACTTTAAGACTACTGAACAGTTCCATCAGAGAGTATTTCTACTCCCAAAAGTAAAATTTGAAGAAGAGATTAATATACTTTGCTGAGACTAATCTTGATAGTTATCGTTGTGCTGAGTATTTGCTTCTTGTGGCAGATGATATTTGATCATTTGAAATGATTACTTAGCTTTAGCTGAAAATCTTTTGAATCAAGTGGCTATAAATCATCTGTCCCACAAGTATTGCTACTAACTAGTGAGCAGTTAGATAGCATTAGCACAGGCTAATAATTCCTCTCAAAGGGAGAAAGGCCAGTGAATACCTCAACTCTGTGTATGTCTGTGTGTGCGTAAAAACCTCTGGGGACAATGCAAGAGTTTTTAAAGCAACAGCTAGACCGCTCCCATGAAAAATAAGACGCATTGATGCCAAATATTATTGCAGTATTTCAAACTCAAAAGCCTTGGGGGAAAAATAATTTCATCAACTCTTGAGTGATGTTAATTAGAATATGACTGTTGTGCAATTACATTAGTGGACTTCTTAATAGTCAGATGCTTTGTACCCCTGTATTTGAAGCGAGCTTGTTCAGAAGCCAAGACCTGCAACTTCCACAAAATAGGACTGAAAATCTGTGACAATGACATCTGCATTACTAAGGATTGTATACTTATACTACTTCACGGAAAAGAATGTACAAAACCATCAATTTCAAGCCCCAACTGCTTATTTTTTGAAAGATTTGTGGTTTATTCCAGCATGGAAGTGTTCAACATCAACCTATAAAAATGCTGTAGTTATAGTACAGAAGGATTCACAATCTTAGCCAATACCTAAAAACTATACCAAAATATATGTGAAAAATAAGTCAGTGCTGACATTCTAAATGTGCAATGATTTTATTGACACAAAATGACTACTTTTGATTTGTCTGCAAGTAATTCCTCAATGGATGATGCAATTTAAAATCAGTAAATATTGGTTTTGATGAATACGTTTTTCAGAGGCTTCCAAAATGACAACACACTTCAATTCTAATTTCTAAGTGATAGCTTAAGAAATGACCAATGTATCCTTTAGAAATTGATGCCACTATGCAAAACCAAGGGCTTATTTTTATCTAATTTTGTAGCTTGTCAAAATCCAGGTATTATTAAAATGCAGTATAACCAGGCTTTGGTCACCTGAAAACAATCACCATTTCCTTATTCACTTAGCTCCTTTATGCCTTTCATCTGTGGTTAGATGCTGCTTTATTGCTAAGGGAAGAACCCCCGGACATATACATGAAAAATATTAAAGGGACAAAATATGGATTTACATAATTAGAGACTAAGGTAGAGCAAATTAACAGGGATGTTAGTGGAAATTATTTTAAACACCTTACTGCGATCCATACTTTTCTATTTCTATTTATTTTCCCATAATCTGTTTTTTGCGATTTCTTTTACTTCAAATCCACAGCAGTTCTGGTTCTTTTGTTACTAACTACTCAATAGTATCTTGACAGCAGAACTATATCTTCGTTCTCATTTAATAACTATTTATCATTCTGTATCTGCCCATTTTCAAGAAGGAATAAAGTTAAGTGTTCCAGAAATTGGAAAAAATTGAAACTTGACCTTTATTAAGTGGGTTAATTGTCACAATCTCAGCATGTATGAAATTAATGACCAAAAAGTGGAACTTCAGAGTTTCAAAAGACTAGGTTAATGTCCAAAAAAGTCTAAACTCTGACCTTCTTGACATATGCCAAAAGAAACAGTCACCCTAATAAATTACTACCTGTGTGCAATTATAATAAACCATTCCTAGCATCCAATCACTTGAATTAATTGCTGCAAGGCAGTGGGGCTTTCTTACAGATAGTCGAGTTAATCTAAAAATTCCTTTGCAGTTCAGAAAAGGCTGTTTGTGCATGCCTGTTTCAGTAGGGAGATTCAGTTTTAAGGTGCATTAGTCATACCTTTGGACCACAAATCTGTATACAACTCTACTTATTAGTGCTGAAATTAGGAGCCTTGGCTGAGCTACTAAGAACACTGACAGTGGTGAACCAAGGTGGAATAAAACAAAGGGAAATGAATTTGCCTTAACCCATACCATAAAGCAATCTCTGCATGTAGGACACCCACATAATTCCCAAATTTCATTCTTACCAAGGGGAAACAGAAAGCTTGTGTAAACATGACAACAAAGCCGGCGAACTGCAGGATATTTAAATCAAAGAGCATTCACAAAAAGTGAAGGAAAAAAACCCAAACACCTCTATTTGCACGGATCCAAGTCAACAGCACAACATGAAACCTACTGACTTCCACACCACTGTATCACCCACAGCTGAACTGGCTAGGGGAACAAACAGTATTTCTCCTATGAATAGCAGGTAGGTGGCTCCAGCCTGATACAAATCAAGAGGCTACCTGGCTGTAACATCTATAAGTAAAAAAAGACACCAAAATAAAATTAAACTATTCGTGGCCTTACCAAATGTGGGATCACAGAATGGTAGGTTTGGAAGAGACCTCCAGAGATCATCTAGTCCAACTTCCCTGTTAACACAGGTTCACCTAGAGCAGGCTCCACAAGAACATGTCCAGGCAAGTTTTGAAAGCATCCAGAGAAGGAGACTCCACAACCTCTCTGTAAAGACGTTCTTTCAACATGCTTTTGCCCATCACCCCTTGTCAGGAACCTTGCCTTTTTGCCCCTGTTGCTTTTGTCAAAGGACTTGTGTGTTCAGGGCTGTCAAGCTGCCTCAGTTTTCAAGAAGAATATATGCTTAATATTAAATAAACTGTTAAACACTTAACTTCAATTATGTAATTCTTCTAGTGTCTGAATCTGTGCATAAGTAATGGTGAATCAGCTGAGAAATCAACATTGCTCAGACACACAAGGTTTTATTCCCGGTCTTCATGCAGATTTTAAGCAGCTTCCTGAAGAAGCAAAATTGTGGCAGACAGGAGAGGTGCCTGAGGACTGGAGGAGAGCCAATGTCACTCCAGTCTTCAAAAAGGGCAAGAAAGAGGTTCCAGGGAACTATCAACCAGTCAGCCTCACCTACACCCCTGGAAAAACAATAGAGTGGCTCCTTCTGCAGGGCATCTCAAGGCACTTGGAAGAGAAGGTTATCAGGAGTAGTCAGCATGGGTTTACCAAGGAGAAACCATGCTTGACTAACCTGGCAGCATTCTATGAGGACATAACTGAATGGGCAGATTCAGAGAGAGAAAAGTGGATGTAGTCTACCTTGACCTTAGCAAGGCCTTTGACATCGTCTCCCATGACATCCTAGTGAGCAAGCTCAGGAAGTGTGGGATGGAAGAGCAGTGAGGTGGATTAGGAACGGGTTACAAGATAGAGTTCAGAGAGTGGTGATCAATGGTGCCAGGTCCAGCTGGAGAGCTGTAACTAGTAGAGTCCCCAGAGATCAGTGCTGGGCCTGGTGCTGTTCAACATCTTCATCAGTAGCATTGATGAGGGGACAGAGCTTGGCTTATGCAGCTGAAGGCTGTGAGGCCATCCAGAGACCTGGACAGACTGGAGAGCTGGGCACAGAGGAACCAAACGAGGTTCAACAAGGACAAGAGCAGAGTCCTGCACCTGGACAGGAATAATAAACGGCACCAGGACAGGTTGGGAGGTGATCTGCTGGAGAGCAGCCCTGTGGCAACCTGGGAGTGCTGGTGGATCACAAGTTACCCATGGGACAGCAATGTGCCCTTGTGGCCAAGAAGGCCAATGGGATCCTGGGATGTATTAAGAGGAGTGTGTTCAGCAGATCAAGGGAGGCTCTCCTTCCCCTCTACTCTGCCCTGGTGAGACCTCAAGTACTGCTTTCAGTTTTGGGCTCTCCAATCTAAGCGTGACAGTGATCTCCTGGAGAGGGTCCAGCAGAGGGCTATGAGGATGATTACGGGACTGGAGCACTGCCTTATGAGGAGAGGTTGAGGAACCTAGGACTTTTTAGTCTGGAAGAGACGTCTGAGAGGAGATTTAATAAATGTTTATAAATATCTGAGGGCTGGCGGGGTCAGGAGCGGGGGGTACAGACTCTTCTCACTTGCTCCTTGTTATAGGACAAGGAGTAATGGATGTAAGCTGCAGCACAAGAGGTTCCACCTCAACACAAGGAAGATCTTCACTTTAAGGGTCCCAGAGCACTGGAACAGGCTTCCCAGAGAGGTTGTGGAGTCTCCTTCTCTGGAGACTTTCAGGGCTCATTGGGATGTGTTCTCTGTGACCTGAGCTAGATTGTATGGTCCTGCTCTGGCAGGGCTGTTGGACTCGATCTCTTTGGGTCCCTTCCAACACCTGATATCCTGTGAACACCTGTGAAAGTCTCAAAGGGCTACAGATCTGCTTCCCTTTAATTCATGTTAAGCTGTTCAAAGGCACAAGCTGTGATGGTCAGCATTACCTATTTTGCTATGTTTGAACTGGATTTAATTGGAAAACAAGTATCTAGTTTCTTAAAATTGGGAAGTCAAAAATCAAAATATTCATAGGTGCACCTCAGCATCTTTAAATAACAAAAATCAGAAAAATAGAAATAAAAGTTTAGAGCACAGTTAACAGAAATAAAAATCATGCAGAAGATGGAAGACTCAGGTTCAAAAGCCTCTTTCATGCTTGATCAACTTCACATAATAAAATAATCCTACATGCAAAAATATTACATGGACAAAGGTGCCCAAGTGTAGACACATTTCAGGTGAGTGTTGTGAATACAACAGAATCTTCTGTTTTCATATTGCTTGCTGTGCCTTTGTCCAGTGCTTCCATGCTGGACTTGTAAAGCCTTTCTTTACCTTCTTGGTGTTGACTAATTCTCCTACAATGGTCGAGGAGCAAGTTAAGAGACAACAGTGACTCTGACACGGACATCACTCGGGTTGCCCTCAGCCCTGTACCGACAGCAAGGCAAGCAGCCAGATGCATCTGTTCTTCACTGCCAGTTCAACACATTAGAACAGATTTTAATTCATGTACTTTCACCTGTTTCTTGAGAAAATGAAGCCTTTGTCTAGTTGTGAAATTAAATCTAAACAGTAATTTATCAGAGGCACTCATTTTTTGAACACTCACTGAAATAATTCCTAAACTTCTTATTCTTCAGGATAGCAAGCCTTGTCTCCAAAACAAGCTAGCTTGTGTTCAGTTGTCCAGCTTTCATTCTCCACTGAAGAAACGGCATCTTGTTTTCTTCCCCTAGCTAGCTTAATGTTTGTTGATGAAAAATGGCACCAGCTCCAGCTCCTGAGGCTTCCTAGCAGGACAGCCAAAGGCAGAAGTCAAATGGTTTCTGATTTCCAATCACTCTGGTACTGACTGTGCAACACTTTCCAGGCAATGCAAACACTGACAACCAACTTGATTGCTTTTGTGAATGGCCAGGTCCAGATCACACTGCTACCAATGTAATAATAAAAAAAAATAAAAATCAAAACACCAAACCAAACAAGCAAAAACCAATCCAATAAAAAACCTCCAAAACAAGTAAACAAATATATATATGTATATATTAATAAAGATACTAAGGAATAAAGACAGCATACAAGGCAAAAATCCCTTTTCTGTTGAAAGTATGAGTACCATATCACCCAATGTCAGCCTCTAACCCCCCTGCTTTTATTCAAGCATACTGCAAAGCCTGTTACTGATAATCTGGAAGTACTAGCAAATACCAAGGGAAAAAAAAGAGGAAGGAAAATGGCTGCTTTGGTTTCTGCTGGGTACCATAGAATAGGTGCTACGGCACTTGGCAAAATTCCAATTTGTGTTTTTCATTAAACAAGTGTTAACAGATTTCACTTGTATTACTAAAGCTCAAGTTTCTTTGATGTACACTGAATCTACAGGTAGTCATTTCTCCAGTTTTGAAATACACTGAATATACCAGTGAACCTAAGGAGATAAACTCCAAAAGAATCCAAGAACCATTAGTGGTTTGTTTTTGTTTTTTTAAATTAAGCACGGATTGAGATTTTTTTTTTTATCTCAAAAATCCCCCACATGGTTATCAAACTTGTGGCATGCGTGAGGAAATAGATGCAGAAACTGAGAAATGCTAGGGAAGCTCTTCTGACCATGAGTCACCAATTTGTGTGCGGTACTTTGTGCAGCAAGCAATGCACTCGAAGGAAGCATGTTAGAAACTATTAAACATAATGTTGTAGATGGTAATTACTTGACAATTGTGTGATCACATCTGACCTCAACAAGGACCAGTGAAGATGGATGCTTCACCAGATGCATCTGGTAGAGCAATAGAGTACAAGAAACTGCAAGGACTCAGTTTCAGTCCATAAAATCAGGACAAAACCAGTGGGTTTTGGAAGCATCTTTAGTGCATCTGACTGAAACACTTCAATTTACATTTCACAATTCTTTCGCATGCCTTTTTAGAAAAGAAAAAAGGTGACAGAAGCAACAGATATTAAATACTGCTACTAAACACATGAACGAGAGAATGCTTTGTGTAATCTAAATCTTCCAGAGTACCTTTGAAATATGCAAGTTTCATGACTCCACAATGAACATTTCTCTCTAAAAGCAAATTAGTCTCAAGAATGTAGATTTTGTGTACATGCTGCTGTTTCACAATGTCCAAAGGAAGGAATACTTAATTCTAGCCAAGATGCAAATCCAACTTATTTTAGCCGAGATCCTAAGTCATCTTACCTCCAAGCCAGAAGGCTCTCAGTTCATTCACTCATGACACTGCCACATATATATCTTACAAGCATTTTTTTTCAGAGTGGAGATTGTTGTTCAATTTTGTATATTCAACTTTATCAACAGGGCTATGCGGACATCATCTTGCAGTATTGAGCTAAAGCAGTTACAGGTTGTTAGGGAAACGATTCACCAGTAGGTAGAGGTTCATGTAAAATTCAAAAGATTGTTTTGTTTCTCCCCCCCATTTTAGAGAAAAGGCCGAGAGATCCAAGTGATGTCTTTCTTACAGGAATACTTCAGCTAGCTAGCTAAACAGAAGCAAGATTTGGCATTTAGCCTGGGATTAGTGTGAACAGCCTCTTAACCAAACATTATGAAGAAAGTTAACTTTAAAATGCTTTGAAAGGTCTGTTTTCATGACAGATGGTAATAAGGGATCATCAGTGCCAATTTTTTTGCTTCCACCTCAATTTTCAAAAGCTAAGTTTTAGGTTAGTGCTTCTGAAAAACCATTACACGCATAGAGGAAAAATGCAGATTACAAAATTAGATTGCTCACTATTTTTATTGTGTGCAACATATTTTTCTAAATAAACACTAACAGATGAAGAGTAAAAACTTGACCATGCGCTTAAATAGACCACTTTGTTTACCAGATTATCTTTTTTTTTTTTCCCCCCTTTTTTCTTTATCTGTACATCTGGACAGTTATTCTTCCACCCGGAGACCCCAAAAGATACAGCAGTTGGTATAGCAGGTAGAGGTTTTGTTTGTATAATACACTCAACTAGGGAAGACATGGTAGAACTAGATTTTATTCAAGAAAACCCACACATTCTGTCCTGTGGTGACCACAGGCTTTGCTAAGTTCATAGATATCAGCAAATACTGGAACAAAATACAGTGTATAAGATTGCATCGAAGCATTTAAATTCTGAATTACAGTTATTTTCAGGGAAGGCTAGTTTCAGAATTGCATCATAGTATCTAGTACAATGTTGTGCAATGGAAGTGGCAGAAACAGAAATGGAGTATTGGTCCTAATAAAACCCAAAATGTAATGACTTGTATGACATTTAAACTGTCAAGACAACAATTCAGAGCATTCTACCAAAGGCAGCATAAAGTTACAAAAATACTGGTCCAGCATCTTGTTAGTGGTGAAGCAATATCCAAGGTGCAATGGCAATGTGCCATTCGCATCAAAATATCTTTTAAAAAACTATTTTTTTTTTCTATTTTCCCCACACTGACACTAGCTGAACACAAAAACTGCTATGGACAACCTGCAAGAAAGTCACTACTTATCATGTGCATTGCACCAAAGATCTATGCAGAAACACATTTTCCAAGTTGCAGTATAAAAGAAGCAAAAATCTAATAAAACTATCAATATGTCAGAAGTCATTTTACTGCAACTGATCTTGGATGAGCAGGTTGCAACATCTACTGAGCTTTAAACAATTGTCCAAGCTTGTCCATTCTATCTGTTATTTTGAACTTAAGGATAGACGACGAAGGTAGACGACAAACACCTTAATATTGTGAACTGAATAAAATCACTTTATACTCCTTTCCATTTGCCTACGTATTAAAAACGTTTTGCCCTCCTCTTCTTCCAACACCCAGGTAATTTCAAAGTCGAGCGTTGTATTACCCTTGTTCTGATATTGCACTGTGCTAGGATTGTATTGTTTCTATTTAGAAGTTCAAACATATAGTATGAGGGTGACCAAAACTGCTGGAGACAGTACACCTGGCTTAACTTGTGGAGGTATCCCAAGAAATGTGCATCAGGCAGAGACAAAATCAAAGCATACTGCAGACTTGGCTGTGGTCTGGACTTGGGCCAAAAATACATTAGCCTGCCTGCCATTTCCTTTAAGAAAACAGCATCAATTAATATTTTAGCCAAAAGATGGAGTAAGACCAGGTAACCATATTACATCCAACAACACAGAAATGAAGGAGTAGCAGACAGGAGCATTAATGATATTTTGCTTTTAATAATGTTTAGTCAAAAGTGTAGCTTTGAAAATTTCTAGCTAATTGTGAAAACCTGAAGAAGCTGAGAAGTGACCTCACTTTGAATAGTACAGTTTAAAGCTGTGGCCTCGCCTATCTGCTTTCAAACTCTCCAGAAGTACTACCAACCATAGAAATAAAAGGTATCGCCTGGAAATAAGAAGTCATCAGCCTTTAAAAGTTGGCGAATGTTGTATTGCAGCAGCCTAACTGACTGAAGAAGATATTTTTATACAGTTAACAAGTGACAAAGTAAACTGCATCTTCAGAGATCACTTCAAGTGTATACAACTTGGATTCTCATCAACATTTAAAACTACCAATCATAAGGTTGCCACCTTACCTTTTTCTGGACTGGCATACCTGATTTTAAACAGGTTTTCCTCCAGTCTCCCAAGTTTCTGATCCTCTTATCCAGTTTTCTGCTGTACTGCTCTCCCACCTTCATGCTGAATACCGAGTCAGTCCTGCCTTCTGCTTTTCTTGGCAGAAGGCAGAGCGAGCTTTTAATTTCGGTAGTCAGAGTGACAGAACAACAAAAGCACAGCAGATAGAAGAGCTTAATTCTTCCCCAGGAAGAAAATACATTTGGTTCAACAAAGGGCTGTAAAGTCTTCCAAAGGCACCTCTTTCCCTGGTTTTTGCCCGAAAGCAAGATGGCAATCTTAATTGAAAAGGGATGCTAGGTCTTTTAAATAACTTAAAAATCCATTTTTATATAAAGCAGCAAAAACATTTTTCTCTGCAGAAAGAGAAATGTTAACAAAGAAACACACCAACATAAATGCACTGTTCATAAACTTCAGCTAATTTAATTTCACAAGAAAGTAGAATTTTACGACTACTCTTTAACCTCATCAGTACTTTCTGAAGAAGATTCTTTGGCATCTTCAGTCTCTCTGGTACTTTCCTCTTTATTTAGATTTTCACTTTCTGATTTGGTCCCATTAAATAGAGAGTTTTCACCATTTACAAACCCATTCTCTGTGACTTCAGCATCAATAGCTTCATCAATCTTTAAGTCTCCCCGCTCTTCCACATCTTCTAGGTTTCTCAAGACAATAGGGAGTCTAGAGTCTGCCACAGTGTTCTCCAGCAAGGCAATATTGCTCTCTTCATATTTAGGAAGCAGAGCTCCATCTGCCATTTGTTTGCTATAATACTCTCGGCTAGCAGCTGCACTCTTTACTGCTTTCTCCAAGATCTCTTTTTCACCTAGGCGCAATTTGATAGCCATTATCGCATGCGAAGTAAGGTCACGGGTCTCCAAGAAGGACTTATCATCCTGTTAAAAAAAAAAAATCAGTAAGTTTCTTAGGAACAAGCAACACCATCAAAGAAGAAAACAAATTTTTAAAATCCCTCAACTTTTCTCTCAATGCATTAAGTGACACTAAGTTCTTCAGGCTGAGCCAAATGGACATACACGAATGAGAAGGTCTGCATGGCGCTCCAGCGAAATTTGTCAAGAATTCACAGAGAAGCCAAAAATCTCTCCACACAGATCAGTCTGTGTAACAAGTGAAGTCAGGAGACTTTACAAATAGATAAAACATGTAGGTTCACTCACACACTTGCAATAGCACATTTCTTTGCAGTCTGGAGAGCACAACTAATAGACAAGTTGAAACTGATTCCCCATTTTACTTGCAGAGAAAAAGAAAGTAGCCTCTACTTGGAGAATCAAAGAAAAATGCATTAACAAAATTACCTTAACAAAATTTTCTTTTTTGCAATCTTTATTTGATTTTTCCTTAGATAATGCAAATCTGTTACTACCCTTTTGAAAGTACAGAATGAATTACGTACTAACATTCAGATTAAACTTTGTAAAGACAAGATGGGGGACAATGTATCTTTTCCTACAGTCATAACACAGAACCTTTCAGACATTTAAATCACATATAATGATAATTTTACCTCCACGGTTGTCTTATAGGTTTTCAAAAGAAGGGATGCTCTGGCTTCTAGGAATGTCCAAAGTTTAACTTCGTTATCCCAGCTAATGGGAAACTCAGAGTTCCCCAGAGTGAAGATTTTGTCAATGGCATGCTCGCCTATCAAATGTTCCTTCAGCTCTTCTGCAATAAGTATAAAATCAATCTGTTAAAAAACAATCTCATCATTTACTTTGTCAGGTGACAAACTGCAGAAAGATTTATTTTCAACAGCATAGCTTTGAACAGCTAACAAAAACACCTCTCTCAAATAAGATTTATCAGATACAGTGGTTATTTCTAGGATTCTCCTCAAAGAGGCAACTGGAAGTCTTGAGGTTAGCAGAAAATGGACCTGCTGCTCCACATGGAAATAAAGATACTTCATGTATCATAGCCTCTCATACACAGAGTAACCTTCTGACAGTGAGAGGGAATGATAACTAAAAGGCGTAATCCTTTTAAGAGTTCAGCCAATCTTTTCATAATAAACGGAACAGGCCAGAGAGCAGTGGAATTACTTTTCCAATTGTTTTGGTATTTTTGTCAGTAGCAGAATGTCCCTACAGTTGGTCAGAAAAGATATCCATCAAACAAATTTCGCTCAGAGCAGAAAATGTCTAATCAGCTCTTCAACACTGCACAAATTCCATTAATCTTTTGATTATCAAATTTCACTCCTGCAAAGCAGCTATCCAAAACTTTACAAACCACTTGAATGCAGTTTCTCAATAAACACTCACACAGTATTTAAGACATAAATAATCTGAGCATAATAATATGAAATCAAAGAAATGCAATTAAAATGCCCACCAGATATATTTTCTTCCTCCAAGCAGGAATTCACCCCCTTATCAGCATCCTGAAATTTTCATTACATGAATTTGCTTCCCTGAAGTAGTGAGGCAGTTGGACTAGATGATTGTTGTAGGTCCCTTCCAACCAAACTACTCTATTCTATTCTGATTTCTTAATAAGTTCTAAAAGATGGATGACAGGATGCAGTGAAAGCATGTTGTTTTTATTAAAGAAAACAAATAAAGCACATGCAAAAACCCAACAGCTTCAGTATTCCTACTGGTATTAAAACCCATATCATCTGCACAGCATCCCTAACTGCAAGGGAATTTTCTCACTGTCACAGAAAATTGTCACATCTATAACCTCCAAAACTGCATCTAACCAGCAAGCAGCTATTTACAAACACTTAAGTCAAAGTTTCACGTGCACAAATTAGATTAATACTTATTAATTGTACATGTATTCTCACCAACCTGTCCCCACAACATAAGAGAAATGCTACGAAGGCAGTTTGCAAATATTTCATTTTGGTTTAGATCATGAATTAACAAAAAAACTGAAAATACTGAACTCTGAAATGTCTCTTCCATATTTCTCCTACTGTACAGAATATTCCAGTTCCACACCTAAATGATTCTGGCAGCAATGGCTAATATGCTATGATTTTCAGAATGTAAATCCGTAGATTCAGCCCCATAATCTCATTCTGTGAACCGTGTTTTAAACCTAAGAACTAACGATCAAGCTTCAAAGATCAATAATTCACAGGAGCCTGGAAGATTAAAAGAAATAAAGTTCCATCAGCTCATGATTTAGGAGTTCCAGAATGGTCTATGTTACTGAAATATTCCCTAAGAAACATGGCCAAAGACTGAGTTTCTCACTTCCTGATAGATATTTTGTTAACCTCAGCTCCTCAACTTTTCTGATTGTCTAGTTTAGTGTTATATAAATGTCAACCACGTTCCTGCATTACAAATAATAATTAGAAAATAATAAATCAACCAAACAACAAGTAAACAAAAAAACCACCAACCAAAACCCCAAACAATGAAACAATCAAGCAACCACCAAAGCAGACATAAATTATATTATCTTTATAAAACATCTTACCTTCACTCATACAAAACACTCGAAGGAAAGCCAAAAGCTGGGCAGAGATTGGAGGCTCAGTGGAGTGCAAGGCAAAAACACTAGAACTAATAAAACAAATAAGCAAACAACAATAGATGCAAGTCATACATTCAAACTTATTTCAATATGAAAGACATTAAAGTATACAAACAATGCACTGTTACAAAACTAACTTTAAAAAAGTAATACTAGTTTAAACTAAAGAAAAGCTTCCCTAACCTGTATCTCAAAAGAACAATTATCTCTCCAATTTTACACTTACAATTATTTTTATACAGCTTTCATAATAAATTCATGAAAATGTAATGTTTCATATCTGCTGCTCTAACAGTACCCTCTGGACTGAAAAGACTAAAGGAAAATACTGTGGTTCATATGCTGAGTATTGTAGTATGTCTGGAAGGGATAGAAAAGAAAGAAAAACCACAGATTGCTTCAAATTAATCCTTGCTCTGTTTCAGTTCAACTGGTTATTAAAGAAAGGCTTTTTTTCTTTATATATGGTCCAAATTAGATGATAATATAGCTCAGAGAACTTCTATAAATATTATTGCAATAACTTTTAATTTGCTGTACAAACAGGAGAAATATCACATCTAAGAAAACTATCATACAACAGTTTTATATATGCTCTGCTGGACACTATATAACTTAGAAATGTTTTAGAAAGCCCATGGCATTTTGTTTTACTTACGTTGGGATACCAGCACGAGCTAAGACCTCTGCCTTCATAGCATACAGCCTGTCACTTTTACTCACGCCAAGCTTTATTTTCACTCTGTCATGTGAATTATTATCAAAGAAAAAACCACTGTGGATCACAAATTCAGCGTTTGACCGAGTGCCATAAAAAATGTAAATCTAGAAGGATGAAAAGAGAAGTGAAGGGACAGGAAAAAAAGCTTAAGATCAGCTCACGAAACTGACATAATTTGAAAGTTATTTCCTGCAAGTGTTACTATTCTGAGTATGAGGTATATTTGTTATATAAAGAATCACACTTTGTTTTCTGGTATTGATTCAAATGCTGTATATAGCTCCGCAATATACTTAGAGGTAGATGTAAACATATCTATGTAACTGAGATACTTTGAAAGGAGAGAAATGGTTCTTATTCTGTACTTCAAAACAAAAACTCTTAGCTTTCTCATACTGTCACAAATGCCAGCATATGGGAACGAGGTTTCAAAGATCCTTTTAAAGAAAATAAAACAAAACAAAAAAACCAAGACATCTGAGACAAGAAAGGTCCACTAAAAGAAACAGTTTGTGGGGTCATATTTTACCCATATGCTCACCCCAAAGGAGTAACCTACGCTGCTGATAGATGAGCTTCACTTTTGTTTTAATGTTACCTTAAGACATGGATATACCAAAGTATATCATACAGAGAGTTATGATTTGTGTTTAGCCAGCATATATTTTTGTGTTATTTTCTGAACTCTATATCCAAACCATATAGGTTACTTTAACTCACTCTAAATATAAACTGCTGAAACGTTTTTTTATTCATGGCTAGGCTGTACCAAGTACAAGGAATAAGAGGTCTTCTGCATCAAGAGAATAAATTTTCCCCTTTTGTTTGACAATGGAATTGTCAAGCAGAAAGAAGTTTCAAGTTACAGAACTTTGAACTCCCTTTTTAACCTTAAGGTACAGCAGTGTTCTAGATACATTAAGTTTCCACTCTCTAGCTGATGGAGAGAGGCACAGCATTCCTTTAAGGGCTCAACAACAGTGACACTACTGTTTATTTTCAATTTTAGATTAGAACTATTAGAACTATCACACTAAAATGCTTAAATGTGATAAATTACAGTAAACATTATACTGTAACACACTCAAATGATGAACAAGTGACCTACCTAGGTATGTCAAGGCAGTGGGTAAGGAGAGTTTTGCTAACGCCCTCAAGTTTTAAAAGTACTGTTATACATCTCGTATTAAACTAAAAGTTATATATCATGTGTAGATTATGCAGTATGCTCTCACAATAAGGCTGTTTCACAACAAAACTCAATTAAACACATTCAGAAAGTGGCTTTAACCAAGGCCAGTGTTTGATAGATTCTGTGGACTTCTGCTGCCTCACTTCTTTCAGTACTAAAAGTAGAGATCATACACTCTTCCTGCTGGAAGAAACGACATCTGTACAGTATACTAAAGGACTGAGGCATTACGTAATTAAAGGGCTTTAATAATGTCAATAAAGATTAGAGTTTGCATGGATTTTTTTTTAAATCTGATAAATAGCAGTGAAACTACTAGAATAAAACTGAAATAGAGGAAGCCTCTGTAATTGAAATGGAGAGAGCAGCCAGAACAGCTATGACACATCCATTGCCAGCTGTGAAAAATTATAAATTGGATCACTTCTGGAAAAACTGTGGATCCCTTTTAACTCATCATACTGGTACTGGGAAAAAAATGTAAATATTTGACTACCATAACAAATTCTAAGATCAACACACACAACAATATACAATCACTGTAAATTCCAGCATAGCAATGAGGATAAGTATACCTCTGGAAAGCCATACAGAAAAAAAATAAAAAATAAAAAAAAATTTAGACACAACTTTGTTAAAAAGGAAGGTAACAACACATAAGAAAAATGAAAAATCAAAATATTATAAAGTGTAAGACCAGTAAAATAGTACACTAGAGGTAATAACTCAGACACTGAGTTACAAAACATTCCAGGATGTTTCATAAAGTGTTTTTCTGGCCATGCTGACAAGTGGTAGGAAAAACAAAGTGCTACTATACTTGAGGGCTTAGGCTGGCTGCTGACAGAGCACAGGAACCCTCCTGCCAAGGATCTGCTGCAATCCTGGAACCACCATCTTCAATACACCACTAGTTTTAACACTCATACTTATCAGTTTTGAACAAAAGACTAAATTTTTAACTCCTCCATACACTTTTGTAAGACTCTCCCTTGGTACTTTTGTTTCAGTATGAAGAGGTATGTACATGCATGCCTGTATGAGAGAGACGGAGCATATCTTTAGGTCCCTTCTCATCTTCACTAAGCATGAGAACGACAACAGAAGTAAAATGGCTGGCAACTATGTGTTTAACATCTTGTTAAATAAAGAGTAAAAAAACCCAAACAAACAAAAAAAACCCCAACATTGCTATGACCTTACAATCTGCTACTGCAGACAAAGTCCCAAATATAAAATATATTTCTCTTTGGTCCTTTGAAATATAGCCTTTTATTAGTCTCATCCAGAATATCAAAATCTGTGTATGTGGTCAATCAGTATCTGAGTATGTGCACTGATCAGTGGTTAAATAGTTCAACTAGTTCTAACATGTGAGTAATCAAAACTCTCCGGAAGTTGGGGTCTACCGAGTGACAGCATTTTATTCTGAAAAACATGCATTTATTTAGTTTGATAGTATTTTCACTCAAAATCAGCTCAGCACAGTAACATTCAAGGTAGCAGAGCGTAATCCACACAGCTCTGCTATCAAAATTTCATAGGGAGTTACCAAATGTCCACGAAACTTAACTAAAGAACAACTATGTAGGTAACTGTTCACACTACCTGTTCACCAGCCTTGAAATCTTGGAGGGCTACACATTCACAGCGGTCATCTTCTAAGTTGTAGCCTGTAGTGATCTATCCAAGGAAAGAGTAACAAAAACACCTTCAGCATTTTATGTTTACCTCTCCCACCACTAACAAAACATTGTCCTATTGGAAATAGATATTAACAGCAGTAATTGCATACGTTTCTTTCTCTGCACAATATAACAGAGATGCTAGCGATTGTTTTAGGATTCCTACGTAATCACTTTAGGGAGAGGAAAAAAAAAGTCTACATTAAAAAATGTTATGTCAGAAATAACTTACCTGAAGTGAACATAATGCTCTGAGAAAAGTACCCTGCATAGACCGCAGACAGTCCCATGCTAAAGCTGGCAACTTGTTATAAAGTTATGGAGCTTTCAGTCACTCCCACGAGGCCCAAGGGAGCAAGGCACTGACAGCTCTATATACGGTGCTTTATCCTTCAACTGCCAGCACATTTTTGATCTCTCAATGAAAAAGGATTAGATAACTGTGGATCTTTAGGGGATACAATCTTCAGAGAATTATAATTTACTTGCAAATAATCCCTTTATCTAAAAGTTAAGTAATACTCTTAAAATGCCAAAAGGAGTTTTTTTGATGGTAGCAGGCAATGGAAGAGGATAAACTCTTACAAATGTATACTCCTACCCCCCAAAATTACAAAACTGTAAAGGGGTCACATAAACAAATAGAGCTATCCTAAAAATGCAATACTTTTTTTTAAAGTGACAAACAGCACATCCTTGAATGGTATTGCCCACGATGCTGCCACAGATGTAGCCATAGGATGGATGGAACATAAGTTGCTGGACAATTAGGAATCAACTTCCATGACAGATATTCTAAATTCAGTTCTGACAGTGCTTACTTATGGAAAAAAACCTGCTTTGGAGCTGGGGGAAAAAAACTAGAAGCTGAAGATTCTCTCTCAGCCTTTGTAAATGAAAATATTCTTTTTTGTAAGCAGGCTAACATGAGTTGCAGTATACCCTGACTCTCTCCTTGGATGCAGTTTGTCCAAAGACAGAACACTCCATGGATTATGTTGCTGATGATTTACATGTTAATAGTTTTACACTTCTTACATCATCAAGAGTGCATTTGTCAGCCAAAACAGTGCTTTCAAAGTGAGCATGGGGAACCAGTGTCCGACGCAGCAAACCTGAAATGGCAGCCCCAAACATGGGCAGCCTGGCCCTGCAAAGGGCGGCAGAATCACTCTGCATGCTGATTGCCACCACCTCAGGTCTATTAATGGGTTAGTGGTATGCTGAGATCAGAAGTGAACACAATGGTCATGCAACGTGGTCTACTGCAAAACACAGGCTGTAATACTCAAACACTCTTTATATTCAGGACTGAAAAAGAATTAAATAAGATCTCTTGTTCAGAAGGTTATCGAACCCTGAATGATGGGCTATGAGTGTTAGAGGATTTACCCTCTATCTGACCAATGTAACTTCCAAGCTCAAATACTATCATCTTGTGAAAAACATCACACTTCCATCAAAAAAAAAAAGCAAACTCTTGACAACAATTGAATTGTCTGGAAGTTCTCTAAGTCTGTAAATTCAATTAAATACTTTTGAATATGAAAAGTTCATTACAGACTCTCGAAATGCCTGTGGAACAGGAGACTTTCAAGGACTGGGGAAATCCCAGCATGTTACAAGAAGGATTCTGTCAGTTTAGGTATGTTTTACAAGAATAGTTCTTATTTTTCTGATTGTTTTTCGTTTTTGCTTAAAGAAAAAACCAACCAAACCAACAAATCAGCATTTCTGAAAAGCTTTTCTATAAAGCATAATGGAGTGTGAGACTCTTATTTCCTCCTTCTTTTAATAGCAGTCATGTAAGAGAATTAACAGGGTGTTTACTTCTCTTCCCACATGATAGCTGACAAATTGCATCCCTTCAGTTTTATTTCTGAAGCACACTAATACATGAATTTTAAGTTGTGTATAAAGCATGCAATAGTCTGGTCAGTGATTAAGGATGGACCCAGCCCAACAGGCAGAACACAGTTTATTCAAAGCTCTGTCAGAACTGGTAATCAACCTCTGACTGTCAAAATACAATCCCACTAAAGAATAACAATGAGAAATGCATGAAGACAACCATTTTGATATAGTTCTTAGAGGCAAGTTGATCTAATTAGTAGTGTCAGAAGAAAAAGCTGGCTGGACCTAGCTCCAGTTAAAACCCGAAGAGCATTTTATTCTCTAGCTCATGGAAAGGGGCTCTGTGGAATAAAGCAAGAACAGGGAGACATAGCAGCTGACTAATTCAAGAAGTATCCTGGTGCTACATTTGGAAAAGACTAGACAAGGGTGTATACAATGCCATCTTTTGTCTCTAACTTTCCTGCAATGAAGAACAATTCATGTATTTTAAAGGGGCGTGCTATGATTACAGCAGAACCTACCCTCAGCCCACTCTACAATAACATACACTACAATACACACATCTTACAGTTGTTTTAACAGTTTCCCCCTCCTGCTTTCTAATAGTAACACACAACAAAAATAAATTTAGTACCTTTCCTTAGTCCACTAGCAGTATTACAGTTATCTATCCTCCCCACATCTACAATCATTTAAACTATTTTCTGTAGAAATACAAAACAAATGAATGAGGGCTGTATATACATACAAAATCCTTAACTTCAGCATTCCCCTTGCCCGTCATGACTGCCCCCCACCACCCACTTTAGGACACACCAGGATAAAAGAAATGCTTCCAACCCTGATACACTACTGCTTTAGCAGGTTTGGCTCCAGAGGCTGGCTCCGTATCAAACTCATTGTTAAAGAGCATAATAAAAATTACTTTATCATTTTAAATAGAACTTTGCATGATTAAGACAAAATAACTAGCTGCTATTTTAATATAGGATACTTATTTTTTTCCCTCCCAGAACCTTAATTCTCTTCCTCTTTCCCCTAATCCCAGCTTTGAAGGCACTCATTAAGAACTGTCTAATGAATGTAGGCAAGTCTCTGCAAAAGTATCTGAAAGAGATGCCCAGCAGGAAAAGAGTACAGGAAGTACTGACGCTTGCAGCTAAGACTTGTATTACAAAAACATACATTTCTGAATTTTAAACTATTTCCTTTATATTGGAGACTCTTTACTGCTAAATTTAAGGTACAGGATTGCATAACAATCAGTGAAAAGCAAGAATCACTGTTAAAGAACAAAATGTAAACACCTTTTAATATGAAAAAAGAAAAAAAACAACCAAAAAACTTGCAACTTTGTAGCCTAACCTACCATGCTGTATTTGGTATAGTTATAGTAACAATAAATTAGGTAAATGTCATGTGAAAAGATATTTGCTTTACAATTTGTTCATTTAAACCAGACTTTTCTTACACCAACAATACAAGCACATGCTGCTGTCCTAAACACTAATGTCAACTCTCCCACAAAAGAACTCTCCCACTTGAATAGTATAGTCATAGTCACTGCTTAGAATAAATAATACTTACAAATAATACAAAATAAATCTACTAGAAATGCAATTAGAGGGTATCAATTTTGAAGCGTACGTGAGACTTGGCTAAATAACATTGATAACCCATCCCCTTATGGGTTTCCATTTCCACACCTCAACATTGACTGGCCTGCTAAAAAAATCAAGACCTCATCCCCTGAACTAGCTCACGTAAGCCAAAATGTCAGCACGTCTGACTGTCTATATACATATGTCACCTTCTAAATGTTTAATATGCCCTAAAGTAGTATTTTTGCATTTTGTTTCTTTGATGTAGTAACAGATGTACTGTTTTTGTTGAACTAGCCTTTGTTCTTGTTGTTGCTGTCTCTGTAACAAGGCTCTTTGGGCATGGTTAGGAGAGCAGGCAGTATTTCTTAGTTGCAAATTTCTAACCACTTTCCCTAGTGGTAGCTGCAAGAGGCAAGCTCCATCATTATCTGCTTTCCTTTTCCCAGAACAAATCTGTCCAGTACAGTGAATCTTTGTCAGTTCATCAGAAACAAAACTCTATGCCAGAAGAGTATTCAGACTTGGCTGGAAAAGAGGTATCGTGTAACTGAAAACTTTTAAAGGTACCCTATAAGTATGAGACATAATTTTATGAAAGTATGCAATCACGTCTTAAGTTTTCTCAAGATGAAGAAAGTCCTCCTTAAAAAACTATCATAATATTTAAGAAACAGAGAAATAAGTTTTTTCAGAGTCACTTGGAAAGGTAAAAGACTTGTATTAAGAAGCACAACAAATAGTTACTAAACTGCTCTTTTAACAATTGAGTGGCTTAATACTCTAAAGTGTTTCAGCAACACTGATGAAATCCTTACCAGACCATTAGTATGATTACACATGTCCCATAAAGGTATTAGAGCCAACGTTACTCTGGAACCGTCTTCTGTTGGAATCTGGTTCTGCCGTGTCATGACAGAGGAAACTGCCCATCTGCAAAAATCAAAAAACTTTAGATGGCAAATATTCAAACCAGCAATACATGATTGGCTGTCATCCAACCTGAGGCAATCAGTTAGGCTCGTAGTTCCTAAACTTAATTTTCTAAAATCATATTGGCTATAGTAACAGCAGAAGGCACTTGCAGAAGAAGCAGTAGCTTCAAGGTATCTGCACACAGATCAATCCACAATTCAGCACTGCAATCCCAACCCTCTTCTGTGCTCTTTACAACAGATCCTCCATGCTCCCATTACCTCAACCAGGACCCACTCCCTTATCACTGTCTGCACCATATACCTCTCACTACAGATCCCAAACTTTAGGTCAGTTATTCCTGCAGGCTTCAGAATATGCCTACAGCCACTGCTTGGCAGCAGCAACTCTTATCAGTGTGCAAACTCTCGTAAGAGCTGAGACTCATTTTACCACTGTCTCCCTAAGAAGTTTATGTACTGCATGAACTGGAAACAAGTGTCGTCATTTTGGTAAGCATTTCTTCCCAGTTTAAAAACGTTCAGTTTATTTCGCTGTTGCTAAACACTGGGGAAAAAAAATCCTAAATACTCCAAACAGGTATCTGGGCAAAAAGAATGAAGAAAACAGTTTAGCACATAAACATAATTCAATACTCTTCTAAGTCAGGTTAAGCAAATGAAATGCCAACTACCCATTCAAACACAAGAAGCTTCAGAAAAGCTGAATATATCAATATTTTCTACAATTTATTTTTTATTTTATTTCACAGAAAAATTAGTATCAAATCACAAAGCAAAAAGAATTAAAAAAAAAAAATTCATTTCAGCATGTTCTGGTCTTAATACATAAACTCACTGTGGAGTTTTTGAGGAAAAAACCCAAACAGAAATATCACCAGGAAGTCAAAATAATTTTGACTCCCACAGACCCCACTACTAATGAGTATTTAATATATAGAATTAGACTTTCAGAAGGATTACAGAATAATTAGAAAGATACCACCAAATTGAAGTCTACTTAATTTTTTAAAAGTAAGTTAAAACTGTGGATAATTTTCATATAGGAATACTGTCTGAAGCAAACAGAAACTAGTTTCTTTTTAATTGTTGCAATTTTCTTCAAAATTTTAAACCACTTCACATGGAAGTTGGTGCACTCCTCAGTGACCCTAGAAGTGAAGTAAGCATACTCTGGAAATCCCAGTTTTAGACTTATCCAGAAGTATGACTAGGTTAAAAAAAAATTCTGTAAGACCTACTGAATGCCTTTTGTTCACGCTATTTTAATCACTTAACATAATTAAAGCTCTTGTTTTCTTAATTTTTCGTATTTTTATCTTCATTTTGTCAACCCCTGTAGCACCTCCAAGTGACACTCATACTACATGTGTACAACTTAAGTTCTCCAGCTCTCCTCTTCAACAGCCACTGCGAATAAGAGCTTTTGCTACTATATGCTGGTAATGCCTTTTATTAAAAAAGAAAAAACAAACAAACAAATTTTTTTTTAAAACCACCAAACCTCCTGCAATATCAAATGAATTATTTTCTTAAGAAACAATAAATTACCTAATGTCAGACTGCGTGTCCCAGTTGCCTAAATTAACTGCTCATAATGACTATTCCTTTGCAACAATTAAAATATGAATATTTATTTTACTTTCTTCCATTAAGGTGTATCTAGTATCAAATCCGTTTAACATTTCAATAACAACAAGGCTTCCCCATCAATGCAGCATTTGAAGGACCCCACAGTTAACTATATATATTAAAAAACCACAAACAAGTCTAATAAAAAAACCCCAACCAATAAAAAAAAAAAGGGGGGAAAAAATAATTAAAAGACAGACCAACCTGTAGTCATCATAAGTGAAAGAATCCTTTAAGGGCAGTTTGCTGGCATTAGGATGGGTCTGGGAAATGTGAGTTTCAGAAAAAGGTGGAAAGAGGAAGAAAAATCAGAAATCAGTCAGCAGAATTTCATTATTTAGCTGCCTAACAGATCCTAACAAGAGCCAAATGAAGCAGGAGGCGTCCAGCCGCGCTACAGAGGGATCATCATGCTATTATGCTCTCATACATCACTGTCAATTTAATTTGTTGTGCCCAGCAGCCGCCATAAATCTGCTTCTTCATATTTCAAGACTGGAACCCACAGACATCGTACAAAAATTAAAAAAATTTAAGGTGGACTGAGTATGTGAAGGTAAAACAAAATCCAGTCATTGATGCAGGGGAGAAATCAGACAACTACTATATATTAGGTTTCACAGCTTCCACATTTTTCCTCTTCTCCAACATAGTAGTAAGGTATTTCACATATGCAAAAAAAAATACACACGACTTTTAGTTCTTCCTCAAAGCATGTAAAGGTGTTTTTCAGTAAAAGTTGCTCTACCACTCTGAAACACATCAGACTAAAGTATTTAAATACTTTCGGTGAGAAATACTGATCGGACATTATCTCCATTAACCTCTCTACACATGCCAAAAGAGCACCAATAAAAGAGGACCAATGCCATTTGAGAATGCATACTGTAGTTGTCATAAACATGAAACTCTTTTAGATTTTTTTTTTTTGAGGCTTTAAGAAGCCTGTTACTTATCTGACCAATTAACTTACAGAGTTTCAAAAACACGGGTAGCTTTAAGCCCCCTCTCACTTTCTTTAGGACTTTGTTCCTCTTCACAAAGGGAAAGCCCTAATAGCATAAAATTTGAATCTTCAGATTCAACCAGGTCTCAGAGTTGAATCGAAGTAAATGATCAGTTGTTTCAGAAGACACAAATGTGTGCGGGTGGGGGGGGGGTGGTTGCGTAGTTTTATCTTTGCAACACTCTTAATGCATGAAGCTTCATGTAGTATGCAGTTCTTTACTCTCGATGCATTAGCATCACAAGTGCATGGTAATTTATCATTTCTCACTGTAATGTACTTGCTGGCACTGCGTGCAGGACAGTAGGGGATGAGGTAAAAGTGGCTCAAACCGTAAATCAATTAGAAAACAAAAGCTTGTGCTCAGTGCGCAATTTTAGGCAAATTATATATTACAAAAGACTGCCAATTGGGTGTTAGGTCCCAGGTGTCTGTTCTCCCTCAGCCCCTGCAGTTAACCCTTGGATAGGCTTTCTCTGAAACGTGACAATTCCAGTGACTCCCGTCCCCTTCCCTCTTTTTTTTTTTTTTCCTGCTCTGCATTTCCATCTGATTTTCATTCACATCGATACGGTTATTGCTTAACAAATTCCCTCGAGTTTAATTGCAGAAACACATTTTGCACAGTTAATTCTTCTCACAAAACCACTCGGTCCAAAAACAGAACCGAAACCCAAACTGATAAACTTCGGAAGGTGTTTCTACTGTAGGAGAACAGCCCGGCCTCGATTTCAGAAACGAAGATAACTTTACCTTTGTCCGGAAACAATACTTAAAAGTAACCACCTCCTTTATTTGATTCCTTTATGACAATTACATTTCAGCTCTTACTGCCGGCATGATCAATCTGTTTCACAGAAGCTGGGTAAGCCGGGCAGGGGTAGTCAATGCCAGCAGCCAGACACGTAAACCTGTCGGTTTCACTTTCAAGCGCCGCCGCGTTTCCGTTTCGCGGCGCTGCTGGCAGTGCCAAGGCAGAGGCTCGCTGTGCCCCTGAAGTTTCAGAGGTTCCAGCCGCACGGAGGTGCCGCGACCCTTCCGCGCCCCGCGGTGCCACCGACCCCCGCCCCCGCGCCTCGCTCCCGCGAAACCAGCCTCGCGCCAGGGCCCAGCGCGTCGCGCGGGCCGGCATTGCCCCCTGCTGGCGCCGCCTGACACCGGCATCGCCCGAGCCGCGCCAGTCCCGACACCTCGCTCCAGCCGTTCTGCCTTTCGCCGGCTTGTGCCGGGTGAGAAACAGGAAACGAAAACGAAAACCCTGCAGCGGGCATGGGATACGATACCAACACTCCGGGAATCCTTGTTCCAGGTAACTGAGTGGTGGTATGAATGGACGCTGCCGTAGTTCGGACTGGGGAAGGTCTGACGGGTCCACGGCAGGAAAAAAAGCGCCAGACAGGCAAGCAGGTAATGCCCCGCTTTGCTTTCTGCCCCTTTCTGCTCCCTTCCCTCATTCCAAACAGCAGCTTTCAACGGAAACAAGTCATTTTTCAAAGGGCAATTATTATTATGATCACAATGCACTGAAAGGCATTAGAGAGGCTGCATTGGACTGGACAGCGTAGTGGTAATTTTAAGGCCCTCACACATCACCTAGCCTTGGGGATCGTGGGCAGGGATCATGCTCACACCCCCTGCAGGGAGCGCCTGCCAGCATGCGCAGCCCTGCTCGGAGCAAATACCTTTAGGGAGCGAGATGTATACAGGTTGCCTTTGTCCTCTCCGTGAGAAAAAGCTGTATTAAATCAGCAGGTTGCAGTCAAGTTAATTGCTCATTTGACATAAGAAGTTCTTCTGTAATGAGCCAGCTTGAGCATGCAACCCATGGGCAAAGATTCCGGATGCCACTGAATGCCCTGTGAGCCTCCCTATTTGTTAATTGTGAAACGGAGGGACTGCCCCCACACGGAGACCATCCAGACGTAATTCATATAAAACCACTAGTAAACTACCATAAAGGACAAAACACAGGGTCTTAACAAAGACAAGGCAGAATAAAATCCCAGTGTACATAATTACCATATTTATAACATTCCCTGGCACAATATTCTAGTAGCTTTTTAGAAGTTTGGGTACGTCAGCATATTTAATCATGTTAGATTTTTGACTGGGGCTATCTCACTACATAACCTAAAACCCCTATAGGTTACAAAAATCTGAAGACACCAAAAAAACAATATTCTGATTTTAAAAATGATTTAGTATGCAGCTTCTCTTTATAGTCCCTTGGTAAAAATGAAATCTCCCTAACAAACACTTAATAAAACCTGTCAATATATCTAGAAAGAAAAATGACACAAATGCATTAAGTATTAAATACCCTTGAAAAAAGTCACATATTCCATGAATTTTTGATGTACTATCTTGACATTAATGTAAAACCTTGATATTTATAATTGACAGATATTTAATAAAGTACAGAAGATGACTGCTGCATAGTATGCAAATTGCTCAGGCTGATCAAAAAAAGATACAGACATATTTAAACTAAACAAACACTTAATACATAAAAAAAATCAGACCTAACTTTCATAGGTTCACACAGATAGGTCTCTACAGATCAGCTATGAAATGTGGCATTATCCACTACAGGAACTCCAATTTTAACTTATCAAGCCTGTATGAAGTAGTTTCAAAAGTTAAGAGAGGAAGCTTTAAATAAAAAATGGGAACATGAAAATGCGAATATATTCATTTAGATGCAGGTCCTGACATTCTACTGGAAGAGTTATTATAAAGAACAAATACCATCTATTTCGTTACCCTTTCTGTGAAAATATTGTCAGAGCTGGCAATCAGGGTGATGACCACTGCAAAAACAAATAGTGGCAAGCTGAATTTAATTTTCCTCCTGATGCTGCAATTGCTAAGGGGAAAAAAAAAAAAAATGTTTCTTCCCCTTCAGTGTTCCAAACCTTCTTTCAGACATTTGGAGGATATCTCAAAATAACCAGAAATATTAAAAAGTAACAGTGATTGCTGCCAGATTGTCTGCAGCCACTGTGGAAAGAGACAGACTGTTATTCTAGTCACCTAAAACACTATCAGACTAGAAGCCAGTTACTCAGTATGGCAACCAGAGAAAAGAGGGAGGGAAAGGAGGAAAAGAAAAAAAAAACAATCCAAGACATTTTTCTTTTTCTCGGAAATAGTAATATCCATACGTTTGTGTTTCATGTTTAATGTTCCACAGGGAAAAATAATCCAATGTGACATAAGGGCCTTTGTCTTAATTATTTCATTGTATTTTCGGATGGACATCACAATATAATGATTCTGGTGTCTTATAAACTAAATGCTAGAGGACTCCTCCACTTTTGAGAAGGCTTCCATATAGGAAGGGTGGGTGACTTTCCAGATGAGAAGCTACCATAACATTCACTTCTCCTATCCATCCTACAAGGGCATTAATCTCCTGTAAAAAGAGTAGCCACAGACTATCAGCAGTAACCTCTTACCCCATTCAATCACAAAATGCCAAAGCTCATTTATCAGAGCTCCTAATTTTGTCAAAGAATTTCCATTAAAATTAGCTTAATATTTGCTTGTTTACCAACTGATGCAAAATAGGAGTTTTATTACTGAACATGCAATAAAATGTTCTAATGTAAGTTAAAATCAGAGTACAAATTTATATAGTGTTAAATTTGTGTTCCTATCTGTGCTACTAGATGTCTTGAAAAGTCTGAAGTCATACTGGGCAGTACTATTAGCCCTTGCACCATTAGCCCTTCTATACTCTGAGTAAGACAACATTAATTGAATCATTTGACGTGGTTGAAGTTAGTGGTTTTTTTCTGAAAAGACACCACCTCTCAGCTAAGATAAACTGACCACTGGAGTCAACTACTACTCCACTTTAATACATAACTGATTTATTTTTTCTCCTTGTTTTCCTGAGTTTGTAGACACAAGAGATGGTTGGATTTCTGTGAAGAATATTTCAAGTACCCACAAGTCCAAGGCAAAGTTGTGGGCAATCACTGCATTGATGTTACTAAATCATATTTCAATATTCTCAAAAACCTCTTGTGCACCACTTAAGTAGAGACAGCTTCATTTCTATCTCAGGAAAGCATCATTCCAAGTGTTGAGATTAATACTGAGGCCATTACTCCACCCTCCCCCCCCGCCAGCCCCCAAAACACTAAGGATACTTGAAACAGTTAAAGCCAAAACCAGTTTAAGCTTCCACCTTGTTAACTTTCATTCCTTTGAACTTAAAGCCCAAGGGTTTGTTCCTTTTGACCAAACAATTTTTAAACTCCTCTTCTTTGTGGATTCTCCCCTCTTTCCAATGCGCTCATTAACATGGGGTGATTTCGCTATGAGCCTTGTTGGATGCTACTTGGTTTCAGGCCAATGTGTAGGTGCACAAAACCACAAACACACACCACACACACTTTCAGGGCCAGAAGCAGGAAGATCTGTCAGCTTTTGCTGGTTACTGTCCCTTTCCCTAGCTCTGGCAATCCTTTGAAGCAGCAGCCTTGAAGAAAAACTCCTCTCTGTGGAGTTGCTGAGGCTTCAATTGCCCTAAAGCTAAGTAAAATAAAGAATTCAGGATGGAGGATCCTAGTGATCTACAGGGAAACAAGAATTTGAATCTTCCATTGGACATACGCTGTCTGACCTAACAAGGGAAAGCAATACAGGACAGGAGACAAAGCCAAAGATTATTTTACTTTGTAATACGAGTTTAGAACTACAGAATGCTCTAGAATTTTCAAGCAGCCCAATTCATGGAGCACCAGGAATTACACCCCCAAATCTGTCATGACTTTCCTAACGAAGAAAGATTGCCCCTACTTTGCAAAATATAATAAAATTAAACTTAAAAATAAAAATGTAACACTTATTTAACCTCAATAACATTCTTGCTTATTCTTTATGTGAGTAATTTTTATTTCACAGAATTAACCAGGTTGGAAAAGACCTCTGAGGTCACTGAGTCAAGCCTATCACCTAACCCTTCCATTTAACTAAACCATGGCACTATGTGCCTCATCTAGCCTCCTTTTAAAAACCTCGAGGGATGGTGACTCCATCACCTCCAGCTTGTTCCAATGGCCAATCACTCTTTCTGTGAAGAACTTCTTCCTAATGTCCAGCCTAAACCTGCCCTGGTGCAGTTCAAGACTGTGTCCTCTTGTTCTGTCACTGGGTGCCTGGGAGAAGAGATTAACTTCCACCTGGCTACAACCTCCTTTCAGGTAGTTGTAGAGAGCAATAAGGTCTCCCCTGAGCCTCCTCTTCTCCAGGCTGAACAAACCCAGCTCCCTCAGCTGCTCCCACGAGGGCTTGTGCTCCAGCTCCCTCACCAGCCTTGTTGCCTTTCTCTGGACATGTTCAAGCACCTCAACATCTTTCTTAAATTGAGGGGCTCAGAACTGGACACGGGACTC
Source organism: Psilopogon haemacephalus (assembly GCA_013396835.1). Classification (NCBI taxonomy): domain Eukaryota; kingdom Metazoa; phylum Chordata; class Aves; order Piciformes; family Megalaimidae; genus Psilopogon; species Psilopogon haemacephalus. The sequence continues at coordinate 370,356 of VWZI01015271.1, forward strand.
AAGATGTGGCCTAACCGGCACTAAGCACAGGGGCAGAATGACTTCTCTGGTCCTTCTGGGTCACACTATTCCTGATACAGACCAGGATGCCATTGGCCTTCTTGGCCACCTGGGCACACTGCTGGCTCAAGTTCAGTCATCTGTCAACCAGTACCCCCAGGGCCCTCTCTGCCTGGCTGCTCTCCAGTCACTCTGTCCCTAGCCTGTAGCGCAGCATGGAGTTGTTGTGGCCAAAGTGCAGAACCCAGCACTTGGACTTGTTAAAACTCATGGCATTGGACTGTGTCCATTTATCCAGCCTGTCCAGGTCCCTCAGCAAGGCCCTCTTACCCTCTTAACACATCAACGCATGCTCCCAACCTGACATCATCTGCTATCTTACTGATGGTGGGCTCAATCCCCTCATCCAGATCATCAGTGAAGATGCTAAACAGGACTGGGCCCAGCACTGATTCCTGGGGCACACCACCAGTGACTGGCCACCAATTGGATGTGGCTCCATTCATCACCACTCTCTAGTCTCAGCCATCCAGCCAGTTCTTAACCTTTCTGCCAATACACACAACAAAGCACTGTTCCAGACTATTAGGGCATTCATGCAGCAGAAGCAGAGAGGAGTGACTCCTGGTGTAATGGAATTTAACTGCACAGTCCCCTGTTCTGTACCTTGTATCTGCAAAAAAAAAAGTCTTTAGTTAATGAGACAGCAGTGGCATAACAGACTCAAGGGTCTGAAGGACTGACAACCCACTTCACATGCAAAGTAGACATTACCATTTGGTTGACTGAATACACAGAAATAATTTTGAACTGACTGCCTACAATTCTGTGGCATCTCCTTTATTAAACAGAGGCAAGACAGTAATGAACTTTTAAACATCCAATTCTGGATCCCTTGATTTACAGAATACTTGTTAATATGCAGAATTCTAAAATATTATCTTTCCCAGAAAAGGCAGCAGTCAAATATGACACCTAAATTAGTTTTCTATGTCTCTCCCTGAATCACTGAAAGCAGAACTAAGCCCCACTAAAGGCTGAAGGAAGAGAGCAAAGTGGGCTGAGACTGGACATGTTTTGTAATGTGGCATCCCTCCCAGTCCCTCTTGCCCCTCTTCAAGTAACAGAAAGACAGACTAGGCCCATTATCTCCTGTGGTAAATCTCCTTGTGAAATGATAGTTTACTCTTCATGTTGAGCCTCATATTGATAGGTTCAGTCTGAAGTACTTCATTCACACATGTACAGTAAGATAGCTATAGCAAATAGTTTCCTCACATAGCTCTGTGCCTACATAACATGACATCATTTACTCTTAGGCTCCTGAGGTAGAAGGGTTTACTCTGTTCATTTTGTTTAGTGCAACATGTGCACTAGGTTCATGCTCAAATTCATTACACAATTATGCTACTGTTTCAGTGAATCACAAGCCATAAATAAGAAAGCCTGAAGTAAACTGGTTTAAAAGAACAGGGACAATGTTTCCTATTCACAACCATTTCACAACTGAAAAGTTTCCTAAGAAACAATAATATTATACAGTATGGCCAAAGTTTCATTACATCTCAATTTTACAGATAATTTATACCAAGAGCCACTTAGGTGGAAATTTGGATCATGGTCATCTCACACATAACCAAGATACTACACTGCACAACCAACATGGCACTTAGGGCATGGTAAATCCTTGAACCAGATGTAGTTGTTCTACAGCTGCACACAGTCCAAAACAAAAAACATATCCCTTCCCCTTCAACTTGCATTCAAACTGTAGCACAAGAAAATAAACTTTGGTTTACTTAGCAACATATCAATCTCCTACTGTGTGGAGTATTAGCAGTGAGTCTGACTGAAGAGGATAATCCACTTTGTAATTTAGTTAAATTACTAATTTTAACAAATACAAGTCCCCTGTATAATTTCACAGTGCTTAAAGAATACATCCTTTGAGTATTCCATTCTAAGAAATATCAGCTTGTTATCATATTTTAGATTTATGGAACATTTGTAATTGCTGTTATATCAGGAAAAATATTAAATCTGCACAATAAGTACAAACTTTATATGAGAAAGTATACTTGTGTGTGATGATCTTCTGATGTCTGCTGAGGCACCCATTTCCACAAAAGAGACACACAAGATCTCTGGGGATAAACTCAACTGCCCCAGGAAGTGCAACTCAGTTAAAAAATAACTGAGTTAGAAGCAACTAACAGAAGAACAAACAAAAAACCACTCTCCACTCTATTGGCTGTAAAAACAGATGCTTATCTGCATTCTCAATGAGAAGCATGTCTGAGAACCCCATCTTACAACAAAAATGCTTTAAAGAGCCCATAATACTAACAAGAGAAAGCATTATTCTTCCCAAATGTGGTTTAAATGGTGCAGAAACAAATTTTGTTTAGTGCTGGCATAAAAGCTTTGAAGTACATCTCTGCTTCTCTAGAGGAAAGAAGGCATGCAGACTAGTGTAACAATATCCACATCATTCAGAATTTGAAATAAATTAATCTCCTAATCAGCAGGTTTCTTTAACAATGAATGTCCAGAGAAAGATAACATCTTTATGCAAAATGAAAGATATGTTTTATCCTGTCTGTCCTCCAACTTTAAAGTACGTTGACTAAGATACAGCAGACACCAAGTAGGACGCGACTATATTTCGATCTAGGCCAGCACAGTCCAACTGGTGCCCATCGGCTGAATCTGGACCACAGGATGCCTCCATATGGCTTGCCACCTTTTCCTTGGAGGAGATAGGGAACAGCTGTTTGAGGAGCAAATGCTGCCCGAACAGCCAAACACCTCCTCCTGTGTCCGGCTGGCTCAAAGCCCAGAGCTGTCGTCGTGTTCCTGTGGAAGGCAAGGAAGGAACAGGGGAAGGCGGCAGCAGACCTCCTACCCACACAAGGACTTGAGCTCTTCATTTGTCTAAGACAGACAAACAAACGCGACCTAGCGAAGCCTATAGCTGTTTCTGTGATGGAGAGGGGCAGTCACAGAAACGGTCCAACAAAGGCCTGGGATCTGCTATTGCTGTCATCATAGCTGGGGTGAGATATAATAGGAGTGACACAAAAATCAGGAATTTGGAGCATATTTGCAGAATCTAAACCACCTTACAGTAGATACACTAAGTGGTATAGTGCAAGCATACAGTCAATCTTCCGTTTACTCCCAGCAAAGCAGATTAGTACAATATTTTGGCCTTCACAAAGAGGAAAATCACAGAAAAGCATGAACATATTCTATTATTAACTGCTGATTAATTTATTATCGATCAAGCAGGACAACTCAAGCACTGAAATTCAGACAAAGCAAATTAAAGAGCAACACTATTTTACCTTTGTAACTGCTCACACAGTGGAATTTTGTATCTCTCTTTAAGGTGACACATATAGTAGATAAGTAAACAAAAGGGATTTTAAAGGGTTTAACAACTGTGCCATCTTTCTTCCATCCATTCTTTACAGTGTGACTGACATAACTTCTGAGAAAAAGCTGTTTGACTGGCATGCTAATGAGTGTAAAGCAAGAAAGGGGGTAAACTGAGAACCCTAAAGACCTATCTGGTACACAGTCAAAACTGTATTTGAGCTTCCAAATTTATTTGCTTTTGACTGCATATCGGTTGAACACTTTAGAAGCATTACAATATTCTCCATTATATCACCTTCTTAAACACTTAAATTGTTTAGAATGTTTTTAAAGGCAACATATTTGCCTGCATTCAACTCAAACATTATTTAGCAGATGAAAGTTAAATGGTGGTATCTTAAAGCTAAGTAGAGAGAGAGACACCAGACATTCTACTTCTCACTGACCTGGAAAATCATATGCTTATTAGAACAGGATAGATTAGAGACAGTACAGAAATATATCAGAAGAGAGGCATAAGTCATATTGGAAGTATCAGTGAAACTTCAAAAAACTGCTGTCAAAATTAAGCTAGAGATGTGAAATCTCACCTAAGGTACCAAATATTGAAGAGTTACATGTGATACTAGGTTTTGAAGATGCTATAATATTATTTTGAGATCTAGAACTGAACGTGTTAAACCATCCTAACTAAAATGATATTCCAGTGCCTAATAGCTAATAACTGAATCTTAGAATTTCATTCATGCTCAATTAGTCAAAATTTATATTAATAATAAATCAAATTTAGTATATGATCAAAAGGCATTACAGCCTCCAGGAAATTAAGTTCTCTGTCCAAAAGTAGACGTGAATAGATCAAAACATCTTTGGACACATTACCGCAAGGATTGTATTCACCATGGGACTACAATAACACTTTCACAAGCTCCATTCAGATGTCAATATATAGTAGTCAAAAAGCTGGTATGAGTGTTCCTGTGGATACAAACCAGCCTGCAGCTACTATGTAACGGTAGCTTGACAACAGCCAAAGTATATGCAAATATTTGCTCATTAACTTAGCAAAGAAACAAAACTGAGTCAAAGAAAGTTAATTTGCTAAAATGTTACTTGAACAGGTGACTGCTTTCTCCATTCTCTTTGACTCTAAAATTCTACTGTACTCCTCTGTCCTGTACTAAGGAGCCAAGCACTCATCACTGTAGTCTGAGAAGTGCAATGTAGAGGGGAAGAATCACCTCCTCAAACTTGCTGGCAACACTTCTAATGCAGCCCAGGATGTCATTAGTCCTTTTTACTGCAAGGGCACATTGCTGGCTCATGTTCAATTTGTCCACCATATTCATGGGATTATTCCATCCCAGATGCAGGATTCCCAAGCTGGACACAATAATCCTGGTGGAGTCCTACCAGAGCAGAGTAGAGGGGCAGAATCACCTCCCTCATCTTGTTGACCACACTTCTGATGGAGCACTTTTGTTTTGCATTGTGGGCTGCAAGTGCACATTGTCCAGCTTTTCATACATCAGCACCTCCAAGTCCTTCACAGGACTAGTCTCAACTCCTTCAACCTCTAGCGATACTGGGAGTTGCTCTAACCCAGGTGCTGGACTTTGCACTTGGCCTTGTTGAACCTTGCAGAGACCACTTATTGAGCTTGTCCAGATCCCTCTGAATGGCATCCTGCCCCTCAGGAATGTGAATCACCACCTTACAATAACACCAGCCAGCTCCCTCAGCACTTGTGGGTACATCCCATCAGGGCCCACAGATGCTTATCTGTGTCTTATTTATGTCCAGTTTGCTTATGTGATCTTCCTCCATCAAGGGCACACCTTTCCCTGTCAGCCTATACCCCTGGTGCCTAGGACCTGGGATTCCTGAAGACCAATCTTGTTAGCAGAGTGACGCAAAAGTGGCATTTGGTATCTCAGCTTTTTCCATGTTCTGTGCCAGCAGGTCCCCATCCCATATAGCAGCAGGCCCACGTTTTCCTAGTCTTCCTTTTGTCACCCATGTACTTACAGAAGCTCTTTTGGTTACTTTTTGACATTTCTTGCCAGGTTCATTTTCTGCTGAGCTTTAGCTTTCCTAATCTCATCCCTGTATTACGGGACAATGTGTCTGTATTCTTCTGAGGTTAGCTGTCCCCTGCTCCCACCCTCTTTATACAGATTTTGTGGTGGTCAAAGCCCCACATGAAGATGAGGACACGCAAATGTGAGGCAATTTCTAGCTGTCTGTAGAGGGCCTCATCCACTCCTCCCTTCTTCCTGTTCAGGCAGCCTACAGCAGATTATCTGCAGTTTCTTAGTTGTCCAGAGACTACAGGTGAAAAACACTGTCTAAATCAATGCCAGAATGTTATTTTGGATACTCTTCCAAAACTGTATGTGCAACTGTGTTTTCCAGCACGTGACAGGCAGCTACATACAGATACCACTTATATATAAAAATGTCACTGAACACATACAGCTGGCTACCACAGCAAAAGCTATGCCTAGCTGGCAGGCTCTGCTAATTTCAGATTTAACACTTGAGTCAACTTCTAAAATCTTTGAAATTATAACAAAAATTACTTTTAGTAAAGCAGGTAATAACAGCCTTTACTACACCTGGAGAAAAGAGACAACACCGCTCCAGAACCAGTGTCTCAAACATAATTTGTGCACTTCCACCTTCTCTAAAAGCACTCCTTGTTTTGTTGCCTTGTGTTGATTTACAAAAACTTCTCTGTAGTACACTACAAACAGGCAAACAAATGCAACATGAAGACCACTGTGTGTTCTTAAAAAGGTTAGAACTTGGCCGTATTTTCTTTAGGAATATAATCTCACTGTGAATGTCTGTAAACTATATGGCTCCCTCTTGTGCCTATTATACCACATTTCAGCATACAAAAAAAAAAAAAAAAAAAAAAAAATAAATGTTTGGGCTCTGTTCACCTTTCAGTAGGCATGCAATGCCCATAAATGTTAATGGAAGTCACAGGCATACTTTACGGGGAAAAGAAAACCCTGCAGTCTGCAATTTTTTTCTTTGGAACAAACTACAAAAACATCTTGCAAACTGCAGGTCTGCTGTGATAAAAGCACTCTTTTGGCCATTCACTGCATTTTGATAGCAATGCAGAGGCCCAACATGCCTTTAAAGTCTATCTGCAAGAACTTTAAAATATTTTTTTTAGTTATCAAATTACATAGGTTTAGAAAGGTGTCAGCATGGTTTATAGAGCCTGGCTAACATGCACAAGCATTTATTTCTGTCTACTCAGCCAACATCCCACCTGTTTCTGCTTATCAAACCAGACTACAGTGTAGCTTGCAACAGCTGTGAAACTCATAAATCTGTCCATTCTTCATGTGTATCCAGACTAAGCACTTGGAGAAAGAGGTAGACCTGCAGAATTCTTGAGAAAGCCGCCCTTACTGGGAAGATTGGGAAATAACACAGACCAGCACTTGTCAAACAACATTTTAAACTGCACACCTATCAGAAGCCAAATTATTTTAATAATGGTCTAGCAATCCTATTTGGAAAGAAACTGGGAAAGAAAATTAAGTGTTTAAAGAAATTATTATATTTTTTAATTATTATTATTATTATATACTTTTATTCC
>VWZI01015271.1:377371-395430 GCA_013396835.1 Psilopogon haemacephalus
ATTAGAAAAATTCTGCAGACTAAAAAAAAATTATGCAAAGGAATTAAAATATTTTTCCTGCATAAAATATTCCCTTTTTCAATGGCCTCAGGTATCAATAAAACACTTCTTATTTCAAGATGCTGCTAGTTTTACTTTCTGCAGTGTACTAGCTATCAAGTCAATGTAAGATTTTTGTATTACAAAAAGTGTATTTGTCAGTTTTACAAAATAGTAGCCTGCATACCTGAAGCAATATCAAAATCCTGATCACACAGGACACTTTTTTAAATAAAAAACTTCTGCTAAAGCAATAGCGGTATTGAATGTAATGAGAGTATACAAAATCTAACATTCACTTTCATAAAGCTTAGAAAATACACTTTAATAGGAAAGTGGGTTTACTTTTTTTTTTAATATGATGATTTTTCCTCTGTCCACCTCTTCTTTCCCATTCCATGTGCTCAGTAACTACCTTTAGCCCTAGTCTACGTTGTTCATAAAATAATCTGAGTACATGCAAGATGATACTAAAATTCATTTTAGCTTTTCTAAATAAAAATGGTATTTTGTCTTTTTTTTTTTTTAATTAACCTTTTTCTCCACCATGTCATAAATTACAAGCTCTTACCAAAAAGTTGTTTTAAAAGTTTTCCATGAGTTTTCATCAACAGCACTAATAATAGGTACTCAACACATTCAGCTGGCATTCTTGGAGCCAGATGAAATTTCTAATGTGACACTTACTGAAAATTAGTAAAGAAATATTCACCTGAAATTGCTGTTGTGTGGCAATGCTGAAGCATGGAACCCAACAAGCAGAACACATCTAAAATTTGCCTAATATTTATTACCACTCATTCATCACAGAACAAGTAAATAAAACAAATTATTCTTATATGATGGACCATCATGCTACTATTCAACATGAAACAACAGCTATAATATACAAGAACATAAAACAAATAACGAAGAATTTGTCAGTAGAATAATAACAATCTGGTCTAAATTTAAGAAACAGAGTCTACATCTAACAGTTTATACAAAAGGCAACACTACAGTACTAAACACTTTCTTGGGCATACTAATATAAAGCTCAGAGAAGACAGACATTTCTTTAAACATTGTTTCAACAAAGCTTCCCCATTGCTGCAGACCAAATCAAACTTGACCAGTCTCCACAATATCAGACTGAGAAATCTTCCTCCATGAGCTGCCATATCAGCTACCTTAAAATTGCAAACGTAAAAGAGAACATGTAATAATGCAGAGTATTAAGGCCTTGTTAGCATGTACAGCTAAGTCTAGAATCTGTCACCAGGATTCTAAAGAGAGCTGGTCTCTAAAGTAGTCTCATATACTTCTTTTTCTTTACTCAAAATGCAGCTTTCCTTTCTCCTAACTGGCAAGAGCAAGGACTTTGATTTGAAATATACTTATTTAGTGAGACATTACTTAAGCCACATTTGTTTAAATAACACACAGATTATCTTTGATTAGCTTTAAGAGAGAATAAGAAAAACAGCATGTATTTGCCATCCATAAACAAATCCTGTGATACATAAAACTTTCATTAAAAAACCTGCTTTGTCAAGCATTTCAGCTTCTTTTCACGTAACAGATATCTTATGCTTCAAGCTATATTACACCACTGCCGTTTGTATAAAATTTTCAGTTCTTCTTGCATCACTTCAATATAGTCTACACATATTTATCAATCAATGAGAAGCACTTCTGAAAAAAGAAAAAGGACAGCTGGCCATCAAAACACAAAGTGCCATTCCAGTTCTCTATAAAAACATTTGTTTGGTCGGTCGGTTTTAGATTAAAGTTGTGATTACATAACCTCTCACACAGTACTAGTAGTGCAGAACTAGTCATAATCAGATAGCTAACTTATCAACAAATAATGCAAGACCACAAGCAACAGTTGATAAATAGGATAGTGTGACACAACATTCTGCTAATAACTCTTTAAAAACCAGTACTGCATTTAAGTTTAAAAATACTAAAAAAAAAAAATCCAAGAGCTGTTTGCTCAGGGTGTATACTTCCAAGGAAAAAAGTGAAAAGCTGGAAGGTCAGGTGTGCACTGGCAACCTCAGACAGCACATGGCAAGAAGAGACAGTTGGCTAAACTATCTCTTCCCGAATCATGAGAGGAAGAATTTTGTTGGTTTCTGATACTAAAGCTATTGTTCCTGTCCTACTCCTTGTTTCAAAATGAAACATATTTTATTTGGTTTTTATTCATTGTTATCAACAACTTTAGTTTTCAAAACTAAAACTCCCTTCACTCCTTATACTTGATATATTTACACTGTTTGAGTCATAATAGTTCTTCAAACACCAAATGGCTTAAACAAAGTAGTTTAATTTTTGTTGACTTAAAACAGTTAATATAAGAGCTTTGGAACTCTGGTAACATTAAAGAAGAACAGAATTGCATTATGTCTTCCGACCTCCCTTATGGCCAAACAACTGTCCACAATTGTGGAAATTCAGTCCCTAGAGTCATATGCTTTTTACAGATTGTGCCACAAAAAGCTTTGGAAGTTTGGACATTGATCACTACTTTGACAATAACACATCACTGTTCACTTACAGCATCCATTATGTCTGGACATCAGACAGTAACAGCTCTTAGAAATGTAATTTAAATGATTCCTTCAGAACACAATGGAAAGCCCATCTATCTCAAGCCTCCTCATACTCAAAGTTTTACCAGATGTGTTTATTTTTATATTTGAAAGCGAAATAAAATAATGATGTTAAATAGAAATTAAAACAACAGTCAATGCACAGTTATTGGAAATACAACATACGCAATGGTTAATTCTTGTCAAGTAACAATTATAATTTTACTTTTTTTACAACAAACTATGTAGTTTTCAGAGGCATAAGTTGTAGATCTCAGCAGGTCACTCAGCCCAAATTCCCACAAGCAAACTTCAAGTCTGGCTACCAGTATCAAGTTGAAGATAATAATTGGATTACCCTTATCTCATTTCCACACCACCAAAAAAAAAAAAAAAATATCCAGCTCCCTTAGTCATTCCTTGTTAGGATATGGGTTGAAGCAAATGAAATCTTAATAGCCTTCCTCTGATCTTATTCCAGTTTGTCAACATGTTTCCTGTACTGGTGAGTATTCTAGATAAAGCCTCACAAAATGACATAGGGCAGTTATTATTCCTCTCAACCAACTAAATACATTCTTATATATTCATAAAATTTTACAGCACAGTTCAGTAGGCTTAACATCATTTCAAAAGCCATTAGGAAATGCCTTTAATGATTCAAACCTTTAAGAGCTCTATTCTTTAACATCACTCTTTTCAACCTTTCTCAACAATCACCCTAAGAACAACATATACTTCATTTGAGGGGCTTACCTGAATGACTTTGTAGAAATAGGCATACTGTCGAGCTGTATTTTTATATTGGCTAAAAACATCATGTATGGCCTGAGTTGACTGAAGGTACTGCACTTCATCTTCTTCAAAATAGAGAGGAGTGTCATATTCACTAGGGAGTGTCTGGATGTAAGGTAGCCAGAAAGAGTTGGGGTTGGCTCTCTCACAAAGGAGATGGAATGCCAATGTTATATTGCCCATGGCTTGAAGAATTCGATCTTGAGAGTACAGGGATCCTGAATTAGCACAGAAAGATGATACAGTAAATTAATTGTCCATGGTAAACATCACCCTAAATTTACTTTAAAATTAACATGATGAGATAACATGTAAGAATTTTCAATAAAAAAAAAGCTCTTACCCAATACTGAATTTTTAGCTGACTCAACTGTCATCAACAGCTTTCTAGGAACCCACAAAAACAATTCTTCAGCCTACAAAAAGGAAAAAAAAGAACACAGAGGGTCAGTTAGCATTTAAATGATACCCCAGGTGCCTCAACTATGTATCACCTTTAAATTACAAGCTGTTTTCATTTTCATTTGTTTCAAAATTGAAATTATTCCAAAACAAAATTATTCCTTCTCTGTCATCACAAATTAAACAAATACGTTCCATATTGTGGCAACCAAATGTGGCAATCTGCATTACACAAAGCTTAAAACAAAGACACTCAGAATACAAAACAAAGTGCTTCAGTTTGGAACTACTAACATAGATTGCTCACGTGACCTCAAAGCTACCAGATATGTTATAATGCTATTAACTAAGTGATCAAATACTTTCCTCCAGTAGAGTTTTACTCATGTTGCCCATTCATATTTTACAAGAACTCTTCAGGATTTTTATCAAACAGTAGTGCCAGCTATGTGCCACTAATGCCCTACAAGGAATATATTTGATTCCAATATTGTTCCTGCAACAGCTGTTTCCCCATCTCTAAAATAGGAATGAAAAGAAAAACCTTACATCTTTTAACAGCTAACTTTGTGTGTCTGTATGCTTACCTGATGATGGAAAAACATTCCTTACAATTACCAAGAAATTTTGAGATTATTTTTATTTTCATTGGAAAATAATATTGCAAATAACCTCTGAGGCAAAAAGACCAGTGCTTTGAAAGAAGGGACATGAACGAAGAGGTTAAGCAAATAAAAAACATGGAAGAGAGGTAAATAGTATAGGCAACAGAGAAAAAAAGACTGATTAAAACCTCATAGTATTATCTAATAGTCATCAAAATTAACACTCAATTTTATCAATAATTTTATTTCACTAGTGTGCAGAGTTAAAAGCATTTCATACTGTTTCATAAGCAGTCAAAAGGGGGATAGGAAGGTGGAGAGATTTCAGAGGTTTGCAGCCACATACGATTTTCTAATCTAAGTCAAATATTCACATGCTTACCTTTATCTCTCTTGTTGCTTTTAAACCAAATCCCTCCTCTTCAAAGTTAGCTATTTCAAAACCCTCTGTGGATGCTCCATTTTCAGTTGCCCATTTTATTAGTTCAGGGAAATAGTCATCTCTTTTTCCATCAAAGACAACAGACAAACCTATACACACAATGCATTAAAAAAAAAAACAAATGCAGAAATAAGAGGACCTAGAAAGACAAAAGAAGTTCAGTACAAAAGCACATGTAAAAAGCTGTTTGCTATCCCAAAGCAGTTCTACTTTGAAGTAGCTGAGTCAGAACTGGCCTTTGTTAAGTGTTACTCAATAGTATACAAACATCATACCCAATTTTCATCAACTAAAATGTTCTGCCAAATTGGCCTTAAAAACACATCTTAAAAACACATCCACCTCAACTGAGCTGTGATGAAATATAAAGCTCCTCTCCTCCTCCCCTTTTTAAATAAACTGGGCAAAATTATTTCCCAGCTTAAAACTGACAATAAATACAATCACTACAACATGTTAATACAGACACAAGGAGAAATTTGAGAGGCAAGCTGTGATTTTATTAATTCAGCACTGGAAATTATGATAAGTATCTCTTGAGTGCTTTCTCTCACATAACAGATATTTAGCTTTTTCTTGTATCATACGGATCCACTAAAATAACTAAGGACTCAGCATCCATCTGACATTACAGAGTTCATCCAAATTTTCATGCTTTGGTTCTCTAACAGATAAGCAGTCCTGCAGTGAAACTGGGAGCTTCATTCATCCCATAAGCCTTCCCCTTTACCATTATCTGATTTGAACCTATGCATTTTAGCTCCTGGTGATACTCAGTCAGCTTCTTCTGTACCTCTTTGCCCATGTTCTCTTCAACAGAAAATCTAGTGTCAGATGATGTTAAAAATGTCCAAAACCCCCTGAAGTGCTTAGGCCATTTTATGAGTGACAACACATCCTCAGCAAGGCACTTACATGCAAAGACATTTTCAGACAATCACACCATCATTCAGGTTAGAAAAGAACCCTACTCTACAAAGGCCACCACTAAACTATATGCCCAAGCATCACACCTGAATGACCTTTAAGCATACCCAGGGATCATGATTCAACCACCTCCCTGGGCAGCCTATTCCAATGTCTGATTACTCTTTTCCGTGAAAACAAATTTCCTAATGTCCAGTCTAAACCTCCCCTGTTGCAGTTTGAAGCCATTCCCTCTTGGTCTATTGCTAATTACCTGTGGGAAGGAGACCAGCACCAAACCTCTCTACAATGTCCTTTCAGGTAGTTGTAGAGAGTGATGAGGTCTCCCCTCAGCCTCCTCCTCTTCAAACTAAACAACCCCAGCTCCTTCAGTCACTCTTCGTAAGATTTATTCTCCAGGATGTTCACCAGCCTTGTTGCCCTCCTCTATGCTCACTCCAGCACCTTGCTATCTCTCTTGTATTGATATGTCCAAAACTGGACACAAAACTCACCAATTATATCTGCATTCAACATAAGAAGACAAGTATAATCTAAAGCTGAAGTCTTTGATGATGAAGTATAAAAATGCCAATAAAGTGTATTTTTAGTGCAATTAGAATGTGATGTATTTTGGCACCTTAAAACAACCCCAAAAAACTAAAATGCTGGCATTTCTCCTTTATTTCATACCCTTTTCAGTATATTGCTTTTGTGGAATATATTCAGAGCTAAGGCCTCACAAACCTAGCAAGATTATTTGCATAGCTTCCACAGAATTTGATAGGTGTTTATACCATCTCAGACTTTGCTCTTAGAGAAGCTGACATGTTATGGACATGAAAAATGGTCTGTGCAGTGTATGGGCTGACAGGCTGTACCCAGAGGCTGGTAGTAAATAGTTCTTTCTCAGCCTGACATCCAGTCACAAATTTGTCCCAATGTCGATCCCTGGGGGACCACACGCTGTTTAATATCTTCCTAAGTGATCTGGATGTTGGGATCAAGAGCACCCTGACTAAGTTTACAGACAACACCAAAATGAGGCTGACACTCCAGAAAGGAGAGCCACCTGCCAGAAAGACCTGAACAGGATGAGTAAGTGGGCTAGTAAGAAACTTATGAAGTTCAGTGGGGACAAATATAGTGTCTTGCACCTGGGAATACACAAACCAAAAGTCTAGCTCAGGGATGCACCTCACTGGAGAACAGCCCTGTGGAAACAGACCTGGGAGTCTTAGTGGACAAGCAGCTCAACGTGAGTAAACAGTGTGCTGCAGCAGCACAGAAGGCCAACAAGATGCTAGGTTGCTCAGATGAGGTAAAGAAGTCACTGTCTTGCTCTACTCTGTGTTTGTCAGATGACATCTGGAATGCTCTCTGCAGTTTTGGTCCCCTCTGTACAAAAAAAAGATGTGGACAGACTGGAAAGCATCCAGAGCATGGCTACAAGAATGATCAGAGGACTGAAAGTCCTCCCATATGAGGAAAGGCTGAGAGAACTGGGTTTGTTCAGCCTTGAGAAGGCTTAGGCTAGACCTTATTACCACATACTAGTACATAAAGGGTGTCCACTAGGATGATGGAGACTCCCTTTTTACAGGGAGTCACATGGAAAAGACAAAGGGCAATGGGTAAAAGTTACACCTGGGAAGATTCCAATTGGAATACAGAAATTTTTTCACAATGATAAGAGTTAAACACTGGAATAATTTCCAAAGAGTATTGGTGGATTGGTCAGTTTTAAGACTCAGCCTGAATGGGTGCTGTGCCATCTCATTTAAACTACACTATCAACCTAGAAATGTTGGACCAGAGCATACACTGGCTCCCTTTCAACCTGGCATTCTGCAATTCTGTGATTCTCTTTTGACTCCCAACACTAATTACTGTATAAGGCTACTGGACGCTTTTAAAATCCAACTTGCATTTGAAACTATTCTGCAAGCATCTTGGAAATTCTACCTCTCTTCCTGACATATCATGTGGTCCAATACTTTCCAAATTTTTACAAACTAGAGAGAGGAACAGCTCCTTTAAATTACAAGCACTATTGCAGAATAATTCATTTCTATATTGAACAAATACAGCTATACTGATGAAAATCTATACTGGAAAATCAGCTTTCAAACCAGGAAAAAAGTTTAGAAAATAAAGCAGTTCATTATCAAATCAGGAATTTTCTATAGTCAAGATGGTTTTAGTTCACCTTCTTCAACCCAATATTCTATTCAAGAAAAAGACAAAGTATGACACTTTAGGCAATATGTATTTATTTGTACATCTTGAGTTCCCAACAGCAATTTATACTTTCTTTGCAAATGGTTTAAAGTCTTTACTTAGCTGGAAAACCATATAGTATAAATTAGTATGTCCCATTACAGAATAGTTTTGAAAAATAATGTGCCATTCATGCTCATTATGTATGCAAAAAATGTGATGTTAAAAGCCATTTGCAAGTCAACAATGCTGTGGTCAGTAGGTTTTGCCCCTTTCAAGAAAAAAAAGACATAACCTACTAACGTAATACTGTTATGCTCATTCTACCACAGCAGCCATTTCCCCCACGAATGCTTCTATCTTTCTAGCACAGAAAGAAGATATAGTGAACAGCCCTACACTAACTCTGATATTGTTAACCTGAATTATGTTTTACCGTTAATACATCATGACCCAAGAAATGTACTATGAGTTTACAGAAGTTATAGGACAGCAAAACAATGAGTTCAGTTCATCTCCACAGAGGTACAGGATGAAGTCACTCAAACTGCCAGTAACTGATGTTCACAGGTTTAAGTCCTTTCATGAAGCAAGATTCTTACATGCTAGTTGAGATTATTAAAAACAGGTGCGAACACTTCAAGCCTGTAAGTAAACTCTTCTGCTTTTTTGAGTGAGGACATGAACCAAACAATGTTCATTTTAAATGCAGTCTAGTTTTTGGGTTTTTTTGCCATCACTGTATAAATATCAGGGAAGAAAGAACATGTTTAGGACTCTGACACATATACCCAGCCCAAATCTATCCATTCTAATATTAAGAAGTTCTTTTTCTGTCATTAAAACACAACTGTCATAAAAGAGGTTAATTTTCCTATAATTGTACAAAAAGCATTTTTTAAAGTGTATGTCCAAACAAACCCAAAACTAGCATGAAAATGAACCATAAATGGTGAGTTATTGCAGAATGTACTGGAAGAAAACAGTTCTAACCTGAAAAATAAGCACAAGTTAAACTCAGTAAAATTGGCAAAAAAAACTTCTTACTAACTGTGGTACCATAAGCATTTATTTTCCTTAATTACATGCTTGATTTACAGCAGGTAGATTTAATATCTGATATATTTTGTGCTTGTGGTGGTTCGGCAGTTCCCCTCTCCCCCACACTTTGAAATAACCCAGGCTAGGACTCAGTCATCTGGAAGTTAATAAATGAAGCTTTACATTTACAGCTTTGCACAATATACAAGCAGATATATAAAATATATAACAGATATTTACAGATACATACAGTGAAAAACACCACACCCCTCCCAGAGATGGAAGTCCCTAAGAAGGGTTTGCAACCACCCTACCACCTTCCTCCCACTTCCCAATCTTATCCCACTATCTGTCTTGCATAACAGGAAAGCAAGAGGAAATCGGCCAGGGGGATTAGCAGCAGGAAAGGAATTGGTGAAATTATTCAGATCCGGCTAGGAAGGGAGAGATATGTGGCAGCCAGAGTAGCTCAAGCAGCTCTATCTCATCTATGTTTGGGTTACAACTCAAACATTTTTTTTGTTTTTAAGTAAACCTATGAGTGAAGTAGCATCATCAGTGTTTTCCTTTCTCAGCCTATAGTCTAATTTCTCATTCAAATCCTCCAATTAGTTCAAACCAGCACAGTGCTTTTTTATATTTTTACCATAATACAATGTAAAGATGTTGAATTGTCTAAACTGTTTCCACGTTCAGCAAAATGTTCAGGTGGAAATAAAAACTACAAAATTAAATGCAAAATGTTCAGATTTATAGAGGCAGAAGGGCAGACTATGTGATCAGGAAGCAAAAGGTCTTATTTTCTCAAAGGATTTTTTCTTCTGGTCCTTCACATTCCGATGACAATCTCAAACTCATTTTTCTACTTAGACAGAATCATCACAGGATCACTTGCCTTTGATACTTACTCAGAATGATAAGTATTAAAATAGTTAATGCCAGTGGTTATGCCCATCTTAAGTTTTCAGAAACACTTGCAAGCGTAAAAGGCAACTGCACACCAGAGAATTTGGGGTTTTGTCCCAGAATAGTAAGACTACATAATATTTATACAATAGCAATAAAGCCATTATTTTTGCTGTCAATAGACAACTCTTTAGGCAAAACAGTACTCTGGGCTACACTTATCTTAAAGTCATTTGTCTTTACCTTTTTGCTTTTTGCGAATTTTCTCAACAAGTGAGCGAATCTGCACGTATTCTTCCCATTCCTTACCAGGACCTGGTGTAGGACTGCTGCACTCTGGAAATAAAAATGGAAAATTAAAAGAGCTGCTACATTTTGTTTGTTTGTTTTGGGTTTGTGGGTTTTTTTGTTGTTTGTTTTTTTTCCTTCATTTCACATCAGAAAACAGGTTATAGTTTAACAGTAACTAACTGAACCTTAATATTACTTGTCCTTCAAACATCTTTACATGGTAAACACTAATCTCTATTGTTACAAACATCTAATTCTTTGATATTGTAATTAATAGAGGCTTAATTTTTTTTTTTACACAACAGTTTACCTCAAGTTGTTTTATTTTTTAATACTCTTTCAGATACAAGAAATGCCAAATGTTAAAAAGGCTAGGAAGAAAAAAGGTAAACAACCAGATCATTAAGTGAATAGTCTCTCAGATAAGGCAAAAAGAAAAAAGAGTATTTTTTCAATAATCCAAGCAAAGCACTCTTTTCGCAATAGCCTGCTTACCATCTACTTTCATTACAGCAAAAATGATAATAATACTACATAGCTTACCTTAAGGATTTGAGAATTTTGCTGATACATATGTTCAACCTACCCAGTCAATAGTGTTTTCATAGATGCACATGGAAAGGACAGGCCAAGGAATGCCTAGCCAAGCTTCAGCTCTAGATTCTTCCCACAGTGTCTCTGACAACATTTTAAATGCCAGCATGTGGATTTCTTGATCTAAGCCATATAAATCCAAGTGGACAGCTGAAGACTACTTTGGTCAACAGATTTGAATTTTTTTTACATTGTATTAAATATGGAAGCTTGACAAAAGAACAGCTGATACTTATCTTCACTCAGAAAATTAGATCAACATTTTATTTTTTGGTAGCAAAGCAGAGGACAATTGTAGCATAAGTATCAAACTGCTCTGCCAACTCCTGTCTCCTCTTTGCAACTGATGCTGAAGAAAAAAAAAAAAGTTTTTTTAAAGGCAACATTTAGATGTGTCAAGGATATGAAATTTTGGACTTTTATTCCAAGAAGTGCAGCTCAGGACAGTTACTAATGATAGTAGCAAGAGTGAACAGCATGTTAGCATTATCATAAGAAATTACGCTCTGTTTTTCGTATTTACTAGAAATAATGAAAAATAGAAAATTATACGTAATAAAAATTTCTGCAGCAAATTAAAAACCTTCTGGTCTATACACAAGAATTAAACACTACCAAAAAAGATTCAAAATAACAACAAAAACCTCACCATTTTTGTTGGAGAGATGGAAATATCAGTGCAGTTGAACTGAGTTTGTATAGCTGCCTTCCACAGTTAATTCCTCTACTCTGACACCAGTTCAAAGTACTATCCAAATGTTAAACAGAAACAGTGTTAATTCTTGAGGTTTAGAAGAAAAACATTTTTGAGAAAGCTGCGCTGTCACATTACAAAGAACAGATGAGTATTTATGCCTCTGTAGAGATGTCAAGCCAGCAGCTGCCATAAATATGGCATTTCCAATACATACACACATAAATGAGCCTATAATGGTATACGCTAACAGAGATATATACTCTGAGATACATACTACACCATCTTAAGCAAGCAAAATTAGCAAGCTTGGTGACTTACAGGAAATGAATAGAATTTGCTGCTTTCAATAAGAAAACGAGAATGTTTTCAAGTAGTCTTTACAACGCCCCTTTTCATAGAGAGGCATAAAAGGGAAACTTACTTTGCAGTAACTCGCTAATTAGATTCAACATTTCCTTTGGAGATACTGTCGCTGTGGCTCCTGTACCTGACTTCTGAGTTTTCACTCGGCTCTTCTTCCCCATCTTCAACTAAAACAGATAAGAAGAAAATTGCCACCAATTAACTAAGAAACAAAATACAATGATGATGAATGGAGAAGATGGTCTCTTACTTGTCATTTTTAAACAAAACAGAGGATGAGTTGTCGTTTCTGGCAGCTATATGCATGCAAGAATTATTTGCACAGCCTGAATGCAAGACAACCATTCAGTGGATTCTGAAGCAGTATTTCATGTAGTTGCACATTAATTATCTCAGGGTAATGAGAACTTAGAATTACATACAGAAAAAAAAATCAGATCACTTGCAAATTTGTTAGTTGTGAACAAAATCCAGGTTATTTTACCTCAGCAGTTGCACTGTGGACACCATTTGAAATAATATTTGTGACTGCACTAAAGCAGTGGTTAAAAATTAATAGAAAATTAAGTATTTAATGTAAAAATAAAATATCATATTTACATCTTTGCAGCAGCTTTTTGTGGTTCAAGATAACCTGTTAAAGAAAATGCATTTCCAGTTACCACAAAACCAGGACATTACCCTGAGCTGGCTTTCCAGCATTCAGAGTCCCTTATTCTCATGGAGGACTTAAATTAACACAACATCTACTGGAACGGCAGCATAGAATGGTGTGAAATAGCCATGGAATTTCTAATGTACATTGGGAACAAATTGTGATGCTGGTGCTGAACAGGGTCCTAGGGAAGGGGTTGTGCAGCATCTCGTACTAATGAACAAGGAAGAACTGCTCCTGTACTTATGATGCCCAATAGCAGCTTTGGATACAGTAACCATGAAATGTTAGTCTAAGACCTTGAGGCAAGAAAGGAAGGAAAGAAGTAGCCTGAAGACCCTAAGCTCATGACAGCAGAAATGGAGTTTGCTCAGGGAATGTTAATCAGAATGTCCCAGGAAGCCATAAAGAAGCCCATGGCAGCTCGTCATCTTCCTGAACTGTGCTCTCAAAGCACAAAAACAAGCCTTCCCAACATGTTAGAAAGCAGACATAGCAGGAGACCAGCTGACCTTACATAGGACTCCTCACTGAATGAGCTCAAATGAAATGGAAACATATGTAAAGTGGAAGCTGGGACAAGCAATCAGAAGAGAATATAGTCTCTGCTTGGCCAGGCAGGGCACCTGAACTAGGGAGGCCAAACCTTACCTGGAACTGCAATTAAAGATGGATTCAAATGGCAAGAAGAAACACTTCTACAGGTATACCATCAGCAAGAGGCAGATTTGAGATAGTGCAATCTCTCTGCAAAACTAGAAAGCAACTTACTGATAAAAGGTACACAAAAATTTAAGTACCAAACATTTTTGCAAGATCTTTACCACCAGGTGTGCAATCAAGCTTCCTGGGTTTATGCATCTAGTAGCAAAGCTTGAGTGAAGGATCAAGCTAAGGACTATTCAGGTAAGCTGGACCTATGTAGGACCAGATAGGAAACAGCCATGGTACTGAGAAAACTGGCTAAAGTCAGCAGAAACCTGCTATCATCTTTGAAAAGTCATGGTGATTACCTGTCACAGGAAATGGGTAACTTGCAAACATAACCCAACAGAAAGGAAGAAGAGAGCAGGAGGGAATAAAGGATCCAGGCAACTAGAAAACAGTCTGTCTCGCCTCATTTGCTATACAAAACAGAGCAAATCCTGAAGAGAAGCCATTTCCAGGCACAACAGACACGAATGAGACTGGGATTAGACAACTGAGACTCCTAAAGGCAAACCATGCACAACTGACCAGATGGGTAAAAGCAGTAGTCGAGTGGTCAGTAAAAACATCTTCTTCAGATCTAGATGTCAGAACAGAAAGCATCCTCAAATTTACAGATTAAATAAAGCAGTCAAAATGCTTGGAGGGATCAGCCACCATTTAGAGGAACCTAGACAAACTGGAGGTGGCAGTTAACAGGAACTTAATGAAGTTAAAGGCAAACGTATCCCATATTTGGAAAGGAAAAAAACTCGAATGACTAAACAGTGTTATAGCTACAGACTGGACTGGCAGTAGTTCTGCAAAAGAGGAGATGGAAGACTCTAGCAGACAGCAACTTGAACATAAACCAGCAATGTCCCTGTAAAGTGATAAAAACTAACCATAGTTTGAGCTGCAGAAGCAAGAGAATAAACACGAGGTCAAGCAAAGTAATTATTTGTTCCTGATAGCACTGGTGAGGTCACATTTAGAGTACTGTGTAGAGTTCAGAGCCATGCAACATAGGAAGTACTTGCAGAGTGGAACACATCCAGAGGAAAGGCCTTAAAACAGCAAAAGGGCTGACACATGAGACGAAAGACATGATGAGGGAGTTGACACCAAAAAAAAAAGGAAAAAAACGAAGAAAAAAAAAGCCCACTACTGCCTTCAACTATGTAACAGGGAGTTATACAAAGGATGGTGGCAGATTATTGCAAGCAAGGACGTTGTAAGGTGAACAGATAACAGTCACATGATGCTGCAAGGGAAATTTCAAATAGGTATGAGGAAACTCCTCACTGTGACAGTGGTGGAGCAGTGGAATGTAGATACTATGATTTAGCACCATCTCAAGCAACCTTGGAGGATTTAAATATTTGACTTGGTAAGGTTGTAAACAACCCAATTTAACTTCAATATTAAAGTAGAAAAATCAAGCCTCTTGATCTCCACAGATCCCTTTCCATCTTTATTTTTTCCGTGATTCTACACATTACTGCAATTGCTGTTTTCTCTTCTACGTGGACAGGCTACACAGTTTATATGGTACATAATACCTTCCCCTGTGTTACAGAAGAGTCAATGTCCAGGTTCCTTCACAGTGAAAAGGAAGTTAAGACACGCAGGTTACTTTGACCATCTAGAAGATTTGAGCTGCTTATGTCATCAGTATCACCTCATCCACAGAAGCTAAGTTATCACATGCTACACAGTAAAATCCATAAAAATATTAAAAGTCTTGTACAGAAGTAGTACTGTGGATTCCAGGTATTCAGAGTACTCTGTATATAAAAAAGGGATCTTTTTATCCTTGGTCAGTGCAGGCAGTTTACTGATAAGAATGTTGAGGGAAAATAATTTGGTAATTTTTGTTCTTTGTCAACAGGTATTGTGTCAACACAATAGAAGCTGAAGAGCTGCTTCTCCACACTGACACTACAGTTTGCATATTACGTAATTGTATAGAACAGACATTTTAAACACAAATGCTGTACATTAAAAAACTTCTAGTGGGAAAAGTACATAATCTAGCTATTTCCATTTTCCATTTAGATTAGAGTGAAAAATAAACTGTCAATTGGAAAGCCTATCTTAAAAACTGACTCTGAACAACCAGGAAGCAAATTAAAGTTAACAGTGTTAACTTATTAACTCAAAATTAAAGGAGCTCAAAACTGACTGAAAAGACAACTTGTGACAAAAAAGGGGGGAAAATTTTAAGGCAAAATTAAAAGGTATTTTTAAAAGGGAAAGCAAACCAAATTCTTTCATCTTCCAACACTAAGCAGCACAAGGAACAAGACTGTCCTTGAGTACACTGAGACTGAAGTCTTGGTGCACACCCTCCACAATTTTAGTGCTCTCTAGTAGATATCAGAGATTGGACAACCAATCTACACCACTTAATTTTGTCGGTTACCTTTGAGTTGCTTAACTTACTTTCCCAGTACCATTTCTACCATAAAAAACTTATATGCAAGCTAGTGAGGATCCCACAGATTCAGTTTGGGAATAACACTGACTAGGTGTAAATGAACAGTGGACTTCTTTCGAAAGACGTTGCCTTAACATAAGCAATTGTATTTCATACGAGATTTTTATAACATTTTTCTTCTCATGGGAAGCAGACAGTAATGTTCATTATGAGCTCAATGTTGAATTTTGGGTTGTAAAAGTTGGAAATAGGATCAGTATAAATGGCCAGCCTGCACTATAAGAGAAAGACACAGAAAAAGAAAAAAAAAAAAAAACCAAACCCCAAGAACTTAGAACAGCTGATTTTCATGGTCTTCCCATCATACATCTTTCATTTTTCTTTTAACCCTAGCAATACCTGTAAGAAGATTAATAGAGCTCTTTGTACAAAAAGACATTCACAAAAACCCTCTTTGCACATCACCTACTACCCACTTGAGTGTTCCTCTCTCCCATATACCACTCTGCTACATTTTTTACCCCCTTCTTCTGAGAAATCAAGTTAGATGTGTCTGTAATGGATTCAACAGCAGGTATGGGACAGAGTCCAAAATCTCTGGGCAAGAACAATGCAGCTGAAGTGTATGTACACCAATGCATGCAGCATGGGTAATAAGCAAGAGGAGCTGGAAGCCTTGGTACAAGAGACAAACTATGATGTTGTTGCCATCACAGAAACGTGGTGGGATTACTCACACAACTGGAGTGCTGTAATCAATGGCTAGACTTCAGGAGAGAGAAGTTGAGGGAGAAGGGGTGGAGGAGAGGTCTTGTATATTAGGCAGGCACTGGACATTATGGAAATAGAGATTAAGGATGATCAGGTTGAGTCCCTATGGGTAAGAATTAGGGGGAAGGCCAGCAAGGTGGACATCCTGGTTGGAGTCTGTCATAGACCACCCAACCAGGAAGAAGTTGATTTATTATTCTTTAAGCAGCTGGTGGCTGCCTCAAGATCACTTGCCCTCCTTCTTGTGGGTGACCTCAACTTGCCAGACATCAGCTGGGAATTTAACACTGCATAGAGGAAGCAGTCTAGAAAGCTCCTAGAGTGCATGGAAGACAGCTTCTTAACCCAGCTGTTACATAAGCCTACCAGGTGCAGCCCTGCTCGACCTGCTGTTCACAAATAGAGAAGGGCTGGTGGGAGAGGTGGTGAGCATGAAATAACAGAGCTTTCAATATATGGTGAAACCAGGAGGGGAATCAACAAACCCTCCACACTGGAATTCCAAAGGGCAGACTTCAACTTATTTAAGGAACTAACTCAGAAAGTTCCTTGGGAAACAGCCCTTAAAAACAAAGGGGTCCATGAAGGCTGGACCTACTTCGAGAAAGAACTCTTGAGGGCACAGGAATGGGCTGTGCCAATGTGCCAGAAGGTGAGCCAAGGAGGGAGACAACCAGACTGGATGGGCAAGGAGCTTCTAAAGGAATGAGGGAGCAAAAAAGAGGGCATATCACCTTTGGAATAAAGGGAGGTATCCCAGGAAGAGTTTAAGGATGTTGCTAAGTCTTGTAGGAAAAAAATTAGAGAAACAAAAAAGCCCACTTAGAACTTAGACTGGCCACTGCTCTAAAGGGGAACAAAAAATGTTTCTATAAATATATTAATGGCAAAAGAAGGGGCAAGGACAACCTCCACTCTTCACTGGATGCAGAGGGGAACACAGTAATAAAAGATGAGGAAAAGGCAGAGGTACTTAACACCTTCTTTGCCTCAGTCTTCAATAGTGGGACAGATTGTCTTCAGGACAACTGGCCTCCCAAACTGGCAGATGGAGCCAGGGACCAGTATAGTCCCCCTGTAATTCAAGAGGAAGAAATAAGGGACCTGCTGAGCCACTTGGATCCTCACAAGTCCATGGGACCAAATGGGATCCATCCTAGGGTGCTGAGAGAGCTGGCAGATGAGCTGGCCAAGCCACTCTCTATCANGAGGGGGCAGATGAGGTGGCAAAGCCACTCTCTATCATCTATCAACAGTCTTGGCTCTCTGGAGAGGTCCCTGAAGACTGGAAGCTGGCCAGTGTGATGCCCAACTACAAGAAGGGCCAAAAGGAGGAACCAGGAAATTACAGACCCATCAACCTGGCCTCAGTGCCAGGCAAGGTTACAGAACGTGTCATCCTGAGTGCAATGACATAGCACCCACAGGATGGCCAAGAGATCAGACCCAGCCAGCATGGATTTAGGAAGGGTAGGTCCTGCCTGACCAACCTGATCATAGAATCATAGAATGGTTTAGGTTGAAAGAGACCTTAAAGATCATTCAGTTCCAACCCTCTGCCATAGGCAGGGACACCTCCCACTAGATCAGGTTGCTCAAGACCTCATCTAGCCTGGCCTTGAACAC
>VWZI01015271.1:404423-521808 GCA_013396835.1 Psilopogon haemacephalus
CGTATGTTTGGGATTTTTTAAAGTCCTTTTTTAAATTGCATTAGTCAATGGCATAAATAATACAAAACTAGGCAATAACATATATTCCAATTAACTGGACTGTCTCCAAGGAAGAGATTTAAAGCTTAAGATGCTTAATGCCAAGGACTACAGTTTAATTGCAACAATAATTCCACCTAAGTGGAATGCCCTCAAGCAACCTAGTAGCAAGTGGGCCCATGATTATTTCTATACACTGAAAAATTCTCTTATTAGTCCTGGGTTTGGGGTTTTTTTTGTGGGGTGTTTTTGATTTTTCTTTTTTTTTTTTTTTTTTTTTTTAACACTCTCTGCTTTTTACACTTACTGCAATTCCAATACAATGTAGTATTACCTACAAGACTGATCCTTTTCTAATCTTATGTGGAGTCATCAAAAAGAAAACCCACACCTCCAACCATGGCATGTATAAAAGTGATCATCACAGTCCCTGGGCCTTTGTGAAATAACTAACCCACATGTTGAAGTTTCTTCTCTGAGCAACTAAGTGATACAGGCAGAACTTTACACCAGATACACCTTGTCACTCTCACTCAAAAGGACTTCCTACTTGCACAGTCCTTCTAATACATACAAGAAGTGACAAAAACATCTTGCAAAACTCTAATGAAAGGAGGATGGAAAGATGACATCCAGACCAGAAAATCAGTTTTTCTGCTTTAAGACCTGCTTAAGCTTTAAGGCCTGCTCTATTCTATCCAGCAGCACGTGACTTTTCACCTCAAAACCAGTTTCATTTTAGTATTTTCATGTCTTGCGACAACTTAAACCAACCCAATGTTTCAATATCACTGCTGGAACAAAAAAAACCCAAATACTTAAAGACCTATATTTGAACACTGAATTGACACTTCTGAGCATGAAAAATTAAATTGTGCTTGAGGCTGAAAGTATCTTAATTCAGCAACGCTTTAGCATTGTTTCATGGAGTATCCTGTCCTTAAAGAACAGAATCTAAGCAGTTTTAAAATAACCTCTGTGTTTTCCTCTAGATGAGAACAAAGCTCTAACCACAGCATATTAACTCCCTAAAGGTGTGTTCAGAGATAGTACTGATGGTACTTCAACTCAACCAGCAGTGTTTAGGATCACTACCAGACTACAAAGCACAAAACATATCTGAACAATACAGAAATGTCTATTCAGCTCACAATCAATGCAAAGGACCTTTAGGCTGTGGCCAGGAACTGCCATGCAAACTTGTGTGAACAAGTTAAAAAGAAATATGGAGAACTGCAGTGAGTATTGTGTGCCTTTTCTTAACCTTTCTAGGACGTGGGAATATCTATGTCAGTTAATGTGCTTGCTGTTAAATTACATTGTATGTCTTGACATCAGACAGCTACTGTTGAAAAGGAATGGAGTTCATGGTAGTAGGGAGCTAAAAAAGGAGGAGGTTTGGAGTGGCACTCCACCTCCTTAAGAGCATACTGCACTTTTTCACACCCAGATAGTATGCCTGCCTGCATTTCTGCTGTTGGTAGGGAGGAACATTAGATGTGTACAAATAAAAATATCACTGGTCATTCTTGTAAATAACGAAACCAGCACTATTATCATTCACTCCATATGTACCCACATGAAGTTTGAGGAAAATCGAATTCTTGGTTATATGGCAAGGTAGGTCACGCTGCATCTGCCAACATATAAATTGTAGCAGTGCCAAGGTTTACTGCATTACAAGTGATAAAAAGAGTACCTCCAGAGTTTTTTTTAATAGCTCCTAGGAAAAACTTTCCCAATTAGTACAGACCTGCCCTATAGCAGGGACTAATGATTAGGGCCTAATTTCCCCCTGCCCCGGGGCAGCCTTCACTGTAGAGATTGCAGTCCTCAAGCCCAGTTGCAATTACATTTCAAGATACTGCAATTTTAGTGTCCTTGGAAAATGCCCATAGCAGATTAAGTGCTCAGTGTTTCTAAATCCCAAAATACTGCTGTGACAGTTTGGAGAGGAACTTCTGACAACATTTAAGTGCTATGCACATTGTAAAAAAAGAACTTCAGAAGCCTCTGTTATGAATGCCTGTTAAGTGATGTAATTGAGGGTTTCACACTTGGAAAGCTTTCCAAACTCACTTGCCTTAAGCCTGCTCCCTAACTAGTGGTTAAAATGGTGACTACTCTAGAAAGTGAGACTAGAAGTTTCAGGCAAAATACTGGCAGTTTTCTGATCTCTTTATTCTAGACCTCAAAAAAAGGAAGACACAGGTTCCTCCAAGCACCCCTCTATCTTCTAGCGCTCAAAGTTAACAACTTAAGCCCTTAAGAATTGCCTCCATGTTCACACCTCAATGGTTTGAAAAAATTAAGCTTTTAAGCTAGGCCTTTACTGAGCTGTCAGGAACAGGAAAGATGCAGCAATGCAGTATTAGTTGGTTTAACCCCTTAGCTTTCAGATGTATGATAAACTAATAACTGAAATGTATACAGGCCACAAGGTACTGTAAACTGCCATCAGCTTTTCAGAACTGAAATCTTTGCAGTTCAAAACTATGGTAGAAATGCTTGGTTACACATTTCTTTTGGGTTTTTTGTGTTTGGGTTTTTTTGGGTGTTGTGTTTTGTTTTGGTGGTTTTTTCCACCCCCCCCCCCACCAGTATAACTAAAGGTGACAGAGACCAAAGCACAAATATTTTAAACATTTATTTTAACATGCACAGCATAAACACAGTGCACTGCTCCAGACCATTCAGGAAGACCACGTTCCTTTCTAAACAAAAGGAATTTCTTTAGTTCTGTATTAAGACAGAGCAACTGAACAGCATCTTTTCACAAGACAACTGCCTCACGTATACTAATGCACTGCTAACATGCCTGCTGACAATCAGTTTTACTACCCTGCCTGTCACTAACCTATCTTTTTGTGTGTGTCCCCACAATGTAGGACATACTCCAAAACCCTGAGAAGGGCCGACCAAACCCTACAAGCAATACTTCCGTGTGTTCAAGTAAGGACCTGCAACTATTTCTATAGTTGCCCTACCAAACCCTAGGAAGCCCAGTTATCTCTTGCCTCTGCCCCCTCCAAACTAAGAGTTCAATGTTATTTCTAACTACCTGTACTTTTTTTTTTCCTGGGACTCTCATTCCTGGACAGCTAGCATATTGTCCTCATATTCAACAGTTTGGACCTGCAGCAGTCTCAAGCCTCTGGAGATCCAGTTCCTTTCAATCTCATCTTAGACTTGAATTGCTTCCTGTGCCACAGCACAGAGCCACAGCTCAAGAAGTGGAATGAAGGCCTGATGCCATAGCTAAAGCTTTGTCTCCACCAGGAATATTGCTGTTTCTTCTTCCCTGGTAAAGGATCATGAAAGGGACATTGCATTAATGAGCAAGTCATATATGAAACACTTGAAAGATGAAGTTTGTATCTGCCAGCCCAGTATGAAAATTTGTTCCTATCTAATATGATCAAGAACAATAAAAACAACATTAGAATGAGTCCTGACAAGAGTGGTCAATACTTAATATTCTGCTTCCAAATTCTTGTAGCTAAGCTTCCTGCTTCCACAAATTGAACTGCTACTTCCTAGTATAGCAAATTTCCAGGTAAAGAGAGATGACTTCCACTCTGACCAATTCTTCCTTACAGAACAAAGGATAAAAGTGAATATGAACTTTGGGATTATTGTCACAGAGGAGCCACTCCTTGTATCTTGCTGCAGGTGATTATTGGCAAATCTATACCCATCAGAAGAAAAAGCTTTCTGAGAACAGCAGCACTTTCTCAAAACAAGACCTCTTAAGTCTTTGGTCAATGTGTCAGACTGTCAGGGTAGAAATCTACAGGAATGTGCTCAATCCAGCTTTTTTTTGCTATTATCATAATCTGGCATTTTCTGAAAGCTTTATGGAAAAGATAAAGTTGTGCCTCTATAGAACAAAAAATATTCCTCAAAGTTGCATGGAATTTCGCTTTCTTCAAGTACAACAGTAAAACAAATTAAAGCTGCAATATTACACTAGCTTCTCACATTCAAAGTAGGCATACACTACACCTTTAAGACTATGACCTTTGTTAACTGGAGTTTACAAATTTTTGGCTGTTCACATCATTATATAAAACTCTGCTCCAAACAATTTGCAGAGACCAAATATAAGACATCACAAAATAAAACAAGCAGTTACCACATTAGCTACTGTTTCATTTTAGTCCTTTAAATGCCCAAATTCAAAGTACAATGGGACAATTTTTTGTTTTCAGGCATCAATCCAAACATTTAGCAAGCCAGAGAAACAGGCTGTATAAGCCAGGCACCCTACAGTGACAGAACAAAATCATGACATGGGTTTAAACTGGCAGACAGGAGATTTAAGCAGGATGTTAGGAGGAAGTTCTTCACAGTGAGGATGGTGAGACACTGGAACGGGTTGTCCAGGGAGGTTGTGGCTGCTCCCTCCCTGGAGGTGTTCAAGGCCAGGCTGAATGAGATCTTGAGTAACCTGATCTAGTGGGAGATGTCCCTGCCTACAGCAGGGGGTTGGAACTGAATGATCTTTGAGGTCCCTTCCAACCTAAACCATTCTATGATTCTATCTGTCACAGTCTTGAAAGCAGGAACTCTATTTTTTAATAAAGCATTAGGAAATGCAAAAATTGTAATTCCATGAACTCTTACACTACTACTCCCAAGCATCAGCTTGGAACAAAGTGGGAAATAACTGCTTGTTTGAATGCTGACTTTTTAAAAAAAGGGGCAGATACCAACCTGAATCTGACAACTACATGAAAACCCAACTGTAATTTTCTGCAACTCCAAATTTTGCAGTCATATCATCTTGCTCACTGTATTAGCACACAAGGCCTCTTAAACTGGTCTGACAATATCCATTTCACTTGCTCCTGACAGACAGAATCAGGTGGCGCATACTCCAGAGGGAATGGATGCCTCTCTATTTTAAGGGGAGTTAATATATTAATATACTATCAATGCAACTCTGCTTAGCAGAGTGGAAGATAAAACGTTGTTGCTGGTCATCCAAAGTAGATAACCATTTTTCTTTCTGCAGCAGCTGACATTTGCTACTTTCTGGAAGTCTAAAAATATTCTCCCTGTAAGTAAAGTTCCTTGAGGAAAGAAATTCATCTATGCCTTTTCCAGCAGCAAGATGAGCTGTGCATCTTCCAAATAAAAGATTATCTGGTTACAAGATCATAGAAACACATGATGGCCTCTGAACACTAAGATATACCAGGAATTTCCAAATCCAGCCAGTATTACCCTCTACAGTGTGCAGTAGTAGTTACAGAAATGTTGCTGGCTCAGAGAGGACAGCAACAAAGTACCACAGAGAGACTGTTGAAACCCATTGGTCTCATCAAGTTCCTCAATTTCAGAAGCTATATTTGATAGGTTGTATCAAAAGAAGTATGACCGGCGGAACAAAAGAGATGATTCTCCCCCTCTACTCTGCTCTTGTGAGACCCCATCCAAACCATTCAAACCTATCCAGAGGAGGGCCACAAATATGATTAGAGGGCTGAAGCACCTCAACAATGGAGACAGGCTGTAAGAGTTGCTGTTGTTCATCCTAGAGAAAAGATGGCTCCAGAAAGACCTTATAGCTGCCTTCCAGTACCTAAAGGGGACCTATAAGAAAGATGGGAAGGAACTTTTTACAAGAGCTTGTAGAGATAGGATGAGGGAGAATGGCTTTATACTGGAAGAATGCAGATCTAGAATTGGATATCTGGAAGAAAGTCTTTACAGTAAGGGTAGTGAAACACTGGAACAGGTTGGAAGTTGTGGATGCCCTTTCCCTGAAAGTGTTGAAGGCCTTGAGCAACCTGGTCTAGTGACAGGTGTCCCTGACAATGGCAGGCCACTTAGAACTAGATGATATTTAAGGTCCTTTCCTAGCCAAACCATTGTATGATTCTATGAAATGTGCAAAATAAGGTCTTGAAGAAATAATTGTCAGAAATATTTCAACACAAAAGCTCTTAAACCCAAAAGTTCCTTCTCTCAGTACTTGAAGTTATGTGATTGCATCTATAAACTGTCATCAAGACAACCAAGTGACTCCAAGAGCAGCTTCAAACACAATTAATCCAATCCCCTAGAAGGCTTGGTAGGAGCAGGAAAGAGCTTGGCTGCCACCATTCCCATCCTACAGTAACTCATATTTCCTTAAATGATCATTGATATGGGCACACTGATCAAGGCCCTACATGTGAGAGATACTGGACCATCAGCGAAGGTTTCATAGAAGTGGAAATTCACATGTACATCCTCTTTCCACTCCACTAAAACAATGCATGTTCACAATACATGTGAACTTTGTGTGCTAGCACTATAAAGCACTGAAGACAATGGAAGAATCTGCTATTTCTGCTAACTACTTGCTAAGAAATACAGGCAGCTTTTGTAAAGTAAGAGACTTAATTCTCTTGAGAGTTGCATAATTCCACCATAGTCTACAATAGAAACAAATATATAAGAGAAAAACATTAAAAATTATCTACATGCAAAAGGCTAGAATCATGCTAAAACAAGATGGCCCAGAGATGAATTTCCCTTTTTTAGTGCAAGCTCATCATTGGAAGAGGAAGAAAAAAAATTATAAAAGCAATGTATTAGAACTGACATAGTTTACAGCCTGTCCCCAGCTACAAAACCAGTTTTGGCCTACATTAATATCCTGGCTGAAAACTGTGGTGACTCAAGCACTGCAGTTCAGGCACTTCCAGGACAGGTCAGGCAATTCCTTTAGAGATACTGGGAAGATATCCAAGAACAAAATAAAAGAGGAAGTAGATACTAATCTGTCATCCTCTAACATAATAGCCTTTAACTTTGGGCTAAAAAATCCTTATGAAAAGTTTAAAAAAAAAACACAAAAAAAAAAAAAAACCAAAAAAAGAAAAACCACCCCCTCTCAAAGTTGAAGTTATATTTGGTTTTTAATTTTAACAGGAGCTTGGCAGCTACAGCTTCAAAAACATGCTTTATGTCTGCCTTGTGCATTACTTAGATGGGACAAGCTTCAGAGCATGTAAACATATTCACTGGAGCCAAAACTGACCTCAAGCACAATCATACACATCTTGGCATAACTCAGCTCATGCTAGAAAGACAGGTGGGATCCTCCCTGCAGCTTGTAGATCTGCTGCTCTGACCTGGTAACAGATCCCAGAACTGAAATGCAAGACTTCAGTGCTAAGCCTTCCTTACTTCAAAGAAAGAAAAAGCTAAACAGTATGGGAAGTGACTGGCATAGGTTGAAGACAAACAGGGATAGGTGGAGCAACTGGAATAGTCATTTGGTGGAAGAGATGCAGACAAGCATCAATGTAGGGCAGAGTAGCTAAAAACAGAAAAAGGGAGCAAAGAAGGTTACAGCAGAGGAGGGACAAGAGCAAGAACACAAAGCAATATTAAAACACTCTTGGGTACTGAACTTGCCTTTTAATTACTACAAACACAAGCCTGCTCAAAGCCTAGCTCTAAATACACAAGACTAAAGCCAGACAACAGTAGTGGGGCAAATTTATGGTACTATGAAGAACTCCTTGTGCATTTTTAGATTTAAAAGGTCCTTTCTTGTACGATACACTTCACAGCCTTGGTTAAAACATTATTAAATATCTAAAACCACACTTATTAAGCTGAAGTTTCTCTAACGGCAAAGGATGGTGAGAGTTAAATTAGTAATCCTCAGTGTGCTATAAAAGCTGTACTATCCGAGGTTTGCCAACAGAAGCAAAAGTCTAATCCACCTGGAAAACATGGAAGCACTGCATCCATTTACCCTGCAGAGAGGAAACTTCATTAATTCCATTCTGGTTTCAAGTTAGGAAAAAAATGATACTATATAAATACTACTGTGATACTGGAAAGAAGCCACTCTGCAGATCAATACCAAAAGAAGTTACTAAAATCAACTAAACGTTTATTTGAGACACTTAAACACAACCAGCTCCAACCATTTCAGCTAATTCATGAGAAGCAACTTCAGTCTTAGAATAAAAAAGAACACATCTTGACAGTATTTTTACTCAGGGCATTCAAAATACCCCTAGATCTACTGAGAAGAGCTCCCAAACTGATACAGTAAATGCTATCATTTCAACACTATTCTTTCCTCTCTTGTAGTTGAACCTAGTTAGATACTAAATACAAGTCTGCCTGAAATGAATTAAATTTATTAATTTGAAGGTAACTAAATGCTAAGGGGCAAAGAAAAATGGCTACATCCAAGACAGCACCCCAAAAGAAAAAATATATATATTTCATAATTACTCTTTCACCAGCTTACTAACTCTGATCTATCATTTTAACTACAAGATTGTCCCTGTGTCCCCTCATCATTCATTAAAGTTTTCTTAGAAGTAGCACTTTTTACTATAAACACCTTGCTGATCTTCTATGGAAGACAGCTTATTATACCCCACAGAAAAGAACTCAAGCTCTATCTTAATAGAGCCAAGTCCTCAGACAACTATTGTGATCAGGGGAAAAAAAATTACTCTCTGCAGACAAGAAGCAATAAACAGACTGTTAAACTCTACTACTTTGTAAGCCTACTTTTGTAATTTCATTTCTTTGCTTGAGTTCAGCTTCTTCTGAAAACTCCATGGACTTTTTCTTCCAAAATCCTTTTGAGCACCTAAACCAGTGTTTTTATTTCACATTTCTAAATATGTTCTAAATTTAGAAAATGCTAACCTCACTTTAGAAAATGTAAGTCCTAAGGTCCTAATTGGGAATGATGCAAGTCATTCTGACTACAGTCATTATCATGCACAAGTCTAACAGAACAACCCAAGCCTCCAAAACCTCTCAATGCTTAGCCTATAGGCATCGTGATGCATCCTGTAGCAAGCCACGAACGTTATGACATTCTGGTAGTAAAGGTACAGATGCCCCAAGATCTCAAATCCCCTTAAACTGTTTCTTTCCTTCAAACAAACACCCACTTGCTGAAAACTACCCATCAGTTTAACTATATCAGCACCACTGTGATAAAGTATGCAATACATAGATACAGTAGATATGGTGAAGTTCACTGTATTTATTAAAATAAAAATAACATGAAGATGTACACTTTTCCATGCAGAGGCATAACACGGATTTTTAAAAAAATTATATATGATATTGAAATAAGAAGTCTCTTTCAAGACTCAGGTCTGGTTTCAGCTATAGATCAGGCCATCTTCAACTGGGAAGAACAACATACAGATTAGAAATTATCTCTTTCTCCAACATCCTAAACCTATTTTTAGGTACACCACTTCAAGAATGTGTTTTCAAATGTACTTCAATCCAGTTTGCTAAACATAACTGAAAGCTCTATTAAAGCATAAGATGGCATGCTTGAATGTGTACCACGTTAAATTACTTAATTGAGCAAAAATATCAGTAAACGCTCCCGCCTCCATGCTCATCACACCTTTTCCAATAAGGACTTGTCCACTGCCTTACTATTTTATACCCAGAATCAGACACAAGAATGCAGAATGCTACACCTACAAAATACTTTTGAGTTACAAGCTTAAAACAACTGAATGCAGAAAATGTCTGTAAGACATTAAGCTAACATCAGTACAAATTTTCACAAAACAAAGACGGAAAAATGCAATTTGCTTTCAACTTCATCTCATGAGAAACCTCAGTTCAAAGGTCAAGTCTATCCAAAACAGCAGATACCAAACTTTGGAGAAGAGCAGCCTTGAACTAAGCTCTGAGGGCAAATTTCCAAACAGAAGAACTGTTTGTGATTACAGCTAAATACTGCCTTTGGGTAAAAACCCAAATACTACCTTAAATTAAAAATTCAGGAAGTTTTAAGAATTAAAGGCAAACACAACACACAACCTCAGCTTAAGCAATTCTAAGCAAAGTGTTGTTGGGTGAGAAAGAAGATGAGGAAGGGGTTCATGAGAAGTTTCCTCTGAGCAGCTGCTGTAGGTTACTACTATTGAAATTTCGACTGTTTCAGGAGTAACATTTTTGTACATAAACAGTTAAATGAAGGTTGGCTTAAGAGTAAGATTTATTCTACTTTAAAACCCACCTTTCCCCCCCCCCCCCCCCCTCAAAAACGCTTTACCCCCCNNGCCAGAAAAGGATTCTGAGGAGCCGGTAGAAATGCTCCCATGCCAGACCCCAAAACGTGGAAGTAAGGAAGTCTTTCTGGAAAGCTATAGCAGGAGTAGGGAATATTCGAAGCGTGACACACATTTAAAAAGGAATTACATCACGGGGAAAGCAGTTTTAAGTCATTTGTTTTACTCTGGATCCTGATCAGCCTCTCGCAGGGGATGGGCTACGGGAAACGAACGTGAGGACGTGAATGTCATTGCCTCACTCACTTTTAAATCCGCACAAACCGGGGTGAAACGAGACTGACCCATCCACCCATCCACGGCGGGGCGGGAGAGCGAGGCGGCGGTGGGGCGCGAAGCGCACGCCAACTGCCTCGGAAAGCCAGGAACAGAGAAACGCTGCGGCAAGGTGGAACCAGATTCCCGCTGCCCCCAGCCAGCGGCAGAGACTGCAGCTCCCGGCGACGAGGGGCGTGGTGCGTGGGTGCCCCACGCGTGGGCCGAGAGGCGCTCTGGTCGCCGCGACCGCCAGGCGGAGGAGGAGGCCGGAGCCGGCGCCGCAGGGGGAAGAAAGGGCAGCGAGGCCCGGGCCTAGGGTAGTGGGGGCGGAGGGGGTGTCCGGAAAGAGTGGCACCTCCCAGTAGAGCGGAGGCGGAGGAGCGGGCCAAGGCGAGGCGGCTGAGAGGAAGGGCCCAGACGCAGCCATGGCGAGGGGGCGGTGAAGGGGGGGCTGGCCTAGGAGCGACCGGCTCAGCCAGAGGAGGAGTGCGAGGCCCGCCTTACCTCCCGCGCGGCGGTAACTCCTGCCTCGCCTACTGGGAGCGGCGTGGAGCCCGAGCCCCTCTCGCCGGACGCCGCTACCCACGGGTGGGGAGGCGGTGGCCGAGCTCGCCCCAGCCCCGCACTGTCGGTCCAGCCCAGCCTGCCTCCTGGCCCCGCCCTCCTCCTCACCCCGTAGCCGCCATTGGCAGAACCCCGTAGAGCCAGTGGGCTCCTCCCACCGCCACCCCACGAGACCCATAGCATCCAATCCCCAGCGACCACCCCCTCGCCTTCGCCACCAGTGTTAAGAAAGGGCAGAGTAGCTCCCTCATTGGGTGGGATTGAACCCATGCCTTTGGATTCGCATTCGCTTCTATGGATGTCAATCTTGTCCACCCGGCTTTCTGATTGGCCTACTACTAGACTACGGGCGCACATCGCCCGCCTACCTCTCACGCTCAGCCTCCGCTGAAGGAGACGGGATTGGCTGAGGGTGAAAGGGTTGGTCCTCGCGCGCGATGCCCGTGTAACGCCGACGTGATGACGCAGTGAGCGGCCTGGCCTGGTTCCCAATATGGCGGCGCGCAGGGCGCGGAGGCTACACTGCCGTTAAGAGGCTTCTCGTTCCGGTGGGGTTTTCTTTCCCGCGCGTGACCTGTGAGTGTGTCGTGCTTGTGTGGGGCCACGAGGTACCGGTGGCGGGGCCCGCTCCCCTCCGGGGCCGCCCGCGTGCCTTCCTGGGCCGTCTGCTAGCCAGAGCCGGGGCCTGGGGAAGAAGGGAAGGCAGCGGGGAGCCGGAGAGGGGAGCGAGCGCCTCCCCGGGTACCGGTAATCGTCTCTGCAGCGGGAGGGCCTGATCTGGGAGAAGCAGAACACCCCCCGCCGGTTTAGGGGCTGTGCGTGACGGCGCTGGGCTCTCGGTCGGCAGTTCCGTCTGAGGTAGGATGTAAAAAAGCCGAGATCGAGCTCCTGAAATCTCCCAATCAATGGTACGCATAAAAAGACGGAACAAAAACTTTCTATGTTCTTTTTGGTGTGGATTCGGGTGCTTGATTTTTATTCCAAATTTTGTATTCGGAAATGTTTTGACTGCTTATAGAAGCAGGTATCGTAGCTTCGGACTATTTTAGCGGTAGTTGGATTTTAAACCGTTAAAGAGCACCAGGATGAGAAATAATTTGTAAGTTAGAATAACCATAACAGTTGTGGAAAATAACACTTCTTTGGTAAATATGGTGGAAATGTGTGTTCGTGACACTTTTGTTGATTTTGGAAATAGTTTTAGATCACTTGTGACAGAGTTTGAATTGAACTGTTGATCTGTGATCGGCAACTTTAGTTGTGAAGGGTCTTCCAAAACCAAAGCAGAACAAAGATAGTATTCCATATTTTAAAAGAGAGAAACTTTTAAAGTTCAGTGGGATAATTGCAGGCATAATTTTTTTTTTTCTGGCAGTTTTTTCTCGTGGTCTTCTGTTTTCAGAAGGGAAAGATCTTAGTTTTTAGAGCTGTAAGTTCAGATTTTCCTCTGACTCTTTTGCTTACTCATTATGCAGAGTTCTGCAGGTGACTGCAGTAATTTGTGCCTAGTATCTGTAGTTATTGTTTTGTACCTGAAAGAAGTAAAGGCAGCAAGATGGTTTTCATTTGGTATTTAAGTTGAGGCATGGCTGAACACCAGCCACGACTAAAACACCAGGAAGTTGCCTGCAGAGCTTCTTGAATTAAATATGCATAGACAAAGTGCTGGCAAACACAGGAAAGTAACACGATTTATGAGTGTAATGAACTACTGTGTTTTGGGGATGATTTCAGATGCCACTTTACCCTGCATTCTTTCATGAACTGTCATGATCTTGTTATGTGAAAAGGTACTAGTTTCATTATGTATTTTTCTTCAAGTAAGGCAAATGCAGACTACTTTAGAAGTTTTTTTTGGCCAAGTGGTAGCTGCAGTTTTACCACTCAGTGATATTTGGAAATCGAAGTGGGTATTTAAATTGTCACTGAAACTGACCTAATAAATATGTTTCCTGGTTTTCAATGGTAAGCTGATCCCCTTTGTAACTTTTTGAGTCTTGCTGCTACTATGACAGATTTTTTTTTTCTTTTAATTTTGTGGAAAAAGTAGGTTAAAGCTGTTTTACTAAGAATCAACAGATACTGCTGATCAACATACTCGTTATTAAACAGGAAGTAGCAAAGAAAACCTAGGTCTATTTCTTTGAGTTGTAGTATGTGGAGAAGATAAGGCCAAAATTAAATATTACTTGTCTTTAAGCATAGAGGAAGTCCCAATGAGCAAGGTTAAACACTGCTGCTCTTTACTCATCTTTGTGGAATGGGAGAAAGTCCCCTTTAATTATTAAAGAAAGTATTTTCTCTTTTTTTAAAGGTTCTGGAGTGACTATCTGAAGACTCCCTTTTGAAAGCTTCAAAAGCAAGAATAATTCTGTGTTAATAAATGAAGGAGAATAAAGAAAATTCCAGCCCTTCTTTAAACTTGGCAAACCTGGACCATACAAAGCCATGTTGGTACTGGGATAAGAAAGACTTGGCACATACACCATCTCAGCTAGAAGGGCTTGATCCAGCTACTGAAGCACGATACCGCAGGGAAGGGGCCAGATTCATATTCGATGTTGGAACTCGTTTAGGGTTGTATCCTTTAAAATCATGTTGGTCTGAAATGTCATTGCGAGTGGGGATTTTGAGAGTGAGATACAGAGGAATTACCATGTGCTTATCATGTTCAAATGTTTCTTAATCATTAATAAAAAATTTGTGTGAGTTTACTTGCCTTTTGATGTAATGTGCTTCCTACGCAATTTTTATTTATTCATTGGATAAACAACAATTTTGGCAATACAGAAGTAAGGTGGTTACAGACTCACAGACTAAGGGTAACTTTTGTCATTTAAGAAGCTTAGCCTGTTACTATGTGAATCTGTGTAACTTCTCTGATTTTTAATTTTGCTTTTTCTTTTCCCCCTCAATATCTTGCCTGTAAGGCTTCTTACCTCCATCCCTACTTTTAAGGATTTGGATCATTGTTTCTGTTTGTTTACATTGGGATTTTTAACTTTGTATATATTAGTAAGGTCTCTCTACTGTCCCACTCTTCTAGCCTGTTGATTAAACTTTTTGCTACCTGTACCCTTAACTCTGCCTTTAGTTTCCCTAGTTCTTTGTGTAATAGAAGCTGATGAGGATGAAATTTTATTCAACTGTTTAAAGAGTAGGGAGCGTGTTCACCTTTATTTGCATTTGTAGATGTGAATATTTAGTAACCTTTCTCTTAACCAACACTTTTAATATAAATTGCTAATTGTTCTGTTCCTTCATGTACCTCCTGCTGTTTTGAACTCTGCAGCTGGTACGACTTAACACAAGGATGACCTTGTGTTGGATACTCCTGTAAACACTTCCAATAAATGTTTTAGGTATCAACTGAGTCTGGGCTGAATCATGGCATTTATAAAGCCTTAAGGGTGTTTTTTTCCTCAAAAGCTATTATTTTATTTCAACTGTTTTCTAACAGCGGAGTATATCTTTTCCTTTGTTAATTTTTGTTTTTAAATTTCTTTTATGCTCTGTTTGAAAGTCCTTATTGTGCACCACAGACATTATGATACTCTGGCAACTGGAATAATTTATTTCCATCGATTTTATATGTTTCATTCCTTCAAACAATTCCCAAGATATGTAAGTATTTACAAAATAGGTGTCTTAATATAGTGATTGCACTAGGTGTGGACTAGTTGAAATCATGATAAGTCACTTCAGTACTACTACTGGCCACTAACTGAAATGGTTGAAAGTAAGCATTTTATGTTTTAATCATTGCAGCTTAAAATACACTGTTCTTGCTTTTTAATGCATTTCCATTGATGTTTAGAAGCATATTTATATTGATATTGCAGTTATGTCTTGCTAATGCTGTTCTTTAGGAGTAGCAGCTGTAGTTCTGACAGTCCTGTATTTGCTGTAAGAAAAAGAAAGAAGCCTAATGCAACATTAAAATTGATTAATAGACAGAAGTGATCCAGGACAAATTCTGCTTTGGGTTTCTGACTTTGAAATGAAGTATAAACCAGACAGTCCTTCAAATTCTGTATTTTTCTGCTGAGAAAGTAAAAGTTTAAATTAACACTATAATAAAATGAGAAATTAATATGTTTGTCTTTCCTGGCAAACTTCTTTTTGTCTATTGTCTTTCCTGGCAAACTTCTACAGAACTGTTAATGGAAACCAACAGTGCTTTTATAGTGCTATACTCTATTGCATATCTACATGCAGACAACCTTTTGAAAGCACTTTTTTTTTTTTTTTAGGTGACAGGAGCTTGCTGCCTCTTCCTAGCAGGGAAAGTTGAAGAAACACCTAAGAAATGTAAAGATATAATTAAAACAGCTCGAAGCTTGCTAAATGATGTACAGTTTGGACAGTTTGGAGATGATCCAAAGGTAAAAATACTCATTTTGAAATTGATTTTATCCTACTGCACTCCAGAAAAGTTCCATACCTTCATTAGAGCACAAGGTGATTTTCAGTTGGCCTAAATGAAGTTTTGTGTTGAGCATGCACTTATGGCTTGTTTCGATAATATGATAGGTAACTAGAAAAATAATTCTTGCTAATTAAAGCAGCTTTGGGAGCCTACTAGAATAATTGTATTTTTAAAGTTGCATCTGATTTCAAGTAAATTTTTATATTATTTTGCAAATGAAATTCAAGTAATTCATATCAATTAGAAATGTCATCAAGACAGATAATTTTTGGTAGTCTTAATGTTGTTTTAGAAATCAATTAATAGTGAATCTTAAGCCAAGCAAGAGAGCTACATCTCAAAAGCATTTAGAAGTTTTCTGTGTAGAGTGCTTGTCTGAGCAAAACTATGCATCTCTCAAAATTTGGTTATTATAAATACCAGAAGGATTTGAAACTTGAGAGAGAAATGTAGTGAGAGCTTACCTTTTCCTTGTGATTCTTATATGTGTGTAACACTGTCTTGCTGTGTCTGGTTCAGTTCTTTTCTCCATGTGGGAAAAGGAATTTTAGAATCATTTTGGTGGGAAAAAGACCTTGACGATCAAATCCAGCTGTTAACCTAGCACTGTCCACCACTAAACCATGTCCTTAAGCACCACATGTATGTGTCTTTTAAATACCTCCAGGGATGGTGACTCAACCACTTCCCTGGGCAGCCTATTTCAATGTTTGACAACACTTTTGATGAAGGATTTTTTCCTAATGTCCAATCTAAACCTTCCTTTGTGCAACTTGAGGTCATTTCCTCTTGTACATTTGTAATATGGGAGAGGAGACTGACCCCCACCTCACTACAACCTACTTTCAGGTAGTTGGAGAGAGCAAAAAGGTTTCCCCTCAGCATCTGTTTCTCCATAAAAAACAAGACCCATTCCCTCAGCTGTTCCTTTAAAGACTACTTCTCTAGACCCTGCAATATCTTTGTTACTATTATCTGGAAACACTACAGCAACTCAATGTCTTTTTGTAGCAATAAGTTCAAAACTGAATATGGTCTTCAAGGCACAGACTCACCAGTGTTTGGTACAGGGGGACAATTGCCTCTCTACTCCTACTTGGCCACATTATTCTGGCCACACATGCTGTTGGCTTTCTTGACCACCTGGGCACACTGCTGGCTCATATTCAGCCAGTTGTCAAACAGGTCTTCCTCTGCTGGGCAGCTTTCTGGGCACTTCATCTCAAGCCTGTGGCACTACATGGGGTTGTTGTGACAGAAGGGCAGGATCCAGTGCTTGGCCTCATTGAATCTCAGCAGTGGGCCACAACCTATTAATCCAACCTGTCCAGATCCCTCTAATCAATACTTCTGCCCAGCTTGATGTCATCTATGCAAACATATGAGGCCCCTTGTCTGGATTGTTGGTGAAGATACTAAAGAGAACTGGCCCTGGCACTTAGCCCTTCGGAATACCACTTGTGACTGGCCACGCTGGATTTAACTGTTTGCCACCACTCTTGGTGGCTGGCCATCCAGCCAGTTTTTTGTTAAACACTTCTTACTTTTCCTTCACACTTATTTGAGTCAGGAGAAGATATCTGGGTTTAAAATAATGTTTTAGGCTGTAGAGATCTCTGTTCACCCTGGAGATAAACCCTGATCGAGCAAAACTAGACAAACATACTTGCTTGAAGATGCTATGTAGTCATACTTCACACCAACATAAGATACTTGTACATGAAAGAAAGAATAACATTGTGCTTACTTCGTAATGTTCACTAGGAAGAAGTGATGGTCCTTGAAAGAATCTTGCTGCAAACAATAAAGTTTGATTTGCAAGTGGAACATCCATACCAGTTTCTTCTCAAGTATGCCAAACAACTCAAAGGTAAAATAATAAAGAATGAGCAAGTAATGCCATTTATTAATTTTCATAGTTTGTTCATCCTAATTTTAATTCTTACAACTTTTCTGTTTGCTTTTCAGGAGATAAAAATAAAATTCAAAAACTGGTTCAAATGGCATGGACCTTTGTCAATGACAGGTAAGGTAATTGTAGAAAACTTTTGAAGTTGTGTAGTTACTCTTGCTAGCTTTTTTCTGGGTTTAGACACTTCTTTGACAAACATTTGTTACATGTTTTCTGTTTATGTTTCCTGATACTGTTTCCATCAGTTTTTAATTTCCATCATTACTGTGATAGCTCCACTTGACAGGGAGTCTAATATAGGTATAGAAGTAGACCATTAAGACCCTTGCAGTTTTGTGGTAATGATTCAGTGGTGCATTAAAAAAAATAATTACTATTCGAAATGGCCAAACTACATTAGAAATCAGAAGCTTGCTTCTTGCCCAGCCTGAGATATGTGGTGCATTCTGGGAAAAGAAATAATTTCCCAATTTGGTCACATTAGTCAATACTTTTTATAGCAATATTTGGCTAATAGTAAAGTAGCCATTAAGTCACAGAATGACGGAGTGTTGGGGCTTGGAAAGGATCTCAAAAGATCATCTAGTCCAACCCTGCTGCCAGAGCAAGATCCCAATTCAATACAAGAATCACATCAAGTAACAGGAGTGCATTAATTTCCTAAGAAAACGTATAAGCAACCTGGCTATTCAAAAATGCTGAATATGTTGCTTTTAGTTATACCTACAGAAGTAGAGTGCCATTAAAACAGAGGTTCATTTTTATTCCCCTGCCTAATTTCAAGCAACCTAGTGTGGGTCTAAATTCTGTGGGTCTATATTCTGTAATATCACCTTAACTCTAAAAAATTAATCTGCAAATGTTTGTTTAGCTTCTTTGGGTGTCAAGAACTGTTTATGTCAGCTGCTGTCAGTTGCAGGTGGTGATCTTCCAGGTGGAGCAAAATTATGACCTGACTGTCACTGTTAGGTTTGTCAGGGAAAACTTCTGTTATGTATCCATAAAAGTGTGGAGACTACTCTATTTAGAGTTAGATGGTATTTTAAAATTCAAGATATTTAAAAATTAAAGAAAATGCACTTTAAAGAAAACATTCACATGAAGTTGGAATTATTATTTCAGATACTTTTTTTTGTTACTGAGAGACTGTCTCATGATTATTTAATAGGCACAGTAATAGACATGTAATTGTTTTATACAATTCTAGGAAAACACTTCTGTACTTTGTACTATAGGTTTTTAGAATAGGGTTCCATTCCTACATAGCTGCAGTACACCCTCCAAGTAATGACATGAGACCAATTCAATAGCTATTGCTCATGTCCTTTTTACTGTTTACTGCTGACCTGATTCTGCCATTGGCCTCCAGTTACATGTTGCCTACTGGAGAGATAACAGATTGAAACAGCTATCTATTTAAGATGTGTTTAAGGACATAATAATGAATTAATGAATTCTCAGAAATGTGGCTGACTAGCTGGATCTAAAATGTTACAGAATCTATAAATGAAAAAAAAAGAAGAAAACCAAATTTTGTAATTTAAAATTAGTATCAGGAAGCGCTATCAAATAATCCTGATTATTGCAAGAACTTAGTATCGGTAATACTAATAACATCCGTTATTTTATCATTGGCGTTAAGAAAGGCTAATCAAGAGAGAACCTTTTACAGGTTTTAAATCTTGATCATGTATCATGTTTGACAAGTTGCTTTGAAAGTTCACATTGGCTCTTCTGCGTGTTTTTTTTGGATTTTTTAAGTACTTGTCTATGCTTTATTGAAAAACATAGAATCATAGAATGGTTTAGGTTGGATTTGACCTCAAAGATCATGCAGTTCTAACCCCCCACCATAGGCAGGGACATCTCCCACTAGAACAGGTCACTCAAGGCTTCAGCCAACCTGGCCTTGAACACCTCTAGGGGGGAGCAGCCACAGCCTCCCTGGGCAACCTGTCCCAGTGTCTCACCACCCTCACTCTAAAGAACTTCCTCCTTAACATCCTGTTTAAATCTCCCGTCTTCCAGTTTAAACCCATTACGCCTTGTCCTGTTATAACAAGACCTTGTGAATAGTCCCTCCCCAGCCCTCCTGTAGGCTGCTTTCAGATACTGGAAGGCTACTATCAGGTCTCCTCAAAGCCTTCTCCAGGCTGAAAAGCCCCAACTGTTGTGACCTGTCCTCATAGCAGAGGTGCTCCAGCCCTCTGAGCATCTTCATGGCCCTACAACTCCCCATTTGGAAACTCTAAAATCAAAGTGTGGGCATCATCCCCTAACCAGTGTAGTGTTGTGACAGCACACTTGTGTAGGAACAAATGTGAACATTATACTTAGTGAATGCTACAGGTGAGACTGCAGTGGAATGTGTGAAATATTATTCTGCTTTTCCCCTCTTTTTCCACACACAGACTTAGATTTTCTATTTTTAAGCTCTAAACATGATGTTCCTGTAAGATAGCTTACTTCTGTAGGAATGTGCCTTCTGTATTATCTGTAAAATTGCCTTGTTTCATGATAGCAATAGCGCAGAAAGA
This sequence comes from Psilopogon haemacephalus, assembly GCA_013396835.1. Lineage (NCBI taxonomy): Eukaryota > Metazoa > Chordata > Aves > Piciformes > Megalaimidae > Psilopogon > Psilopogon haemacephalus. Next base: position 424,239 of record VWZI01015271.1, read on the forward strand.
GTTTTTTAACGTCTTAGACAATTTTAATTAAGAGCTTTGTTAAACAAATGAGTTTAAAGTGTGATGCGTTAAAGTGTTAATTATATTTGTATGTACATTAAAATACTGTGCTTTGAACAATCAAAATTATCTTCAAGGTTGTGTTTTGGTTTGGTTTTGTTTCCAGTCTCTGCACTACACTGTCACTTCAGTGGGAACCCGAGATAATAGCTGTTGCAGTTATGTACTTAGCAGGCCGTTTGTGTAAGTTTGAAATACAGGAATGGACATCGAAGCCAATGTACAGACGATGGTGGGAGCAGTTTGTCCAAGATGTTCCTGTTGATGTTCTGGAAGGTATTAAAAACATTTGCCTCAGACAATTATTTCCTTAAATTGTGTGACCTGGGTCATAAGTAAATGCAAATTGCTTTCTATTTCAATTTTAGTCAAAATAATCACAGGTAGAGTATGTGCTACACATTAATTAGGTTTTAAATTAAACTTACTAGACTGGCTTAGCCTGGAAGCTCAGTTAGTTATCATAATTAATCTTCTGGTCAATATTTGCTTTAGAACTTGTTTAGTTTGTAACACAACTAATTAGCTGCTCAACTGTCTTAGCGTCTGGTTTTTTTTACTTTAATGATTCCACTCTCCGTCTTTTAAGTAAGTTGCACTACAAACACTGGAACCAATGGAGCCTGCTTTCCAGTGGTTTTCCCATTCATGATTGACTTTAACAAAATTCTGCTAGAGGGTTATGTTTCAGGATTTTTTAATGGTGCACTACAACTGAGGAACAGGTTATGGGGAATGAATCCTGATGTGTGTGTGAATTCTCTTAGGGGATGAATTACAGATCATTTTCATCAATACAGGTATCTTTATAGTATTCCCTTTGTGTGTGTTCATATTTACTTGTTGCTTGTCCTTTTGAGGAAGATGTCTCCAGAAAGTTCATAAAATAAAGCAGGATCTTTCTTGACTCTTGTTAAGTAAATTGGTTATACAGCCACAAATTAATCTTCATTAAAGTTTTTACTGACTTGCCTGTTACAAATGTCAGGCTAAGCATACTTGTTCCATACATTGTTTCATAAACCTTCTTTAAAAATTTATGCTTGCCACAACCTGATGTTAGGTTCTAAGGAATTTTAAAATAAAACTGTATGTGTTATTGTTCAGGTGGATTAGCCTTTGGTGCTCTTTGAACTTTTACGTTAATGCCCTACAGGTCTAATAACTTCTTAATGGTTACTTGCTCTGTTTGTATTACAGCTTTTCGCAGACTATATTCAGTTTCAGATCTCTGCTGAATCCTTGTCAAAAAGGGTCGTAGAATAGGAATATTTCCAGTTTCTGCTACTGCATCAGTGAATGCTCATGGAAAGAACTTATTTAGGTCTTGTAGAAAGTTTTTTTTTTCCTAGGTTTTTGGTTTTTTTTTTCTTGGAGTGCTGATCTTGCACCTGGTTAACAGTTGGTCCTACATGTTTTCTTAGAGACTTTTAGTTCCTAACGTCTTGTAACAACTTAGTGCTAGTCCTTTCCTTAGTTTCCTGCAACTTTTTTGGCTATCTTAACTAGACATGTATGCTTTAACATGCAGTCTTCTTTTGTGCACTTTCTTACTGTATTGCTATCCTGTCGTTATGCAGTTATCTGGCTTTCCAAGCACACAATAGTGATGTATGTTATGTTAATACAAAAGAACTTTGTTCTTCTGATGGAAGGTGTGCATATACATTTATATATTGTTCAGCAGAAGAAACGAAAAAAATGCAGTTACAAATTGATAAATACTTTGGATTTAAAAAGTCCAATCCATGGTCATTAACAGCAGTAATACTTGCAATGAATTTCTCAAAAGTTGATGCCAAGTAAAAATCTTAGTTGGTAATTGTGTATTAAATGTACAGTTGTACATTATGGGCGTATAATATTTTGGATGTTTTTCTTTCTTTAAGATATATGTCATCAGATCCTGGATCTGTACTCACAGGGAAAACAGCAAATGCCTCATCATACACCTCATCAGTTGCAGCAGCCACCATCTCTTCAGTCTACACCCCAGGCACCTACAGTACAGCAATCACAGCAATCCCAGAGTTCAGAGCAATCACAGCCTCAGCAGCAGAAGGAGTCACAACAGTCAGCACAACAACAGCAGCAGCAGCAGCAAACACAAGCACAGCAAACTAAAAAGCCCTCTCCCCAGTCAAGTCCTCCTAGACAGAATAAAAGGCCAGCAGTAAGTTTAATTTTGAACTTTAACTCACATTTCATTTTAAAGCTGCTCTGATGTCCATTTGATTTAAAGGCTGCAGTGTACAGCAGATTCATGTTTGCCTTGAGAATGAGCCTGGTAGTTAATTTTGTTTGGCAGAGGTCCATTGGTTATATGGCAGGTATGTTAGTGTAGAACAGCCTATGCTGTATGCAGTTTTGGCATACCACATTCATATTCCACTTAAGGCAAAATGAGTGGAGAGTCTCATAAGTCAGCACAAGCTATTAATGTTCTAACTGTTCCTGCTTCCGTGCTATCAATTTTTGTTGGTTTTGCCATTAAGCAGGCTTGATATAGGGAGGGTCTCTTGTGCCATGCTTGAATACAGAGATGCTGGTGAAGACAGTATCTGACTGTCTGTTCTTTGATCAAAAATGAAGGTATGTTAGCAGTTGGATAGTATGTTAGCAGTTGGATAATACTACAACTAGTCTGAATGCTTTTTCAAAGTCACTGAGATCAAATGAAGCTTTCAGACTTTAATATACATCTTTTGAAGGTGGTGTTTTTAAAAAAGGTGAAGTGTTACCTAAATATTCTTGCATGTATTTTGTAAGAAAAGTGTTTTCAGAAGTCAAGTCTTTGAAACAAGTCAATTTAGGAGTAAATTATGTACAGCTTTTACAGGTTTTGCTGTGGCTTGTAATTAATGCATGTCTAAACTAGAGAACAGACAAAGCAGGGGGAAGAAAAACCTGAAACACACACCAAAACCTGTGAAGAGGCAGCACATGATTGAATGTAAAAGAATTGGAAGCATGGTGCATCTTCATAATAGCAGCCTCTTCAAAAAAAGGCAGTAAAATGTAGCTGTAAAACCTTTGTCTTTCATTTGCAAGATACAGCCTACTACTAGAGAAAAGAAACTGCATTGAAATATATTTCTTGTACTGAATTTTAGAGATGTTCAGTATAGAAGACTGATAAAATATGTTAATTAGCTTGAAAATTGGGAGAGCTCTTTATGGGTAGTATGTATTTCTTATATTTTACCATCAGTGCAAATTCTGCTTGGGTTGTCAGATCTGTTTGTCTTCAACAAAATTGTCTGGGACAGTTTGGCACATAAGAAACTGTAAATAACAGTTTGGATTTTTCTGTATTTGTCCATCTGCTTGTAAGTTGTTATGAATGCTTGTTTATTCATGTAAAGGCTCTGCTGGTTTCCCCTCATCTCATGTGTTAATGAACTACCTCATGACAAAAAAGTGTTGCCTTTTGCATGAATAGTACCTGCTGTTCATAAATGACTGCCTCTGATCAAGCCCACAGAGCAACTTAACCTTTTCTTGAAATTAAGTTTGAAGTCCATCACATAATAATTAAGGAAGGGAATAGTGCAGGTAAAAGGTAAGTCCTGGTACGCTGTCAGCATCCAGAACAAATACAAAGCAATATTTGGTGATTATGAGTTTTGTAGGACAACAGCACAGATGGCATGAATTTGAGAAGAGCAAATATGATGCTCTAATTCATTCTTTCTCCAGAAAGCAGTCTAGGAGAACAAAGTATGTAGCATTTGAAAGATGTAGTTGGTGCTTCTAAAATGTTCCTCAGTGAGGTGTACCATAGATCTTACTTTAAATGTTTGCCTTCTCCTGTAAATAGCACTTCGTGTGATTTCTGCTTTGGTTTGTACAGAAAATAAATATCTTCCCGCAGGCCAGATTTTTCCATTTTACATGAACTCTTATAAGACCATTATCTTTTCCTTGGCCAAGATATTTTCAAGGAACTCAGGCATTGGCCTATGACTTACAGATCCATACCAGATGTCTGAAGCACCTGCACATCCTCTCCATGTCTAGTTGTGAAGAATGTTCACTTGACTTCACTAAAACTATAGTGGTGAATCATTTAATAATATATTTAGTTTGACAAATAGAAACTGTTAATGGAAACAATTTCAATACACATGGAAATAGCACTAAAGGAACAGTTCAGCTGTGGTATGAACTGATCTTATTATGAAAGTATTAAAAAACAATCAGCATGCTAATAAATAATGTTGACCCTGCGGTGTCATAGCTAAAGCAGTGTGAACTAGAATGTAGTTAGAAGAACAAAAACAAAGTTCATCTCTATTTTAGCAGCTGCCTTTATTAGAGAAGTGATTTCAGTTTTTATAACCTTTGTTTTTGTTGCTTCTTGAGTCTTCTCACTTTAAACTGGTGTTTTTCTGTCACACACTTTTTGAAAGTGTTCCAATAAATAGTGGACACTTGCTTCTCTTTGGAAGTGTGGAGAAATCTCACATTTGCACACAGTTTTACAGCAAGGACTTTAGTCATAGAAAACCAAGAAAAGCTGATTCAAGTAAAATGAAGAGTTTGTGAAGGTGAAGCCACTAGAGGTAAATAGTTTCTTAAACTCCATTCATTCCCAAGGCAGAGAAGCAATGTACCATACCACTCTCATTATTAATTTTAAATACATTTGTCAGTAAGCTTACTGGACTTAAAATTCCATTTAGGTTTGGCTTTTCTCAAAGACCATCAATCTCAGCTTGATTAAGTAAACTGGAAAGATTTTTCTAACTTCCTTTCCTTGTGATTCTAGAACAAACACCAAAACCTGTAACTGAGAGAATTATTTCAGTCTTAGTGGATTTTACTTGGTACATCTAATTTTATTTTTTTTTCTGGCAGAAGAAAGCTTTCAGTCAGAAGGCTTCTGAAATGTTTTACACTGATCAATGCTTTTTCTTTGCCCTCCTGTTCTGGTAAATAAATCATAAAGACCTGAAGTGATTTTTTGTAAAAGTTGAGAGACAGGTCAAAGCAGACTCAGGAACAGAGGTCACATCTCTTGCTTTCAGCTCAATGAGCAGTGTACTGGACCACAACATATGTGCAGTGGATAAGTAAATTAATTGAGATGTAGTACTCAACAGTGAGAACAGCAGGAAGTGGTCTATCTAAAATAATTGCTGTTTTTTCATTCTTTTCATTGTGCCAGTTAAACTAGGCTTTCCTAGTGACTTGATTTTGTCCCATTTGTCTAAAGAGATTGGACATTATTAGCCTCCTAATAAAAATGCAGGAAAGAAGAAAGAATTTGTCCTACCTCCTTTCTAGGGGAAGGGGAAAGAGACCAGTTCTGAGTTGGAAACTGGTTCAGCTTTTAATCAGATCTGTACAAAAGCTTTTCAGCAAGCTGTTGGTTATCTCCTATTTGCTCACTTGTTTTCATTTGAAAGTGCTTTGTATTTTGCACTGGTCTTACAACTTTTGTCTGTTTTGTTTATCTGAAACAGGCTGTATCTCCAAAAGAAGAAACAAAGACATCAGGTTGGTGTTAATATTCTATTCTTACTGCTTTAACCAAAATAAGCCTTTAGCTTGTTTGCTTACAGGCTTGGCAGTTCTATACTGTTTTGATTCTAATAATACATCGTTAAATATATTCTGTAACTATGAAATGTTCCTAACTGCAAAACTTGAAAAAAATGGAGTATGACTGTGCCCCATGAGTCCTGTAATGTTCAGTAGAAGTCTTGCTAAACTACTCATCTCTCTATTAGTAACTCCATGCATCGCTGCATTTGGAGTAGCTCTTTAATATGTGGAACCTTGAAGTGACTGAAGGTACCCTGTCACTAAATAGCTGCACTAATAATAAGCCTCTTGGTAATCAGTGACATTTGTAATTGGTTGCTGGTTTGGCTGCCAATGAAAGATATTTCATATCAAACATAGTCTAGCTTAAGAAATGTTTCACTGCAGCAATTACATCTAGATTTTTTTTTCCTTCACTTTGCTGATTTAAACCTATGTATTTCAGGATAGCTAGGATGTGATTCTGTAACCTTTCCTAAGTAAGTCTGCCTCTTCTCCCTCTCTGGTTTCTGCAGATAGATTACAGACAACTGTCTCTACTCTCCCATCTCCTGTGCAATCCCCATTTTGTTTAATTTCTAGACACACATAGCTCAACTTCTGAGATTTGTTACAAGTTTACTTTTGTGCCAGAAAATGTATAGATGCTCATCTTCACTTATATACTATTTATTGGGACAATTTGTCTCTAGTTTAAAAAATACATAGCTTGAACTTGTATTCTTTTAGAAGACTTGTATGTGATAATTGGTGCCACTTTGTTTATACTAAGGTCTTGATTTTAATGTTCTTCATTAAGCATGAGTAGTGTACAAAATTTCCACTGTGTTTGCATAGAGTAATATGATCTGACCATTAGCATGAGCCGAGTTGGAATTTGGAAAATATTGCAGAGCAATAACCAATTAGAAACTTCCAAATGTTTTTTAGAACCACCACCACCATCTAAAATCCCCAAAATTGAAACTTCACATCCACCAATACCTCCTGCACATCCACCTCCAGGTAAGCTTTTCTTAAACACATTTATTACTATCTTGAACTGTTTTGCTCTTCATTTACATGGTGGTAACATTGTGGGGTAGGGGCTGTTGCCTTGATTAATTGGCATGGACAATAAAAGCTTAGGTAGATAAACTCTAGAGGGAATTTTACCTTAGTAGCACAGGCTTTTCCAGACAGATGCAAAAATGTTCTGATGGGAAGACTACTAGGTGGGCCAAAGCAGACAGAACTGTGACTGTTAAAGACCTAGAAGAATAAACTTAATTATTGCTTGGAGGCAGAGAGGGACTTATGTTCTCAAAAGGGTGGCAGATGCCATATTGTATTACTAGAGTAGGTTCCAGCTGTCTCATAGAAGTTCTCTGTGTTATATCTATCACATAGAAATTTTGCAGGTGTGTAACTTAACAATAAGGGGGATACTTTCTTTACTTTGAACCAAAAGAGGATCATCTGCCAGAGAACTTTTAACACTGCACACATGCCTTATGTTTGCAGAATAAACAGTACTGAGGTAAAAATGTGCTTCCAGTGCTTTGATGCATTAGCTGTACTTTCATTGACCCCTAAATGTGACATAAATATTTTATAGAGCAAGGTCCATAATGTAAGTGTAAGCTGACAGTTTCTACCAGAGAATTACAGGAGAGAAAATCAGTGCTCCGACATACAGGAAGACCAATTTTTCTCATTTGCTAAAATCGTTTTAAGAGTGAAGGAGTTCTAAATATCACAGTCATTATTCCTCCAGTTGTTAAAACTTGCATGTGCATCTTGTATCCAGTGTGATTTTGAAGATGAGCTAATGGGGAAACTATTGCTTGCTATAATTTGTGAACTAGAAGTGACCGAAATCATAGGTACCACAGCCACCTTGCATGATATAATTATGTAGCTCTCCTAGGGGACCATTTTGCTGTTAGACTTATGACTGCTTAGATAAAGTAAATCCTGTTTAGGCAGGTAAGGAATTCTTTTCCCTTGTTAGCTAAAATTTTCCTCTTAGAATTTGCTTATACAGGCAAATATTTTCCAGTGTTTAGACATACTGTAAGAACAGTCTTTAGAAGTTATCTACTGGATACCACAGGTCATTCAGAGACTTAGAAAAATGAGTTCACTTTTTGGTATGTTACCTAGAAGAAAAAAATATTCAGATGCTGTTATTGCCACTGTCATTAAAAAACAAACAAACAAAACAAAAAAACCCAAACAACTAATGAAATGTTCTTTTCCAGAGCGTAAGCCTCCGTTGACAACTGCAGTTTCACTGGCAGAAGCAGAGCAATCTACTACTGTGGACTCAGTAGATATGCCAAAGGTCCAGATTCCTCCTCCTGCTCATCCTGCTCCCGTACATCAACCTCCACCTCTGCCGCACCGTCCCCCACCCCCACCCCCCACCAGTTATATAACAGGGATGTCTACTACAAATTCTTATATGTCAGGGGAGGGTTATCAAAGTCTTCAGTCGATGATGAAAACAGAAGGACCAACTTACGGAGCTCTACCACCAGCCTATGGACCACCAACTCATCTACCCTACCATCCTCATGTCTATCCTCCCAACCCTCCACCACCAGTTCCACCTCCGCCCCCTGCTTCATTCCCTCCACCCAATATTCCACCTCCTACTCCTGGATATCCTCCTCCACCTACATACAATCCTAATTTTCCACCTCCAAGACTGCCTCCAACCCATGCAGTACCACCTCATCCACCTCCAGGGCTGGGAATGCCACCAGCTAGTTACCCCCCGCCTACCGTTCCCCCAGGTGGACAGCCACCTGTACCACCTCCAATTCCACCACCTGGTATGCCACCTGTAGCAGGACTTGGACGTGCTACGTGGATGAGATAGCAGGAGGTTATTTGCACAACATCCTTTTGTGTTGACTAGGCAGGAGGAGCTAACCAAAACCTACCTTGTAAAGAGGAAGAGGAGGGTAATTTTGTATCATTTAGAGGAAGAAACGAGGTGGTGAAATGAAAACTTAGCTGATCTGTTTGCAGTATTGTTTATGGTGAGTTATATAGGCTTCTAGATTTTAATCAGCTTTGCAGTATCTATTCTAACTTTATACATTTGACTTAAGTTTAAATTGTCTTGAGTTATTCCAGCACTGGATTACTTTGTACTAGCAAAACCAGCCATATTGGCTCAATTATATCAGTAAGAAGAAAATTTCCTTCTAGAAATCAGTGCCTATGTTTGAGTATCAGAATAGCCAGATACCATGGAATTTGATTTATAGTAAGAAGCTTCTTTCTTAGTAATAATTAAAGCAACACAATGTCAAGCATAAAAACTACTTTATTTAAGAGAGATTCTGAACGCTAGCTGACTGGAATCATTTTGAGGTGTTTGCTTTGCTGATGTTTTTGTTTTGGAATGTACTGGTATCTTAAAGTATTGTATGTTTACACCTATTTGCAAATTCCTGTACATAATATATATATTTTCTAAGTGTGAAAGTCTGAATGTAACAACCTACTGTGATGTACATCCTGGTTATAAATGGGACTACTTTGTTCACATCTACCGAAATAAAATTGGTTCTGAATTTAGTGGGTTTCCAGGTTTTTTTTGTATCAGTTCAAAATTAGTAATTATGGTACTTACTGCAAGATATTTCAGCAGTGATCTGCCAAATCTTACTCAGTTTATTTAAAAAGCATGTATTTTATTCAACTAGAAGTATACACTATCACAATCAATCTCTTACTTCATTTTTACTAAAATATTTCAAATGAATGTTTTACACACATTATCAAAAAAATCTGTACTATTACTTTCCCTCCCCAAAATCCAGAGTGGTTCAATAATAGGTAAAAACGCGTGCTAAGGTCTAAAGAATTTTGCTATATACACAACAGTAGGTGCTAACTTTTCCAGTTCTTTGTAAGTCATATACAGAAAATAGAGCAGGGCTGTAAGATCACAGGTTTAACAGAAATCAAACTTTAAACTGATTTCTAAAGCAGCACAAATAGACTTTCCCCACATTATGAAAAATATACAATTTTATCACTTTACAGTCATGCACTTTGAAAAAGATCAGTAGTACTCTTCCCCCACAGTTTCTAAAAAGATAAAAGGTCACTTTAACACTGATTTATTTGAATATCTAATATTTGGATAAAAATGTGCCATTTTCAAACAAGGTTGTGCTCAGCAGTCTTGTCAAGGTGCAAAGAGCCAACTGAAGCTGGTTATGCTGCAGCATTTCAGGAACTCATGGAAATGCCACTTACTTCAGTTGCTCCAACAGAAGTGAAGGATGCGATTTTACTTTCCTTAAGCAAGCAAAGTCCATTTGTAAACAGTGGCTACTTTCTTTGCCAGAGGATTGCAGAACCCAGGGCTTCAATCTTGAGGAAATTACCTTTGATTATTTCCCCAAATAGATCAGTTCACTGGTCACTATTTCAAGGCATGCTCCCTTCCAACTTAATGTACCAAGCTCCTCAGGTAGTTTTCACTGAAGACTTAGCACATAGGTGCTGAGTCTTTAAATGTGCATATAAAACATATTTTACACAACTGAGAATTCAGCACCCAAAGTCACCCTGTAGAGTCATTGAGCGTCATTTTACCCCAGGAAGATGCTTTGTAGCTCAAACAGAGCCAAGTATGAAGAGTAGCAAGCCTTAAAAAAAACCCCAAAATAACACCTCAATGTATAGCGCTGCCATACTTCTTTGCAAAATCAGTGATGCACACCTTACGTTGAAGATTTATGATGCCAGATAGAAACTTTACAAAAATGGAGTACACCCTAAGAATATCAAGACTTTTCAGTTGAACTGCTGGCTCTTCAGGATTTGTAGCGCTAGTAGACCTCGGTTGCCTTTTTCCCTTGCAGGTGAGATCTGCATGTGGAATAAGACATGCTTTGCTTGAATTCATTGAGTAGCTTTTGAGACAGAGATTTGATAGCAGGCAGTATCTGCGAGTTACATAGCTGGTGAGACTGGTATGCTGATTAGTATAGCGCTTGCCTTGTGGAGAGGACCTGCTAATCTAACGTACTACTGAAACAGCAAGCAAGTCATCAATGCAATTAACTCTATAACTGCTGGCAACATTTGTATTGCTTTAGTTAAAATTCACTGATGTAAATTCCAGACACACTTTTATTATCTGCTTAATCCAGCCATTAAATGTCACCAAAATTAGAGTGGTCTTTCAAGCAGATAAAGTGACCCTCTGTTGGACACTGTTAAACAGTTACACCTCTGCTTTATATCACCTCTTCTGGTATGACATAAAGGTGTAAACTATATAGGAGTAAGAAAGACAAATAATGGTGATTAAAAACTGGAGGTCAAAATAAATAGAGGAGGAAATTCAGAATCCTCTAAAAATGCCATATTTTGAAAGAGACAGATTCTACAGTGTATTTTTCCAGACTCCACAGGATGTAAATAGGAGACTTGGAGTTATCTGGCTCAGCATTCACTGAGCAACAGTAAGAGATAAACTACCAGTGAGTGTATGCATGTGTGTTTTGGAAGTGGTTCTTGTTGGTTTGAGGTGTGTTTTTTTTTTAAAGTAACCTATTCAACTGTTACATTTTTATTTCTGTGATGAATAATGAAGTGGTGCTTATGGTTACTATGTATTTTGGTTGTATTCCTTTTTTTACACTGGACAAATCTCACCTCTGACACTCCTGGTGTTCAGCAGTTAGATTACTGTATACCATGGGACCAATTACCTTTCCTAACTTGCTGCATGGGCTCATTGAGGTTGTATCAGCACTCCATGTCAATACCACAATTCAAAAACTCAACTGATAGAGCAAATTAATTTAAGAGGAAAAAACTTGTCCAGGTAATTCTGCTGTATTTTGCTGTGAGTGACTCTCAGCAAGGATAAAAAGAAATTAATGGTGTTTGAGGTTATTAAATCTTCAAGATAATCACTAAAATCAATGCAACTTTTGAAGAGGAGGCTTTGATCTTTTCACAAGCCTGTCTTTAAAATTATTTTACAACCAGTGATTTTCCTAACCAAGCTCTGCTTCCTTGGACTATTGGCAAAGGAAATCTAATAAAATGCAGGAACAGCTGCCGTGACAACTTGGAAAAGGGGGTCAAATTCTCACAACTATACAAGCAGCTACTCCACAATAGTAAAATCTAAGTCCCATTGTTTTATATACAGCTATTAAAAGAAGGAAAATACCACTTGTTTTGGTTCATTAACAAAAATAAAGCTTGAATGGCAGGAAGTAGTCTTGTCCAACAGCCTATGTTCATGGAGTTTTTATTCAGCTCTGCAAGGATGTTGTTTGGTTCCCTTACAGAGGGACCAGCACAGGTGAGGGATCCAGCAAGAACCTTAAAAATAAAACAAAACCAAATCTTCCTTATGTAAAAGACGAGCTGCTCTTGAAGATCCTGTGCAAGCACTGTTAGCATGGCAGTTTCTGCTGAATTACTTTGTAGTGAAAGCTTTAGAGGAAAAGTGTTGCTGCATTTGTAGGGAATACTGATGTGTGGCTAAGTGACTTCATTCACATTATGGCTGCAGAAATCTTGTGTCATTTGTTCAGGAAAAATCAGTAATAGGTGATAGAGAGTCTCAAGCCTTTCTTGTGTGATGAGTACCACTGTACAATGGTACAGCTCACCACTCCGTATTGTACAGAGTGTCTTGTGTCATTCTTTGAATTAAGGACCTCCAGCAAAAGGTGTTAGCAACTCAGGAGCTTGACAGGCAGTAAGCCAACAAATTCAAATTGCTTTCATTGGAAGATGCTGCCCTGAGCCACTAACCCAGCTATGACACCAACAGGTGGGTGAACCAGAGCAATACAAACTGTGACTTCTCCTCAGGTTAAGGGTTCTTCTTGTTCCTCAGAAATTCTCTCAACTTAGTTAATTCTACAAACAAACTATTACAACAAAGCAGGTCTGAACTACAATACAAATGATACAAGTCTGGCATTATTGGATGGTTACCCATTGAACAGTAATTCCAGAGCACCACAGCCTGGAAACCAGGCCTTTAGCTGCCATATTTACACTGTTGTTACAAAAAAACCAAAAAACAACCAAAAAAACAAACCCTGAAAAAAACTTAACCCCATCACCCAAAGAACAGGCAACCAGAAACACTGAGCTCTTTAGTCTTCACAGAATCACTTTTCAGGATGGTGTTCCTACAAGGGACCTTTGAATTGGTTTCCTGAAAGATGTTGCCTGATGGAGGGTTTGGAGCTCGCAGCATCACCTAGCTTTCGCCAGACAACCTGTAATAAAAAACAAAAGGGATGAGAAGAGAAATGCAGGAAAACAAATAAAAAACAAACAAATCAAACTCCAAAATAAACCAATGAGCCAAATAATAATTAAAACAAAACAAAAAAAAACCCACACACAAACCAACCAAACAAAACCAGACACCCAAACCCAGCAAGCAAATGCAAAGCTTCTGATGTATTTCCATAACTGCTCTCTGAAAGTCGAACTCAAGCAATTTCCTAGAGTCATGTTGTAATTCCCACCGAAGCCACTGGATGGCACCTGTGCACCAGTTTCCAAGGGTAGAAACCATTGATGCATTTTTCTAATTAGTCTCTCTTGAAATTAGAACCATTTTTGCCTGGGGTGATAGCATAAAACAAATACAGTAGGTTCAGAAGTTAAGTTCAATGGTAGGTCAACCGTGACATGCTTACAGAAATGATGCTACCATGACCAGAAAAGATAATGAAAAAGATAACTATTAAAATGATGTATATATGACTTTCTAAAACCATACATTTTATCATTTTAAGGCCACTGGGATTAGGGAGGTTATATTAAAAAAAAAAAAAAAAAGAAGAAAAAAAAAAGAAACTGCGAAGCATTTCATAGCTGCCTTGAGTGTATAAAATGAGTATTTAGAGAATCATACACAAACAGAAAGAAGAGAGGACAAGGTTATGGTAGTTTACCTTTCTCCCTGCATGGCTACAAGGGGTGCACCATTGAGCAGACAAAACCCCCTAAAAATCAGTCTTTGCTTATGGAGATCCAGCAACAAAGCAAAGTGCTTCAGCCCTTGCCAAGGATGCTTGCAGTGACTTAGCTCTGCAAGATGCATCTGTGCTCTTTACACTCTCTTCTAAGGGTTGAGGTCGTTTTCAGAATTTAAACAAATACTGAGGCTCACCTCTGCTGCAGTGAAGCATTAAATGAAGCCACCTGGGCTGATGTCAAATGTGGACTCCTAAAAAAGAAGCCTGCAGAAGCACCCTGCTCCCTGCTATGAACACTGCTGGTACTGTCAAACAATGCATCCCTAACTGCAACTGACAGGCAGCTTAAGCCCCGTTCTAGCATAAATCCCAAATTCTTTGTTCAGAGCCAAAGGGTCATCAAGTTGCTTTGAAGCTGGAGGAGTGGCACAGGAGCAGACACTGCAAGGCAGAGGGTGGGTACAAATGCTCAACCGTACAGGATGTGGTAAGCTTAGTTAACAGTGGGGTTGCCCAGTGTATGGGAAATGCTAAAAGTACCCCACACATCATGATGCTGTTCAGTGACTTCAGTAATGGTTAGGCTCAAACCCATTCAAGCTTTAAAGACAGCAACCAGTTGATACTCAGCCCAGAACGAATGTCATAAGGACACAGCTGGAGTCAACTGCTAACAGGACTCTCCATGCTAGGGGAAGTCTTTCGTACAGCTTTGATCAGCTAAAATAACTGCTCTGCACTCTTGAAGGTGTCAGAGTGGGAAGTGTCTGCTGAGCCAAGGCAGTGAATGAGGCACTTGAGTTACTGACACTGAAAGCAGTGGTCAGCAGAGCCTCCACTCCTCCCTCACGCCTGTGGATCTCACAGGATCAAACAGCAGACCCTGCCTCTTCTAACAAAAGACCATGAAAGGAACCCTGGAGTTGCTGAGAGTTCTTACATTGCACATTTCACGAACAATTGCCTTCTCCTTTTCACTCAGGTCTTCCTCATAGTTGTCTTGCATTTGCCTGTCCAAATTTTCATGGACCTCAAGGACCTACAAAAAACAATATTACAAAGGCATTATGATTCTCAAATAATTAAGTATCCCTAAAAGCCATCACAGTGAGTTGCCCATGAGCGCAAACGCATCTCTTTCAGAAAGGCTCCTCCAGACAGCAAACGCAGGGCAATCCACCAGCAACTCATGATCCTCCTGTACCCTTGTTTCACAGGAACAGAGCTTCCCCACTCTCTTCTACTAACTCAAGTCATGGGACAACTGTGGTCAGCCCAGGCTAAAAGCTCTTAGGTCTGACAGCATTTTAGCCATCAGCGAAAAAGGCAAACAGAGTATTACCCACTGTGCAGCTTCAATGTGTTGCGTCCAATCAGCCACCAACTTTCAGGTCTTAAACAGACATGATCAATTTCACTTACCTTTTGGCTGACATTGTTTTAAACCCATTTAGTATCTCAAGCAAACCCCTTGGAGACCCACGATGACAGGGAGCAAGAGACAGCCTGTTAGCACAAAGTCCTGGGACTTAAGAGAACTCAATTTGATTCTCAGCTCTTAACTACTCCCTTTTGCAAAAGGGATGGGAATAGGATGGAGGAAAAAAAAACAGTACTGCCTCCCAGGACCTGTGTGCTGATGACAATCCTCTGAAGGCACCAGCTCCACCAAGCACTGAGTGCCATGGTGAATCTGGGTCACCTCTCCTTGTGCCACAACCTCTGAAGATGGAGCTTGACTTTAATCTGTCACCACTGTTTCCACCCACAGTGCATGCCCCACAAAGATAAGGAAATAGAATCATACAATCATAGAATAGTTTAGGTTGGTAGAGACCTTAAAGATCATTCAGTTCCAACCCCCTGCCATAGGCACCTCCCCCTAGATCAGGTTGCTCAAGACCTCATCCAGCCTGGCCTTGAACACATCCAGGGAGGGAGCAGACACAACCTCCCTGGGCAACCTGTTCCAGTGCCTCACCACCCTCACTGTGAAGAACTTCCTCCTAACATCCCATTCAAATCTCCCCTCCGCCAATTTGAACCCATTCCCCTTGGTCCTGTCATTACAAGACCTTGTGAACAGTCCCTCTCCAGCCTTCCTGTAGGCCCCCTTCAGATACTGGTAGGCTGCTATAAGGTCTCCTCTAAGCCTTCTCTTCTCCAGGCTGAAAAGCCCCAACTCCTTCAGCCTGTCCTCATAGCAAAGGTACTCCAGCCCTCTGATCATCTTTCTGGCCCTCCTCTGGACTCTCTCCAGCAGTTCCATGTCCTTCCTGTGCTGGGGGCTCCAGAACTGCACACAGTACTCCAGGTGGGGCCTGACGAGAGCAGAGTAAAGGGGGAGAATCACCTCCCTTGCCCTGCTGGTAATGCCTCTCTTAATGCAGCCCAGGACACGGTTGCTGTCTGAGCCATGTGTGCACACTGTTGGCTCATGTTGAGCTTCTCATCCACCCAGACCCCCAGGTCCTTTTCCTCAGAGCTGCTCTCCAGCCACTCACCATCCAGCCTGGATTTGTGCTTGGGATTGCACGGACCCAGTGCAGGACCTTACACTTGGCCTTGTTAAATTTCATGAGGTTAGCCTGGGCCCACCTCTCCAGCCTGTCCAGGTCCCTCTGGATGGATCCCTGCCCTCCAGCAAGTCGACTGTGCCACACAGCTTGGTGTCATCTGCAAACTTGCTGAGGGTGCACTCGATTCCTCTATCCATGTCTCTGACAAAATAGGTGGCCCTCAGCTGGAGCTGGCACACACTCCCATCACTGGCATGCACACCCATGCCAGGACTGCAGCCATGGCTGCAGGGTGACATTTATTGAGTGTTAATTGAGTTCAGTTGGTACAAACACTGATGAATCCAGGCCATGCCCACAAAGCTCTGGTGCCAGGCCTATCAGGTCCTCCACCAGTAACTCCATTTTGCTGTTTATCCTCTCATGTCTGGCTACAGACAGCAGAAATAGGCACATGCTTGCAGCAACCCTGCCCCACAGGAAGCTCCAGAGGAGTGAGGCACTGCTGTCCCTTTCCCTCCTGCTCATCACTACGGGGCTTTCCTCACAATAATAATGGGAGGAAACATTGGAAAAACAGGAGACATGGCTACAAAGGCATAGGATCAGTGTGAAATGGGTAGGGGGAAAGATTTGAGGCTTTGCAGCTCAGATAACATCTCCAGCAGGTGCTTCCAGGTCTCAGAAGAAGTAGGTTTCCTTGCAGATACAGGGAGGTTACAGCTCCAGCACTGGAAACCCAGACCTGACAGAACCAGTGCTCACGTTCACAAGCCTCCTGGATGCCACTTAGCCTGGTGGCTGGGCCAAACCTGCAGATTTGCCTTCTGAAGACAAGTAAATCTGCTGTGAAATCAGCTTGGAACACTGCTTGGTTTACAATATTTGGAAAATAAAAAAACCCTGATTTTTAATAGCTTTAAATGCTCTCCAAGTGCCTATCCCCAGGTCACACATCTGGTAAGATGCAGCATGTCTGTGTGGTTAGGATGCACTCTCATCTACCGCCCACATTCTGAATTTCTGCAGCTGGGACACAGCCCTGGCCCCTCCATGTCCCGCCTGAGCACACACCATCCCAGCCACCCCTGCAGAACACCTCTGAGAAGGCAGCCAAGTGCTTCCTTGATCAGAGAAAGGAGGCTACCTGGGACTAAAGGCAGCCTTTGCTTCCTGTTGGAAACACAATGACCCACAAAATGCCCCCACAACACATCTATCTGCATGCTTTCAGATAGCTCCTCTGGATGAGCATGCATGAGGTGGGCACACCACAGCATAGGACTGCCTCAAGATACTACTGCTGCATGCATGCTGACCTATATACCTTACTCAGGAGTTTGCACCATCAAATAGCACGCAGTTTTCTTCACCATGATACATCCAGTTGTATATAAAGTGGTACAGTAGGTGTATTTGTGTGTGTCCATATTCCTTGGGAAGGAATTCCTACCAGGGAAATACAGAGGTAGATGTGGTTTCACCCTTTGCTGAGGTATACAGCACTGGCTGCTCCACAGAACACAATACCAGGGTAGATTATCCCCTGGTCTGCTCAGCACAGCAATCCTGCTGTACTGCAACTGCGTTATGGACAAAAAATAGGTCATTCTCCTAGGGCCCTTAACCTACTTCTAAAACACATCAGCTAGTTTAACCAATACAGCTAGGACCAATCTTTGTGCAAATAAGAATTATCCACATCTATTCTAAGAGGAGAGGAAGGGCAAAACGGATGCAAAAAGCCATGTGCGTGCTGACAAAGACAGCATCTACTTTTTGCTAAAGAGGATGGAATTAATTATTGATCCAGCTGGACTCACACATCGAACTCGCTCGTCTGGAGCCAGCATCCCTCCAACGCTCAACTGCAGGGGCAGCAGCCTGCAGGATCACAGCCCCACTGCAGAGCACCAGCGCTGCCTGTTTAGCAGCTAAGCCACAGTCCGTGTCCACAAGGCAAGTGTCAAGGACAACCATGCCTTAGATGAGTTTAAAGATCATGTCAACTCCAGTCTCGGCTTCCACTAGCCATCAATCTTGCAGGCACAAGAGACCCAGCAGACAAAATAATCTGGTTTTCTATGACTTACGCTTCAACTAAAATGGCATTCCCTTGTCCAGGAGGAATGGAGGGTGGCACTGCCCGTTGCTTTCAATGGAAATGTCTTTCAAAGGTGCAAACCAGGCAGAGCTGGAGCTGAAACCTGACCAGAGGGAAGTAACAGTTGTATTTCATTTCTGAATAACTTAGGATTCATCTACCCTGGAAAACATCCTGCTTCCCAGACCCACTCCATGGATGGATAGGCACTTTGTAAAGATATGTCAGCATCTTGGGTATGGGAAAAAGGGATTCAGAGGGGTAAGACTCAACAACCTATCCTGGAAAGGCATGCTGGGAAAAGATACACTCGAGTGAAATCATGTCCTGAAGGAAGACAGGAAGGCCTCTTACTGCTGACCCAGCCAGAGCCATTCTCAGATGCTGCCAGGCGCCACCTCAGCCATTTAGAAGGACCAGGTTAAGGTTCCTCAGATTACACCATCCAGGACTACGGATGTACCTTCACAGAAATTGTGTATGGCTCAGCTGAAGTTCAAGGACCATGGACTTGGTGTGGATCTATGAAACTGGGGTATATCTTCCTGAGATTTTTGCCACATCCCAAACCAGGAATTTACAGAAAACAAAGCGTACCCCAGACTCAAAGTGGCTCATTATGTCCCCTCCATTTTGCTCTTCATCAAGCTGCACTGACAGCACTGGATCCTCTGCAGACACAATGGCACTGGGTGATCTTCCTGGGTAAAACATCATCTGGTGATGGCAACCTGCTCCGCTCAGGCATGGGGCAATTCTGCATACAAGGGAATGGTGCTGGACCAGGTAATGTTGCTTCTCTACCTGGGGATGCCACCTCATGAAAATAACCTTCACTTTGCTCTTAATGAGCATGCTGTTTTTCTCTCTGCCAGTATCTGAATTGTGAGGAGCATCATGGGTATATTTAGTTCTCTTTCATGACTACACTGACATCTGCGACCATGGCAGTGTCACCTCAAAGTCACTCAATCCATAGCATCCACCACTTGTTGACAGACCCTGCATGGGTGAGTGTATTTACAAAAAAACAAATTAAAAATTCCACCATAGAGTTGGGATGACTGCACTAAGGAGTCATAAAAGTTGGGGTAGGTGTTTCTGTGAGAGGAAGCACTTTGAGGGACACTTTCTGAAGGGTGCTGCAAGCCTCACTGATTTTATTGATTTATAAGTCAGCTGGACATAGCACTGGGGAACATGGCAGCCCACTTCAGCAAATGAACAGTCTATATGCCCAGCCAGGACTTTTTCATAGCTTTGGCAGGGTCAAATCCTGCCTTGTCCAACATCAGCGAGAATGATCACCTGCTTGATAACTCTGTCTATGTGGGAGAAGTCCAAGCTGCTGCTGCTGCTGCTGGGGAATTTGGGCTATAAGCTAAATGTCATTCTCATACATTTGCCTCCTCCTCAACTCCCCATGTCTTTAACAGGTTTGCTCAGTTCCTAAGCAAAGTGCTTTGATGTTCAGTGAGATACTGATCTGTAGCATATGTACCTTTTATTCTCGTTAGCAAAAACAGCTGTTAGGAGTGCCAACCTGTCATCTTGTTCCTTATTTAGAAAGTGCAAATAAACCAGAACTATTTCAGAACTAAAAATAAAGAAAATCCCTAAATGTGCTCAAGGAAGAACTTCCTACGCTAAATGGCAGACAATGCTTCAGTCACATAGCAAGTGTTGAGCTGCCAGACGAAGCCAAATAAAAATGCTAGGGGACATAACATAGAGAGATGCAGATGGAGGCAATCCAGTAGCCCTGCAGAATCATGCAGAGTGCACAGCCCCTCAGTGATCTTTGCTCAGGCACAGTGCTGCATCCTTGCAGTCACATGGCTTCTGGGAAGACTTGCGTTCAAGCAGGTTGCAAGACAAGTGAAGCCAATTTCCAACTGACCTTGCCTTTCATCATGGTAAGGAGATAGTCTGCTAAAGCCACAATGACTTCTATACACAGCTAAAAAGGGATTTTTGCTATTATCTGTTACAACATAGCCAAAGTGCAACATTTCATTTGTAGGCTATTCTTTTCTCCCCAGTAAAGGGAAGGTCATGAGTCGTATCACAGGTTGTGAGGGCCTAAGCTGGTAGCTCATTCAGGTTCCTAGATGGAGGGACTGGCACTGGAAAAGCTGCCTGGTTCGTAAGATCTTCTCCATATGCTACAGCATGCTGTGGCCAAAGAGTATCATCTTCCACCCAGTTTAAGATCCACAGCTGAAGACCAACAGCCACAATTTCACTGTGCCACAAGAAATGAGGAGAAGGAGAGACTGCCTCCAGTTTCCTCAAGTCTTTTCAGTTTCCAGCTGATCTTTAGAAATGGCCTACAGGATGGAAAAATAAACACCTTCTCATCCTTCCCTGCCACGCTTGCCTACGAGACAATTTCCTCCTTGCTTCAAATGTAAGAGTATTTTTAACCCAAAGTGTGTCAGCAGGAAGACACGTCGTGTGAGAATATTTATGCCCATGAGATGTGGCTGCTATGACACCTGCTTGCAGACCACAACAATGGCACTTTGTTGCATTCTGCCTGATTTTTATCTCACCAGGCAAATAATTAAATTGCAGAGGAGAATTTCTTCCAGCCCTCCGGAATGATCAACAAAGCTCTGAAGTAGAGGATTAGTAATAATAATATGGATGAGAAGCTCAACATGAGCCTGAAGTGTGCACACGCAGCTCAGACAGCCAACCGTGTCCTGGGGTGCATTAAGAGAGGCATTACCAGCAGGGCAAGGGAGGTGATTCTCCCCCTTTACTCTGCTCTCGTCAGGCCCCACCTGGAGTACTGTGTGCAGTTCTGCAGCTCCCAGCACAAGAAGGACATGGAACTGTTGGAGAGAGTCCAGAGGAGGGCCACAAAGATGATCAGAGGGCTGGAGCACCTCTGCTACGAGGACAGGCTGAAGGAGTTGGGGCTTTTCAGCCTGGAGAAGAGAAGGCTTAGAGGAGACCTTATAGCAGCCTACCAGTATCCGAGGGGGGCCTACAGGAGGGCTGGAGAGGGACTGTTCACAAGGTCTTGTAATGACAGGACGAGGGGGAATGGGTTCAAATTGGCGGAGGGGAGATTTGAACGGGATGTTTGGAAGAAATTCTTCACAGTGAGGGTGGCGAGGCACTGGAACAGGTTGCCCAGGGAGGTTGTGTCTGCTCCCTCCCTGGATGTGTTCAAGGCCAGGCTGGATGAGGTCTTGAGCGTCCTGATCTAGTGGGAGGTGTCCCTGCCTATGGCAGGGGGGGTGGAACTGGATGATCTTTGAGGTCTCTTCCAACCTAGACCATTCTATGATTCTATAATAATAATAAGAACAACAACACATGTGAAAACAAGAAGTCATTTAACTTTCTTTCAATTCCCTTATATGCATCATCATGCCAGATCTTCCAGATTTAATTTCCAGTTTCCAAGAATCTTGATTAATTTTCCAATCCTTTCCATAACCTCATCAAATTGTGTCTTGGAACTATTTCTGTTTCTTGCCCTTCCTAAGAAATTCAGTCCCATTATCTCTAAAGCAAATAGGAACCTAATTTCCCTCCAGAATGTGTTCATAATCAATTCATAACTATTTGATCTTCTAACTCAAAAACATTATAAACTCTGTTTAATATTGTCCCTCATCACTACTTCACACCAAATGCAATGAAGAGGAGAAGCAGAAAGGTAGGAACCTTGCAGTTTGGGAAGAAAAAGCCAACAGCAGTAGTCAGGACCATGTGAGGACTTGGATAATCTTAAATACAAGTGAAGGTGGATTAGTACAAAGCGTCAGAAAAACAAAGGTGTCTCAGCAACTTGCAATGTTCTGCAGGCCACAAGTTTAGCAGATTCATACACATATATACACATGAAAAATGTTGCCCACAAGCACAATGCAACATAGCACCAGATGGAGCACAACCACTTTCTGATAGCACAGAAACATTCCTAACGTGCAAAGAAGAAACTTGTCTGGAAAACACAGGACAAATTGATTTAGGCAAGTGAACTGCCACTTCTGTGGTCAGTTCTCTTGGGAACTAATGAAAACTGTACTAAGGGTATTTTTTAATCCCTGATGGTGCTGAACATTCTTCTTTTAAGATCCAATGACAGTTCCACAGTTTGGGTGTAAGCCTTAAGTAGGATGGAAAATCAAGACTTCTAGCTTGAAGGACCTTTTATAATTTAAATTCAAAACTGATCATATAAATTCATATATTCCAACCAGAGTCTAATTTAGTTAGATACTTTCCAGCCATCCCTACGGTACTTTGGAAAGGGTTTGTGCTTCTGTGCCTTTCAGATACTCAGAAGTAACTTGCTTAACTAGTTAAATACCAGGGTATTACTTTTTTCCTGCTAGTGGATGGTCACTAGGACTTGAGAACTTCTGTGAAAACACAGTACAAGTTTTCTCTTTTAATTGAGCTAGTAGCACCCTGTGGTTTTTATTGCCAGTAGTTCTAACTTTATTCCTCACTGCTGATGTATCTACACAGGTATGATGACATAGTTTGCTGTGTATTTACGTAAGATAAAGCCTTTATGCTTTGAAGACTGATGCAGGATTTTCAAAAACAAACCACATGAAGGAACTTCAGGCTTTGTGACCCCTTTTAAACCAGCTTTTTGATCATCCCAGACACCCAGTTTATGCAGGACTGATGAACAGAAAGGGTAACTGACACCTTCAGCTTTTTTTGGAGGATTCTCACTCAAAATTGTCTTCTATCATGACACAGGTTCTGGTTATCTGCCTGAGTAATGACTTTCTATTTCTAGTTGCATTTCCATGAGAAGAGCAAACACTCAGTTTGCTGCACAGCCTTGTGGAGATCTGTGGCATACTTACCTTCATAGCATGCACAACAGCCTCTGGTTTCTGACCAACAGGGACATATCCTGCTGCAGGAGAAGATGCAAGATCAGATGTCATGCGAGCTGGTCCCTGTTGAAAGAAGATACAGTTTAATTTGTTTAAATCACCCAAAGTGAGAGGGAAGGAAACATCTGGAATATTTGAGCACTAGTTTCTCTAAAATTCAATCCTCTTCAGTCACCTGCAAGGACAAAACACACTACAACCGTTTCCTCACAAGCCACCTGATTTAATGCCATTTAAACCTACCATCACTCAGTTTAGATGTACTCTGGGAGAAGATCACCCTGGTTTAAAGCTAAATTGGTTCAAGAAACGCTTTCTTTTCACTTAGGATAACTTTGTACAAGAACAAGATCAAACACTTCTCATCCTTCTAGCCAAGGGAGCAATGCAAACAAGATTATTTTCCAGTATAAAGTGGTTATTTCTAAGAAGCTGCATTAAAGAAAGAAACAGTTGGCAAAATTTCATTGCTTTTCTGGCAGCATTTTCAGATAGACATCAAGTACCAATCTTCAGCTACAGAGAAAATTGTGAAAGCAACCTTAAAACAAGCAGATGTCCAAACCTAATGTTGGCTTGATTTGTTCTCAAAATGCTGGCCAGCCTTCCTGCACAAAGGATCCCATTGGGAAAGATGCTGAAATCGCATTTTACAAAAGATCTCTACTGTTCAAATGGCCTTGTAAGCACTTTTCATAGAGTTTTCCTTCTTTACAGGCATCCCACTTGGAGTATGAGAGACACATTATCTTTATTCAGTGAGATGCACCCTGCCTCTCTCTAATATTTTTGCATTGGTTTGTAGCAGTAGAAGAAATCAACAATGAAACCATTGACTAAATTTCTATTTAGTCTTCATATCCTTTAGGAAATACAAAGAATGATTATACTGAGGAACCTCTGAAAGCAAATTAGGATGGCAGAGTGGCATGCAACACCATCACAGGAATGCTTTCACATACAATACATGAGGCACTCAATGCCCATCCTTGCCACATTTAAAAATACAGCATGTTTTATGCTTCATCTCCTTGCTTCATCTTCTAAGCCAAGACCAGCAAGCTAGGCGTGCCAGAAATGAGGACCAGAGCTGGGGCACTTCATCACCTCTCATTCTTTCAAATGTTTTAAATCATGGGGGCCTTTTTACTAATAAAAGTGTTCATGTGCATATATTAAAGGAAGACATGAGCCAAATCATTAGGCTACAGAAAAAAAAACAGCATGAAATGGATGGAGTCTTTCATGCCCAGGCCACCAAGCTGTGCTTAATCCACATCACGACCAACAGCCATTTACTCATAACAGAGACCTTAATGAACTGAGTTGCTGGTGATATAAATACTTCTGAGATGCAAGCATCTCAGAAAAAGGAAAATTTGACTTAATAACTCCACAATAATTCTCCAAGGAGATTTATCAGACTGCCAAAGCATGGAGAGAAAGAAACACTCACAGGCTGGGCATGGTTCTGGACCTGCTGGCAGGGAGCTACAGCTTGCTGGAGCTGTGGCCACCTGAGGACATGTCCTCAGTCATCCTGTACATAATGTCATTCAGAAAAAGCAGAATCTGGGGAGGGAGCACCAGAGACTGGGTCCAGTCAGTCTACAGCTAAGACTTAAGAATGCAAAATGTGTTACAAATTCATCACAGAGCTGGTAAATGCAACAGAGTCCTTCCAGAATCAGCCTCCCACAGCAGGTCAATGACAGCAGTATATGCACAATTCCTCTGGCATCAGTATGAAAGCTGCCTTCTTTACATAAATGACCGAGATCATGAAAACTGAAATCAAAATATTCAGGTGTTTGTGGCCATGAACCATACTTGGTATGGATCTTCCCCCAGAGCTCTCTCTAGAAGTAACACAGGAAATATCATATTCCTTCTGAGTTGAGAGCAATTTGAGAAAGTAAAATGAGTTTTTCTGGACCTTGTTGCTGACAGCATTTTATATACAGTCTTCTGACCAAACCAGAGTAGATTGCAAGGTCTCCTGCATGACAGCGACAGCTTCATATCAAGAAAGGTGAAATTACTAATGAGCTACAAAGCATTTCCATGATCATAATCACTCTCAAAATTATTACAGAATACAAATGAAACCAGAATGATTAGAGAGAAATGTTTTCTAAAGAGCTTAATCACACTTAGCCAATCACCATACCAACAAGATACAAGCAATTTTGCAAACACAGTGCATACTAGATGTATTGCATCACACACACACTGTTGTGGAAGGCTAACAGGCCTATTAGATGTCCTGGCTTGCCCCAGCTTCTGCTGATGAGGGAAGCAAGGGTGGGAGGAAAACAAAGGCTTGGGCCATTATGTCCTCTCCCAAAGTGATAAACAGGTACCCACAGGTGTTTAGGTACTTGTTAGTGTCTTGCCCAAATAAGGGTAAGGAAGCCCTGGGTTCACCTAACATGGTCAGCTTTGCAAATGCCATTCTGGTTGGTGAATCTCTGTGGCCAAAGGAGCCATTGCACTCAGGCAAATAATATAAATAGAGCTAAGTTGCAAGCAGTAGAGCTGCTCTGTGCTGCCTCTGCCTCACTGCTCTGCCTCAGTTTGTGCTGCTCTGCTCTACTCTACATTCTGCTCTATGGACTGCTCGGCTTGGACAACGTGGTCTGCTCTGCCTTGTGCTTCAGGCCAGCTTAGCCCTGATGTTTGGGCTTGAACAACCTGAAAACTTAAGTGCCTCAAGTTTCCCAGGGGAAGGCATTAAGTGCTTCACGCCGTGGTAAGAAATACCACTGACATTGTGCTCTCTGCACATCTGCAGGAGATCCAGCCTGCACCTCTGCAAACCTCCGTGCCAAGAGGAACCAGGATCAGGTCAGAGATCATCTGCCTCTTTCCCAGCACCCTGCTAAAGTCAGGGAAGATCTGGAAGCCTCTCAATGGCTATCAGGACACCAAACAGTTCCAACACTGCCACAAAGGAGCCAGGGCCTATCTCTGAATTCTGCTCCACTGCTGTGAGTAAAACAGACTTTCCCTAGGTCTCCAGGCTGCGTATTTATAAGTGGGGCAAAGCCATTTGTGGCTTAACTTTTCCAATGTTCTCCTAAATTAATGAATTGCCCAATAAGCGTCCTTATGAAGATTTTTCCCAACCAAATTAGAACCTGAATTTAATTAGTTTCTACACAGTTTGTGAGCGGGGCTTTTTGGAAATAAAATAACCACATATTTTATAATTCTTGCCTCATCAATTGCCCACAACTAAATCACACACATGCGCAAAAAAAAAAAAAAAAAAAAAAAAAAAAAAAACAACAAAAAAAAAAACATTCAAAGGGTCATATTTCTTCTCAGACTAGTGGATGAAATTCAGCAAGGGTGATCAGCTGTGCTCCACCTGAACACAGGTAGAGAATTTGAGTGAAGAAGACAAAAATAAAGAATGAGGAATACAGCAAAGGAGATAGACTCAAAACCTGCTATCACAGTCTCATCAACAGATGACTTCATTTTTAAAATAAGCATGATCCTTGATCCTCGTCTTGGAAGCCAAAACCCCAAGCCAACTGAAACAGATGTCCAAACTGCTGAGTGCAATCGTCAGCAGTGCTGAGTGCACTCAATGACCATGCTGCTGGCCTGCTGTGCCCCAAGCCACAGAGACCTTCCCATCACATCAGACTGCAACTACAAAAGGCCAAACGTGTGAAGAAAGTGGGGAGCAAGCAACGACCTCACCAACATCCCCGTTCTTTGCAGCTTCTCCAACAAGTAAAAATGCTCACACTGCTAAGGGTGGCTTAATATTTATCATTACACTTTGCCCTTTTCATGCAGCTGCAGCATTAGAGAAGGTATCTTCCAGACACAAAAGGAGTCAGAGTTTTGTAAAAGGGGGTGAGATCTTCACTTACACCAATTTCAGTGTGGTTCACTAACAAAAGAAAAGTTTCAGCTGAGCCTCCTATCAGCTTCCTGCACAGAGGTATACATAAAGGAGGCCAGAAAAGAAGAGAGTGTAGTCATCATGGAAAGAAATTACAGCATATCCAGCAGGATGCACGGTCAGCCTTTGGAGGATGGAGGAGAGTGAAATGGGCAGAGTTCACTGATAGTGTTAGCTGAAAGGAAGGAAATGGAAGGAACTGGAGATAAGGTCAAGGTTGCTAAACTGGAAAATTGCTAACAGTAGGACAGAAGGGAGGGAATGGGAAGAAAGAGGAGGATGTGCATTTCACTCAGCAGGAAGCCGATCAAGATGAAATGCCATGGAGAGCAAACCAGCAACAGCAGATTGGAAGAAGGGCAGGAGGAAAGGGGAAATCTCAGGAAGTCAGGAAGGTAGTAGTTGAAATTACACAGATGGAAGGAGATTCTTCATGGATTTAAAAAAAAGGTTTGGAAGTGTGGGTAAGAATTACCACAGCTGCACCCCAGCACTCTCATTCAGCTACTCTGAGGACCTCCATCACTGCAGAAATTACAGAATCACTTCCACTCCCTCCCTGTAGCTGTCATTTTCACATCCATGGCAACACAACTGCCTTAGCACCCTGATGAACAATAATGGCAAGGTTAATTTGGTTACGTCCTAAAATGCAGAAATTGTCTATATAGGCAAAACCAACACAGTGTTCTGAGGCATGCATCACTCTCAATTTCCTCCTCCTGTCTGGTTCTGTCAAGCATGCACTCTCTGTGTTAGGTGGACATCTGGCTTTTTCCTTTGCTCAGTTTTCATAGTGTTTGGTAGCTCAGAGGTGGTTCACTCTTCACCTTCAGATATGTGGCTGAGCTGTCACACAATTATATAAATAAATAATGCTAAAAGGCAGCTCAGAAGTCACCAAAAAGGATGCCATTATAAAGTTGTTGAGAAATACTGTCTTGGTAATTTTTCTAGTTTATTTTTCCTGAGGTTCAGCCTTGGTGTCATGAGAAATTGCGTTGTTTCTTATGCTTTGGCTCTAATCATCTTTAGAGTTGCTCCAGGTTTACAGCAGCAGAGATGAGACTGGAAATTAGCTTATTTTTTCAGTTATAAAAGGAACTTCTAATACAAAATTAAAGCAACAATATATCCATCTTGTGATGCTAAATGGTCACCTGGGTAGACAGAACTGCACAACACACCACTCTCTGTTTCATCCACTGCCACAGTTACACTGCCAAAAGAAAGAGCTGCCCAGGAGTGAGATTTCCAGCCTAACTAAGAGTGGGGCCTGTAAATTATGTATCTGGTGTATTCCTGAGTGCTTGGAGCACCTTATCATCCCTACACACAGTTTCTTGACCATTGTACCTCTGAGACTCAGAGAGAGTTCTCAAAGAGTCCCAGGGAACTAAAGGTTGTGGAACTGTGAGTGACCCATTTGATGTTTCATAGGTAGATTGGTGCTTTTGCTGCTCTACAAACCACTGTGGCAGTTCAGAGCATTCTAGACTGCTGTAGTGTGGATCTCTGATGAGTTTTGCTCTGGAAAGAAGAGGCCTGTCTCTGCTTCCAGGATGCTCCTGGTGAGGATCTTCACATCCCTCATAGGAGGCAAGTGCCAGGTACCCACATACCCAGCCTCTCTACCAGTTGGGAAATCACCACAAAGATCTGTGCAGGCAACAGTATGGAAGCACTGTTGAACACATTTCCCTTTAAGTCCTCATATTTCCTGATGTTTGTGATGTGACCAACACATTTCTCAGAGCTTAGTGTTCCCACACAGCAGCATCTCCCTCTGCATCCTGCCAGCTCCACAGTGTGCATGCCCTAACCACAAATCCACCAGAGAAGCCAGATTCTTTTTGAGGCCCTCCTATAAACCTCTCACTAGAGCCTGCAGGGCTTGTGGTTCAATCTCCAAGTCCATATGGAGATTCATAGTCCAGCTGTACTGTTAGCAAGCTAAGAAAAGACTGAGAAACTCTTCAGCCTCTCATGCCAGAGCATCCATGAAGTAACATGCTATGCATAGAAGACAAATTCTCCCAGTTCTCTCTCACTGAGAATGATGCTTGACCCGGTGACAGCTTCAAACACAAAGCAGAAAATCAAACAAGCCCCATTCACTGCCCCAGCCCAGAACCCAAAGATGATCAGCAAAGCAACAGCAATGATGTGAGGGAGGAAAAAAAAAAAAAATAAAAAAAGACCACAAATATTGTCAATCATTTGCAGCTCTGTATCAAGCTATGATGGCACTGTCAGTGCCAAACACCAAGTTGCCTAATGAGTCTTTGCTGGCTCGATCTGGTTGTGTTGAATGTGGTCCAGTACAGATGCTGACAAGTAACACTGTCAACACTCCATTCCTACATTCCTGAAGGAACAAAATTACTAGGACTCTCTACAGCAGGGCATGTTGTCACAGCTCCACAGACATAAAATAAGGCTTAAAATATGAACCTATCATAGTAACAGTGGGTATGCTTTGGAAAACAAGAACCTCTTGTAGAGGTTTTGGGTTGGAAAATTTAAAAATAAACACAGAAATTACCATAAATATTTTCTCCTTGATTCTTCCAGAGATTAAAAAAAATATGAGACCTTTTGTCCTGACATCTTAATGCTCAATTATATTCTGTCTTCTAATGATATCCTTTCCTACCTGAGCTCTGAGAACACTACTTCTGATCTGCAGAGGAGAATGTCACATTGCTAGTCACAGCCAAGGCACTGAAGATGCTTCAGACCAGTGTGGAATGTGTGACCCAAGCATTAATACTTCGGAACTTCACATCCTCCTTGCCTTCTATTATTTTTTTTCTACCACTTAAAAAAACAAGCAGACATTTAGGATTCAAACCTGATTAAATAAACCACACTTTTCTAATGGCATACCTCAGACAACATTAAAGCTAAATT
This sequence comes from Psilopogon haemacephalus, assembly GCA_013396835.1. Lineage (NCBI taxonomy): Eukaryota > Metazoa > Chordata > Aves > Piciformes > Megalaimidae > Psilopogon > Psilopogon haemacephalus. Next base: position 454,163 of record VWZI01015271.1, read on the forward strand.
GTATCATATCAGACACTGTAAGGTTTTTATTGCTGAGACAGAATAAGGAAAATTACATTACAGACAGGCACTGCCAGACAACTCACAACAAAATTTCCAAGCACATCTATTTATCTCACAGTGGTTTTGTTTGCAAGCTGCTTACCCAGCTTTGAATTATATTTGGGCACCTCCTTAGCATCCATCACTATCATCACTAGCATTTTACGTCAATAAAAGGGGCCACACGACTCTGCAAATTAGCAACTATTAACAGACAACCAGGAGGCAATGACATGCCCACAGCCATGTGGAAAGCAGGTGGCAGAACTGGGCACTAACATGGAAAGATGCCATGTCTAACTGCAAACCCCAAACCTGCTGTACTGGCAGAATGAGGAGCCCAGCATATTTTGGTTTTGTGAATGGTGCTTGTGGTCACAAAGTTGAGAAAATGCCTAGAGCAGCTCCAGTCACAGACAGTGCTGGGGTCAGATGGGGAAAATCAGTGGCAAAACCAAGGACCGAGAGGACAGGGCCACTCTGGCACGGCAGAAGCACCCCCAGACACTCACAGGGAAAGTGTAGCAGCCCTAACTCCCGGTGTGCCCATCAGAAATGAAGCACAGGCAGTCGGTCCATTCAGAAAGAGAGCAATCCCTTTACATAGGAGTCCCCAGAAGATAACATGCACACACACACACACACACACACACAAAAAAAACCAACCCTTCTATTAACATAAGCCTGAAAAATTCCCTGATGCCCATGAAAGCAAATCAGATCGCTTCAACATTTTTGCGGCCCAGGCCACTTTTGCTGGCCTCCGCCGCCTTGCAGCTGCAGGGAAGTTAATGGCTGAAACAAAGCGATGTAGCCGCCTGGTGCTGAATCGTGACAGGACTCCCTCCCTTTCTTCAAAGACCCTTTCCTGCCTGCTGCGTCTTCTCATGCACATGGCAGCTCTGCTATTTCCACCATGCATGGTGCTCCTGAAGTGGTCTGGTTCCTCTCACAGCCTTGCAGGGACAAGGCTACCTGAAGGCAACCTGCTAGCAGCCCCAGGGCTCCTCACCCACCGCAAGATTTCCTGGAGGCACAAAGAATTGACCGATCAGCACCAGCTCCTCTGCAAACCACACGGTGCAAAATGCAGCCTTTTTTCCATCTTGCTGCCGGCAGTGCCAGACCGCTTGTGCCTGAGCGTGGAACACCCTCACCAGACCCAGGGTCCCTTATGCATCCAGTCTGCCCAGCAGCTGATCCAAAGTGATGATGACACTTGGTTATTGTTATTCCGTGTCTACTGTGCAGAAAGCCTGCCAGCATCCCCATCAAAACAAAACACTCCTTCTCTGCTTGTGCGCTTAAATGGCTGCACAGCCCTATGTTCCCAAAGTCACAGCAGGCTGCCTCACAGCTGAGAGTGCTTGACACCCTGCCACCAGGCACAGGAGAAGGAACACGTGGGAGATCCCACAGGCAGACATGGGCTCTCCAGCACAACACAAGTCCCAGCCACCGGCAGGAGCTGAGTGCAGGAGCCATCAGTACCCTGTATTAGCATCTTCCCTATCAAATCAAGGAACTGTATTACAGATACTAATCTTCTTTGGCATGACTTAATTTGCTGCCTTTAATCATAGAGAGCAGCTGGTCATGTAAACGTTCAAATCCATGAATTAACCACTGTGTCCACACAGGAGCCAGGCAGAGCCCATCTGTGTGGCTCAGCCATTACCTCCTGCCTCTTCATGGCCTCTGCTCCATTCAGAGATATCTACTTAGGAACAAAAACAGCTTACATGGCCATGCTGATTAATTAAATTTGATTAATTCTTTATCCACAAGCATAGCAACAGGACGAAGGGTAACAGTTTCAAACTGAAAGAGGATAGAGTCAGATTAGATATTAGGATGAGAATATTTACTGTGACTGTGGTGAGACACTAGAACAGGTTGTCCAGAGAAGTTGTGGATGCCCCTTCCCTGGAATTGTTCAAGGCAAAATTGGGAGAGGCTATTAGTGACCTGACCGAATGGAAGGTGTCCCTGCCCACAGCAAGATGGGGTTGGAACTATTGGAACTAAATGATCTTTAAGGTCCTCTCCAACCCAAACCATTCCATAATTCTATAATAAAGAAACAATTTAACTGTTTTATTGCTTTCTGAACATAAAGGTCAAGAACACCAGAGAGAAGATCAGTTATTCTGCCTGGCAGGCATGACACGGCATGGGCTGGTGGGGCTGTGCTGAGGCACAAAAGAAAAGGAGACTTCAGGAACTGCCTCAGCCAGAGTAAACAGCAAGGACATCGTTTGCAAGTGGATCTCATCTACAAACAGCACTTCTCATCTCTTCTCAGCACTGCACTAATGGTAGATTGCGGTTCCAGCCCTGGGAAGCTCCAGCACATGCAAAGCCAGTGAGCCAGCTTTCTCCAGCGACAGAATGGGACAGGAGAGCAGTTGTTGTTTGGGTTGGTAACTGTGGTGCACCAGTTGGAATGGGAGCATGCTGATAAAAAGTCCCACTGACAGCTTCAGTTGCCCCCTCAGACTCTCAGTCTCTATTACCAGCATGACATACTCTGAGCAGTTTCAGCCTAGAACTACCTGACACAAGCAAGTAAGAAGGAAGTTTGACTACTATGGACAGGGCGAGCCTAAGCTGTACTCATGGACAAAGTGCACTAACTCCAACTGACTCACAGGGGCACTATCAGCATGAGTATCTTGAAAGGAGCTAGTTCTTGTAATAAAGGAACGTCAAGCACACTTGATTTCAGAAGGAAATAGTGGGCATTTTAAAGACCTTTCTGACTTTGAAGCAAATCAGATTTGCGGATGGTCCAGGTGAAAGCCTCTGCATGAGTAGAGGATGCACACAGATGCAGGAGGACATCTGTACACATCTGTTTTGCTCCTCCAGTCTCCAGTTCTCTCCTGGCTGCACTGGCCTCACCTGCAAAGCTGTCTCCCCCAAGGCCTCGGGCAGAGCAAGGGTCTGTTGTGCCCCTAACTTTCCCCAGATCCACCACTCCCCTAAAGCACACTTGGCAAGTAAGCATGTGATCCTACAGCAGATCCTGAAAGTAGATTAATTTTTCTCACCTCCTGCAATTACCTGTTAAGGGTAAATTATGGAAGCAGCCTGTCAGTGCCTCTTTTGCTCATCAGCCCCCCAAACTCTGTCATTGCCAAACTTTGTGCTGGTTGGCTGCCATGGGGTAAAAAGCCACCTGGAGCTCAGAGCTACTGCTGTAACTGCTGATGAAAGACAGCTGCCTTCAAAAACGGATGGGCTTGTTCTCAGCTGCTGACAATACATTCTGAAGCTTCACAATAGCACTCCCCGGGCTGCAAATATCGACAAACCTTTCATTTTACTTTCCCTTCCGCAGACACTGCTGCTGCAACAGCAAAACAACTGCCTTGAATTTCTCTCTTTGTCTACTCAACAGCATCCTGGTGGTGCCAGCAGGAAGGAACTGCCTTCTGTGGTGTATCTTGATCATTGTTTCTCTCTGGCTAAAAAGGGACCATGGCCATCACTGCTGCTGGGGCAAAGTGAGAAACAAGCTTAGGGCCATTCTCCGACACACACCAGCAGCACCCTGCTCAAGTGACAGCAGTGGGGATGGGGCACAGAGATGGGAGAAGGTAACTATTGGGATGCTGCAGAGGATGGACTTGGTGGAGTGGCAGAAGAAGCTGAAGGCATTTTGAGAGGTCATGATGTAATCCTAAAGCTGCAAAGAGCAGCCCCAGGGATGCCAGAGGCACCAGGAAGCCTAGGGATCCCTGTGCCTGGGGTCTTTGTGCAGCACAGCAAGGGGCTGACAGTGGCAAGATCACAGGGCTGTGCAGAGACACCTCAGAACCATGCTAAGGTCCCCAGTGCTCCAAGTGACTCTGCAGAGACATCAATACCTAAAAGGCTCCCCTGGTTCTTCTAGGTCCATTTCCTGGGGACCATGATGGGAACATGAAACTTGATTTTAGAAGTCAGATTGGCTTTAAGACACTGATCCATTTCTCCTCCCTGAAAGGAACAGATTTACTCCCACGCAGGCTGAGGATGCGACTAGCAGATTTGTTCTGGGTCCCCCAGTGAGATCCAAGACCAGTCTTGGGCCACAGCCATGTCTCCTTGCCTGTGCCAAGCTGGTGCAGGCGCCAGCTTGGTCCTTCCCCTGCAGGAGGGAGTTGAGGGAGGGACACCAAGTCATTTTCTCACCTTTCTTCAGCCTTCGAGTTCAGGATGGAGGATGGAGACCACCATCTTTCCAATGAAAGGGAGGGGCAGGACTGTCACCCAGGCTGGAATTTAGCTACTACATGCCTTCCTATCACCTCCCTTCACCACCACTCTTGACAGGCTCAGCAGACAGCGCATCAGCCAAGGACTCTCTTATCATCCCTTCCCACCCCATCTAATGGCTTTTCTTTACACCTACAGACCACAAACATTTGGGCTTGTTTTTGTAATAGTGTGGGTACCATCTGGCAAAACTAAATATGCTTCTCGCAAGTATCTCTACCAGGCAGAGCTATGAAATGCAACTGGTTATGACAGCATGATGGGAATCATCAAATGAAGGAACCAAAGAAGCTGGTGCTGCAGCCAGGGAGTCAGACTCATCTGCCCAGGCTTCAAATCCTGCATGTAACAGGCACCAGAGAAAAATGCCATGAGGGACAGTGCCAGGAAGCCAGGGACTCAGTGATCCTCTCATTCAAGTGCTCTTCACCACAAAATTATACTTCTGCTTCTTTGTGTTTTTCATATAGATTTCACTGGTTTTTGAGCAGATTTATGGAGCAAAATGGAGTTGAATCTTCTCAGCCTAGCCTGTAGTCTAAACTCCTTAGAGATGCCCCTTCGAGTACTCTAATGGAAATCTCACTCTTTTTTCAGACATACTTATTGTAGTCCCTAGGGACATATGTAAAGGCTAGGCAATAATACCATGATCACTGCCTTCTCAAAAGAGGGACAGTGTTTTACTCAGCCTTCACAGTGTATCTGCAGGCACTTCCCTAGGGACACCCAGCTCCAGACCCTTGATGAGCACAAGTCTCTTTCCTTCATCTACCACCTACTTACAGCACGTACACACATCCTCCCACACCAGGCTGGGACATCTTCAAGAGCTCCTGTTCCTCAGGAAAGGGTCACATGGAAAACTTCTGCAGTACAAACTCAATACGAAACTTAAGAAAGGGGAAGGTGTTATCTATCTTAACTTAAAATTATTTCTCTAACTTGTTACTCACACCTGTACACCCACAAACTCACATCTTTGCCAAAGGGCAGATGTCCATGTGGTGTCGTCAGAATCGCCTTGGCCAGCACAAAGGACAAGGGACACCCATTAGCAAGTCTTAGCAAGAGCTCTGGCATTTCTCCTTTGACAGCAAAGAACTAGGGTTTTGGACACATTTTTCACATACTTTAGGAGTCAATGGTTATTACAGGTTGATCATTATCTCAGTATCTTGTTTACCCACCCCCCATAAACCCCAGGAAAGCTGCTGCCTGTTGTCTCCTTTCCCTCATCTCCCTTATCTAAGCCTTCCTCTTGGAACCACAGGAAGCGAAACGGCACATCACAGTGTAACTTTGTTCCTGTTATTAGGGAACAGGTCTTCTAGTGATGAGCCATCTGTGCTGCAGCCTTATCACAGCACAGACCTCCCAGTCCTGACACAAACCACACATCCTGTGGTGTTTACCCATTTGCTTGCTGTTAGTTGTCTCTTTGGTCATCTCCTTGCTCTAGCATTCCCGCTGATGCTTGCGTACACACTTTTGCATTCACATTCCCTCTATACCAATGTTAACATTGCCATCACAGACCTCTACAGTTATTTCCACCAAAGGCAAAATTCCTATTATAAATAACATGAATACTGCTAGTAAATTTTAAGTCTAAGCCACATTTAATGGTGTTTTAAGCCAATACAGATAAACAGCTTCTCCAGGCAACTGGCTTATGAGCTTGTCAAGGTGAATGTGCCTACTACCATAGGAACATGAGCAGCTCTCAGGCCACTATCCCATGCCTGGTCTGAGAGATGAAGGTGAGTGTCACAAAACACCCAGGCCTCTCCATAAACACCAGGTGCCACCTCTTTCTTGTGGAAGGAGAGGAAGCAGGGAAAAGTGGCCAGGAAGGGCTCCAGCAGGCAGCATTGTCTGTTGTTAGCTTTCATGCAGCCTTGGTGAATTGTGAGGTTTGATGCTCAAGCAGAGAAGTATCCTGCCAGATACCAGCTGTCAGGCACAGCTTATTTGCAGAACGCTGTCAGCCATATCCCATATCCCAGCCTGACCCACAAGATACACAAAATTGTGTGTAGCAGTGCTCCTTGGGGCAACCAGCCCAGGCAGACAGAGCATCCCACCCCTGGAACCAAGCTGGGAATTAACAGGCTGAGCACAAGAGAAGTAAAGAGTATCTCCAAAACCAGGGCAGCCAGACAAACACCTCCAGGCTCATATTGCCCTGCCCTCTTTATAAAATCTCCTGACTCGATATAGGAAGCACAAAGTAAGAAAAGTGGATATTCAGTCAGAGTCTTCCATTTCATTTGGACCGTTTTGTCCCTTTTCTTTTTGCTGGAAGGTCTCCATCCAAACTGCAGTTCATCAGGGATGGAAAGGGGCTCTGCTTTCACACTGGAGTTTTATTTATGCATACTTTCTTAAAGTATCATTACCCTTTCTTTTACAGCTCTAAGAGGCATACTAAATTTTCAGAATGACTTTTACTCAAACGTGTAGCCAACGTGCAGTACCTGCAGCTCTGCTGCCAATGCACTAGACATGGAGGAGAAAATGCAGAGTGTCAGGGAGGTTCCCTGGCTGTGGTGCCACCAGCTTTTGCTCACGTCCACAACATTCACAGCCCACTCACAGTAGGCCTTCCTGACAGTATCTACCCTTTTCTTGGGAAATGATGTCACCAAGCAAATGTAGCATATTAACAAAGAGCAAGCTGCAGTGATAAGACTCACTCTTGTTTTAAAAGATGCATAACAGTGACTGTTAGTTAACCAAAAAAAAAAACAAAAAACCAAACCCAAACCTAACAAAAAAAAACCCCACCTATGTGGCAAAGTTGATGATCCAAACTCAGGTAAATATCAGTTATTCCCAGGGCCTCCCCATGCTCCCAACAGCTGCAGTTTTCATCTGGACATTCACACCACCAGTTTCTCAGCTGAGAAAGCTCCCCTGTAACCTCCACACTCCAACTTTTGGGGAAACACAGGGCTCTGTCTGTGTAGGTAAGGAAAGATCTCTTACATTCTGCAGGGCATCCTGATACTGCGGCAATGATGAGAGCTGTGACTCAGAGTGGTACGGGGACAACCCTTTCCTCAAAGTCCGCAGGTCCCCCGTGCTGGACTGCTGCAAAGACAATGACAGAAAAAAGGACAGTTTGTATTAATGAGAAGAAGGAAAGATGTGTCCCTCCTGCTGTATCAGCTTTTCTTACAACCACTTCCGCAAGCAGTGGGAGGGAAACTGTTCAAGCTCTGCTGCATTAACTGATACAGCAAGATGACTTTTTTTTATTTTGCTAAGTTTTTTCATGTGTTCATTAAAAATTCGTTAGGATGCAAATGAAAAAGTAGTTTTAAGACCTCAGATTAGAACAAAATCAGCATAAGAAATCCACCAAGAGACATTTTATGGATTTTTAAAACCTCATAGGCTATTCCAATAACCTGCATGTGAAAAGCAGTAAGTTTGTGAACAGTGCTACTGTGATTCACTTTAGCTTGTAAAATACATGTGATAGGAACAGTTTCTTATTTGGTTATAAATTTGCATGCACCCATAGATATTAAGCAAAGTCAGATAAAGAAAGGTAGCCTACATGACCAGATATATGCCCAGAAACCAGATAAATGCAATCAATAGTCTGTGCTTAAAGGGAAAAGCAGCACTGGGTGTTGACAATACTGAGTAATCTCCTTGGGACAGAGCTTCTGCCTCATGCTACTAGTTCTCTTTCTCTGATTCAGAAATCAGACAGTCCTAGAATGAGAAGTTTCTTGTTTACAAGAGGACAGCCATAAAAAAGCCAATATACAAGTAGTTAAAATCCAGCGTCTAGGACAGTATCACATATTTTTATAATAAACATACTCATGATTTTTTCTCATTTTTAAGAGCATCAAGCAGTGCACTTTTCTCTACCTTAAAGCTATACGATCATGACCTTTTTTATTTTTATGCTTTATTAAGACTTTTGACTTGCATTTGCTGTAGAAATTGTTTTCTACTTCAAAAGAACCAAAAGGAAGACACTGGTGCAAAAAATTTAACAGGAAAATGATAAATCAGCTCAACTGTATATAAAGACCACTCAAAGGCCTAAGCACAACCAAGATATTGAGGAGACTGCATCCATGCACGGATCTCTGCAAACATGGAAAGTTCTTGCTCCCATTCAGCAGAGAAGAATTGGTGCATTCAGAGGTGTTAGATTGTTTTCTGTCAATGTCATACATTTACTTGTAGCTAACTGGCCTGTTTCAGGCATGTCTAGCCTCAGTTTTACTTTAAAAATGTCATTTTCTTAGGTTAAAATTGGGTTGTGACCCAGTGGTTTCACAACCATTCTGGTGCACTCACATATCAACTTTCCTTTTATAAGATGTGAAGAAAAGGGTAGTTCTCAAGAAAGCCATCATGAGAAATGGATGCCGGTCTGGAACCACTCAATCTGCTAGGAACTGTCATGCCTCGCATGGAATCAAGTGATATGGGATGACTTCACCATACTGGATGTCTAGGATTTCCCTGGGTTTACAAGGTGGCATCAGAGAAGATCATGACCTGTATTTCTTTCTCTTTTCACAACAGAGTCAGAGACAGAAAGATCTGAAGGACGTAACTGTTGACTGTGCTTGGTCAACAGTATCATACTATTGTGATTTCAAATACTCCAGATTCAATTGATTTAATTTAACTGTCCCGCCTGGAGTGAGAATCTGCATTAATTTCAATTTGGCTTAAACTGGTTGAAATTGTGTTGGTAAATACAGAGATACAGTCAAAACTGCTCTAACAAGCGTTTATAATGGATTTTCTCTTTTTTTGAGCAAATCTCATTTAAGACAGTGCACTTGTGTGTCACAAAACCATTGTCAGGTTGTTTCAGTGACTGCTGATTATGAATCTGACCTAATGCATTCAATTTGCTGGAAAGATTCCCACTGAGTTCCATGAACATCAAAAGACACTCTTAATTAAAGAAAATAAAGGAAAAGGGGTGGGGGGAAAGGGGGTCAAAGGGAAAAAAAGAGATCTAGAAACTTAAATTTTGAACACATCCAAAAAAAGAGTAAGAGAATGAGGTGTCTGGGGCATGGAGTAGGTTTGTCAGGGCAAGAACACTTTCTCCTGCTACTGTCAACAGTAAAGCCAGTAACTTTCACAACCACTCCACTCAAAGCAGCTTTCCTTCAGCATTTTCTAGAATGTCTCCAAACATAGCTTTTTTTTTCCCCCCAACAGCCTACCAATCACAGTTTTGAACTATTTTTTTTAAATTGAACTAAAAATATGTATTTCTTCACCACAGACGAAAAACTGCTTCTTCTCCATTTTTAAAAATTAAAATGGTCCAGTGGAATGTATTCATCAGACCTCCCTAAGCATTTAAGTGTTCATTGGGCTTTGATAGCACAGTGCTAGAGCTAAGCAGGAAAAGAAAGTGAATCATTAAAAAGCAGTATGACTAATGATGCATTGGAATGAGTTGCCAGTATTCCGCTTAAACCTAAATTAAAACTCCTGGTACTTGCATTGTCAATTCACTCACAAAATGAAATCTCTTATTAACTTACCCAATTTTCATTACTGAGATGTGAGTGGATCCCAAATTGCTTTTCTAGTCCAAATGGCATTTTAAAAGTATTGTGCCTGATCATCATCATCATTGTAGGAGATTATCTCAATTAATGGGCAACATATCCATAATAAATTACCATTCAGGTAAAATAATTTCACATTTCTGAATTTTCAAGGAGAGTGTCTTTTTTATTGGAAATGTTTTCTAATGTGAGGAGCAGAGAGAGAGGGAAGGCACAGAAAAGGAGACCAAGAGAGAACCGAGAAGCTGGGTGGTGAATGTCTGGAGAGCAGCCCTGAGGAAAAGGACCTGGGGGTCTGAGTTGATGAAAAGCTCAACATGAGCCAGCAGTGTGCACATGCAGCCCAGACAGCAACTGTGTCCTGGGCTGCATCAAGAGAAGTGTGGCCAGCAGGGCAAGGGAGGAGATTCTCCCCCTTTACTCTGCTCTCATCAGACCCCACCTGGAGTACTGTGTGCAGTTCTGGAGCCCCCGGCACAAGAAAGACATGGAACTGTTGGAGAGAATCCAGAGGAGGGCCACAAAGATGCTCAGAGAGCTGGAGCACCTCTGCTATGAGGACAGGCTGAGAGAGTTGGGGCTCTTCAGCCTGGAGAAGAGAAGGCTTCAAGGAGACCTTATAGTAGCCTCCCAGTATTTGAAAGGCGCCTACAGGAAGGCTGGGGAAGGACTATTGACAAGGTCTTGTAATGACAGGACAAGGAGTAATGGGTTTAAACTGGAAGAGGGGAGATTTCAAATAGATATTAAAAAGAGGTTCTTTAGAGTGAGGGTGGTGAGATACTGGAACAGGTTGCCCAGGGAGGTTGTGGCTGCTCCCTCCCTGAAGTTGTTCAAGGCCAAGCTGGATGATCCTTGAGTGACCTGTTCTAGTGGGAGATGTCCCTGCTTATGGTGGGCGAGTGGAAATAGATGATATTTGATGTCCCTTCCAACCTAAACCATTCTATGATTCTATTCTAAGATTCATAGTCAGTCTCTACTTAAATTGGTCAAATTTACAACTTGCATAACCTGACATAAAATTGGCCTCAGCAAATGCCAACAATTGGCCAATGACTCTTCTGGAGTAATGATTTTTCTCTTCCTATGAATTTTTTTCAAACACGATTTTCATCCAAATGTTGTGGGAGGAAAGAAAAAGGAGAAAAAAAAAACCAAACAAACAAACAAAAAAACATGTCCTGACTTTCACACTGGCATCAAAGTGCAAGACATTCCCTGTGTCTAACTCAGCATCATTCTACATGGTATTGCCTCCCTTTACCAGCCAGTGAGAATGGGGACAAGCCTGCAGACCCAACGCCTTCACCTTCAGCTCAAACCTGTGCTACACACTACTAATTCTGACAGCTCTACAGTGGTCCCTCAGACACAATAATTCTTTATTATCTGGCAATAATGACATGACATTTATTGCTACAATTTTCAACTAGGCAGAACTTGAAGTGACCCCAGAAGATACTGTTCTTGGACCAAAGCCAAAGATCTTTGTCAGCCCTGTTATGAAAGAAATGAACCTAGATATGGTTCTCCTGGTAGGGAAGGGAGCTTTGACTACTCATATCAGTGAGAAAGTATTGAAGTAATATGTAATACTTTTAGTAAGAATGGACTGTACGCCCAGCTTTTTCTCTCTCTAGAAAACAATTTTGTTATTAACATGGGTAGAGTGTAATATTTTTCATTTAAAAATAATATATAATTTAAAATACTTTAAATATAAATTAAAGTCTTGGTGTTTACAAAAGCCTAAAGTTGTTTTTGTTTGTTTTTTTTTAATCAGTAAACACTTGCTCCTATCAGAGCTTTCTACCCTGCTAGCACAGAGAAGAAATGGTGGCCTCTGACTTTTTGACCTGATGTGCTGAGTGATTCAATTTGAAACTAACACAAGTAACACAAGAAGATGGATGGTGTTTGTGGTATTTTAAGGTCAAAGTACTACAAAGAAACATCTATTTTCCTTTCTATTTCTGTCCAGTAAAGTTAGATCAGTGCTGTGGCCATGTTGAACCAACTAAGAAGATAAAGTGTTGAAAACTTCTAGACAAGTTAGATAAATTATCTTTTCTGCTACTCTTTAGAGTTACTTCTGCTGGAAGGGAGGAAAAAAAAAAAAAGAAAGAAAAGGATTGAATTCTGAAATACTTTGACATTAAAAAATGGATCATTCTTAACAGAAATTAAATACAGAAAGACATAAATTTACTTGACACATATTTTATGAAAGAGATTAGCAAAAAAATCTCAAATCATTTCAATTAGAATTATGTGCTGAAGTGACCGAGGAAAATTGTAAAGTGACACTGTCAGCTTTCAGTAATTCATCTGAATCAGCATTCAAAACATGGTTGTTACATAAGTAGCCTTTAATTGAAAACACTGTTTTCTCCTTTCACATAAATTGTAACAGCTGAAGGCTAAACAGAGGTTACAAAGAAATTAGCCATAAATGCTAAGTTTGATCCTGTGCGCTGTGGAAATATTAAAGCCTTTACGAAGGCTGTGGGATCACCCTGGAGCAATTTGGGTGTCTACACATGGGCATCCCACGCCTGAGTGTATTCAAGGCATCCGTGGAGGCTTTGCAGAAGTGATTGAGACCTACATCCTTCTGCTGCACTGCCAGGCAATATAGGGACAGGCCTGTTGGCAACTAAGGACTACTCTGAGCAGCTGAGATGCTGCTCTACTCAGCTTTTCATAATTCATTCTGTAATCTCCTGCATTTTGAAAGCTTCATCTCCTGGATAATGTGTCATTTAAAAAAACCCAAACAAACCTCAAACAAACAAAACTAAACAAGCACCAATTTGGAGGCCAGGACTCCTACAAACCTCCTTCTTGTTTACCTCTGCAGAGCTCCTTTATATAGCAATGGAAAAATGTGTCCAGAATGAAGAAGAGAATCAAGCTCACATGAATCACCAAGAGAAGACTTCCCAGGGGACTGCCATTTTGAAGGCAGATTACATATTACACCACTGGAATGTATTAATATTGTATTTGCTAATTCAACATAACTTTAGAAGAAATTATGTATCTTAACATGAAATGCAACTACATGGACAGGACTTCTGTGAAGAACTCAGTATTAGCAATAGAAGATACCTTATTGACCCCAGTTCAGAAGATTTTCTTTGGACAATTGAATATGCCACACCATCACCCAGCCCTCTGAGAAACATGCAATTTCCATTTTTTTAGTAGCTATTCCACCCTTTAACAAAGCACAAGATTTCCTTTAGCTGTTATTTAAATATCGGAGTGAACCTGTTCCTTAGCAATAGGGCAAGGGCATCCCATCCTGACCACATAAGCCCATCAGGATTCTGGCTTACAATTTGAATAATTCACTACATGGAAAAAGTGCACATGAAAAAAAAAAATCATCCTTAGTTCATATTCTAGTTTTACTCCATGTATCTTGGATGGAAATTTCTGTTGGGACTTTGCCTTTCAACTATATGCATTTGTGAAGATGAAGGTTTTATTTCAGTCCACTGGGTGAGGATATCTTCATCTTTATGGACTCTTGTACTGCCCATTACCTGAATTACTTGCCTGACACTGTAACATAAATTCTTAAACCTGCCAGCAACAGTTTTCTAAGCCATATTTTTTCCAGTAATTGAAACTGTCTCAGTTTTGACACTCAACCGATAATTGTTTGCAACTGGGTAACTAAATGGGAGGTTTAGCTCAAAATCTTTTCCTGTTACTTCCTGTAGCAATTTTGACTAAAAGCACCAACTTCTTTCCAGGTAGGTAAGTGGCTTTGACTTAAGTTGGTTAAAACTCAGATGCTACTAACCAATGTCTTCTGCACAAGTACAGGATGAAAATAAAAAATTAGGGACATATTTAATAAATCCATATGATTAAAAAATGGAAATTGCCAACATTAGCATGTGAAAGAACAAGCAATGAGAGCCCCAAACAATCACCAACAATATTAAAAGGCAGCCCCCAGATCCAAGAAGCTGTTGTGGATGCATTAACTCTCTACCTTACTGAAATTTCGTGGCAAGCTGTTGCAGTGAGCCAGCTAGAAGGGAACGAAAGAACATTATACATCTGGAAGCTTAACAGAAAAATGCTATTTCATCATCTTGGAAAAATTCTGTGTTTACCACACATGGTCAAAATAATCTGGTCTTATATGCAGCACTTGACAAGATAATATTCTTGGAACTTCAACCCCTTTTCCCACACTAATGAAAGAAGCGTTGCAGAACCCACTATTATCTGCACAAATGTGAACATATTACTACAGCAATTTAGAGCATGGTGACCCCACAAACAGTTGATAAAGCTTGATTGCCTTACTCTTCTTTTCAACTGCAGATATTTTACCAAACTCACACAGTTCAATGGCACTATTAAAACACACCACTCCATAACAACCTGGACCAAGACACCCTCAGTAAGTCCAGCAGATATGCAGTATTTTGTCAAGCAAAGCAAAAACATATCTCAAATAATGTGAAGGAGATGCTGTAACATGCCAGCCTTCCATAGCTCTCATACAGGCACCAGGGCAACAACCTCAGCACCACGTGAAAGTGGCCTTTTCAGGTGGCCTTGTGCCCCAGCAAACATCTCCTAGCACACAATTTTGTGAAAAAAATTCCTCCATATCTCATTAATCCATGATTTAAGGTCTCATGTGCCAGGAAGCTGAGGGATGGGCAATGTCGCTGTGTGAAGCTAGCAAATAATTGAATTAAGGTTCAGTAATTGCAGTTATCACTGCATGACATATTTAGGCAAAAATAAGCTCGGCAAAGCACGTATCTGACTTTAAGTATACATGAAGAGTCTCATTAGCATTTATCAGGCAAGCTGGAAATCACACACATGAAAGTGCAATTAAAAAAAAAAACCTGCGTATTTTAAAGAACTCTGCAAATAAGAGGAAAAAAAAGTTAAAGGATGAGGTTAAAGCTATTTAATATCTTCCATGTCGTGTAATAATATGAGCTCTCTGTAACAGAAGAGATTAAATTCTTTTACACTGGTTCATATCCCTCTTGTACATGCAGCGCAGCCAGCAATCATTTCTTAGACTGGTGACAAAGGCTTTAGAGGATGATGGCCTGCCAAGGCACCTGCTTTCCCCATTTCCTCCAGTACTCAGCCAGCAAGTCACAAACCTCAGCCAGTTTCATCAGTAAAGCCATTTTTGGTGTTCATGTGGAATTGGAAATGGTACCACCCTCAGAATGAGATACACAGCCCTTAGACAGCAGCAGCACAGATCTCAGCCATTCTCAAACACTACTAGCAGGAATGAGCACCCCCACTTCTGCCTGTGCTCTGATTCTCCCCTCATATGAGTTGTATTCACACAAGCTGGAGGGGTAAAGCATCAGATTTCAGCTAGTTGCAAGTGACAACTGGAATTCTCTATTGTCAGGGGAGTTAACCCTTTGGGAAAGGTTAATAAATAGTAGGAGAGAGGCAGTGAGTGGCTTAGCAGACTTTGCCATGTAAAACCACTCTTGGAAAAAATATTTTTATTAGTATCTCAGTGAGTTATAGGTTAAAAAAAAAGAAAGATGAAAAAAGCAGCACAAGTTTCACACCTCTCCAGTCTGCAGCGATAGGCAACTTCAGTACATTGTTAATATTCAAATGTGTCTGTGTTTTCTTCCTCCTGATATAGATCAGCAGAGAAGCATCAACCCTGTAACTCATGGGAGACTCTCATAATCAGCTCAAACCAAATTGCAGTATAGAGTTATAATCATACAACTGGCAGGCTTTGCTGAAGAGAGAATATGGGCTGGCACAGGTGAGATTCAAGCATCACAGCCTATAACCCAAATAGAAATGTAGCTCAATAGTTAACAAAGTCAAATGGAGCTGTAACTATTGATATTTGGTGCAGCTTGCATCTAGTCTATGGTTTATATGCAACGAGTTTATGAGTCTCAGATTAATGGAGCCCATGCATGGCTTGTTAGCACCAAAATCAGTCTTCATTAGGGATGTTAACAAGAAGTTAAAGAATGCTGCCCCAGTTTTCCCAGGGAAGAAGAGGTAGATGTAGTATTAAGCACATGAATAAACTCACTGGACCGTCCCCTGGAGTAATCTTTTATTTTCTTCTCTCAACTGCACTCCAGGCAACAAGGCCAAAGGGAACCACCACATCAACTCCCAAAAACTCATCCACAGTAATGCCACTGGTGCTGCCCTCAAAGCACTTCCTATATCACATAAAATGAGTGATTGGAGAACGAGGAAGGGAAAGACTTCAATCTTCTTCTCACAAATCAGAAAAGGTCCTTTGTAGGCTTTAACTAATCCTAGGACTAGTCTGGTGAAAGTTTTCTCTCTCTCTTTTGAACAGTACTCAGGGCAGGGCGGACACTCAAGCCTCTATTCTGGAGGACCACTCAGATGTTCAAAGCTGAACTCAGACTCAATTAACCAGGAAGAATCAGCTGCAGTGAGTCTATCAGAGGTACTTTAAATATTATTTTAAAGTCTCCTATAAATATTGAAATTTACATTTTTGGCTTCATGAGAAGCAAAACGACTGAAAATTTTGTCACAAAATTTTGGATCAAAAACCCTCCCCCCCCGAACTCCCACCCAAAAGCAACTAGTGATTAATATCCTTTCTATACTTCCCCAAGCTGTTTTCAGATACCAGCCACAGATTTTTTTTCTTGAGCTGCTCTTGAATTTTGCATTGAACTTACTGCAAAAATCTGTTTTTAAGCATCTCCAGTTATTGCTTAGTTCCCTCTTGAACCATTTTTCAGGCCTCGGACCAACCACTGAGACTCTGTGTACACTGAAGCTCTCTACTTGTCACAAAGACAAAAATTGCTGCTTCTTCATAGACCAATCTAACTGCACTTATCAGTTTTTTCCCTGACCCTGCCCTCATAAACAGAAAAAACTGGAATCTAGTGAAATTATTACAAAGTTGGTTAAGCATAGGATATGACTAATCCTGCCTTTCACAGCTGGAGGTTAAACTGAGCCTCATTAAACCCAATGTTCTTCCCGGCTTGTAACAGAACCAAATGGGGCATGGCAGAGCTTTGTCTGTGTGTCTTTCTCACATTCACAGCCTTTCGCAGAAATTCCACCCTAGTCCTTTGAAAATTGTGAGTTAAGTTGGAAGAAATTACAAAATTGTCTCAAATTCCTAAGATTCATTACACACTGTAATTTTTTTTTGTCTCTGTTACTCAACTTCTGGATTCAGAACTTCTCAAATTATATTTCCTAGGTTTTGGGGGAACTGTATTTACATGTCAGGTGACATTCTCCTAAAATTCCTTGATTCCACAAGTAACAACCCCTAGAACACACAGTACACCATCCAGCTTTCATTAAAAGTTGCAAAAGCTCATTTCTGTCATTGATTCTGTGGTTCAGATGTGCCCCTATCCATGAGCGGAAGGTGAATACCAAAAGAATATTTATTTCAGTTGGTAGCAGCTCAAAACTCTGATGTCTAAAATCAACAAAAGTAATTTATGAAAGCATTTAGGTTGCAAGTCTGAGACATCTTGGAATGGCTCTTACAGAACTGTATACCTCTCATTGGAGGAAAACAAAAATAATTCTATTTAGTAAGCACATATTTTTCATTTAAATCTGAAGCTCACTTATTTATAGCATATTGGTCACAGCACACTTTTAATTTTAAATCCTAAAAGAAAGGAGGCAAAATATAACAACTTGAACATAGCTTGGCTTTGCTACATTTAGGGGATACTGCTAACATTTCTTGCTTTTATTGCATGTAAGCAATGCAGTATAATTTGAGGCCTAAATCAAAGTTTGGAGAGTGGTCTCATGAAAGACAATCTCATGAAAATCGGATTCTGTGTGAGCTGTACTCCAGAATGCATGGTCTCACAACTGACTTCAAAGGAGCATTTGCATAAGGTCCCAAATATGCACTTCCTTTTTGATTAGCAAAAATTAATATGAAGTTAAACATTTAAACAGCAAATAAAAAAAGATAGTCTAATAACCTAGGGCATATCCCCTTCAATATTCTGAATTTGAATAGAGACCAAATGCACTGGAAAGCTTTCATGTCTGAGTTCCTCTCTATTACAAAAACAATTCAATTTCCCTGGTGAGATCTTAAATTAAAGCAATTACAGTTATCCCCCTCACACACAAATAGGAGGTAGACTCTGGAGAAATAAGACAGGTTTGTAATTTTTTTCCACTCATGATGAGCATGTGTGACACTCCTGGAGCAAGCCATGGCCTCACAACAGAACTCCAGAGCCATGATTCAAGGAAAAGCCTAAACATTAAGGCCCTGTAGCAACCCTGAGAGCCAAGAAGCAATTCCACAAGCAGGAACTACTAATGGCAGACTTGGCATGAAAGTGACGGATAATAAAACAACAGAGGAAATTGCACTCTGACTCTCTTGGAGTCAGCCAGCATATTGTGGGAAATTTCTTTTTCTCCTCTGTCCTGGGTATTTCAGGAGAGGTCTAGCTCTCTGCTGAATAACATTTACATCTTTGTTCTTCATAGTATTCACAATTCTCAGGCTCTTTTGAATAGTGGGGTCCATTTTTCTTCCCCTTCATTTTCAGAACAATATGCTAGAAACTGCCTGCTGGAGTGCATGTTTGTGCCAAGTTCACATTTGCCTAAGCAGAACTGAAGCAGCCTGTAGATGCCCTTACTGCAGAAGCTCCTATCTCAAAAAAACTCAGATGTGTTTTAACGACAGTGTTTACAAGCATTATTTACTATCATTTTACTATGTCTGCAACTGCAGTCTTCTTTTAATTCAGGCTAAGTATGCAGTTTCTTAAGACTAAGCAAAATTTTTCAAGACCTTCCAGGGATGCACTAGAGATCTTCCAAGGATACTCTAAATCCCAACCAGCTATCAAGCACACACTAAATGCTGTGAAGTTCTGGTCATACTGAAGCCTATTTGGCAATTTTAATTAAGTACTCTGACGTTCCAAAGAAACCTCAAAGGTTGTCCACTTCCTAGAGAAGAATTTTTTTTTAATTATTTCTGTTCTCGACAGGAGGAATTAAAATTTTCTCTGAAAGATGCACCAGGAGTTCACTGTCATGTGTCCAGTCACTCAGAGCCTCACTGGCTCAATACATCTGCTCTGTTCAAAGCTGTGCTTTTTAAAACAAAGTTGTGCAATGCACTCTAGGCCTCTTTGAGAAGGAAAATGCTGCCATTCCTGTTCTGAAGGAAAAAGACAGACACAGCTCAATAGAGACTACAAACCAACAGAAGCCCCAACAGTCAACCCATGATGGCACAGGACTTAGTTATAAGCAGAGAAAAGAGGGTGATGAGTCCACAAAGTCTGTAAGTTTCCATTTCAGTTAAAAGTGCCTAATCCTTGTCACTGCATAGAATGAGCTAAAAAAAAAAGCAAAACAGCATGAAAGAATGACCATAAGGTTGTCACTATCATTATCTCTAGAATGTATGCATTAGTTATAAAATTAGCTGAAACTGAGCTTTGGAGCTACCGAAGTGCAAAAACACAGTTTTCTCTAATCTTGAGGGAAAAGGATGTAATTGCAAATTAATTTTTGGGTTAATCATAGAATTATAGAATGGTTTAGGTTGGAGGGGACCTCAAAGATCATCTAGTTCCAACCTCCCACCATAAGCAGGGACATCTCCCACTAGAACAGGTCACTCAAGGATCATCCAACCTGGCCTTCAACACCTCCAGGGAGGGAGCAGCCACAACCTCCAAGGGCAGCCTGTTCCAGTGTCTCACCATTCTTACTGTAAAGAACTTCCTCCTAACATTGAGTTGAAATCTCCCCTCTTCCAGTTTAAACCCATTACCCCTCGCCCTGTCATTACAAGACCTTGTGAATAGTCCTTCCCCAGCCTTCCTGTAGGCCTCCTTCAGATACTGGAAGGCTACTACAAGGTCTCCTCTAAGCCTTCTCTTCTCCAGGCTGAAGAGCCCCTATTCTCGCAGCCTGTCCTCATAGCAGAGGTGCTCCAGCCCTCTGAGCATCTTTGTGGCCCTCCTCTGGATTCTCTCCAACAGTCCCATGTCCTTCCTGTGCTCGGGGCTGCAGAACTGCACACAGTACTCCAGGTAGGGTCTGATGAGAGCAGAGTAAAGGGGGAGAATCACCTCCCTTGCCCTGCTGGCCACACTTCTCTTGATGCAGCCCAGGACACAGTTGCTGTCTGGGCTGCACATGCTCACTGTTGGCTCATGTTGAGCTTTTCATCCACCCAGACCCCCAGGTCCTTTTCCTCAGGGCTGCTCTCCAGATATTCACCACTCAGCCTGGATTTGTGCTTGGGATTTTGCTGACCCAGGTGCAGGACATTGCACTTAGCCTTGTTGAATGTCATGAGGTTGGCCTGGGCCCACCTCTCCAGCCTGTCCTCTGGAAGGCATCCCTGCCCTCCAGCAAGTCGACTGTGCCACACAGCTTGCTGTCATCTGCAAACTTGCTGAGGGTGCACTCGATTCCTCTGTCCATGTCACTGACAAAGATGTTCAACAGCACTGGTCCCAGCACTGACCCCTGAGGGATGCCACTTGTCACTGGTCTTCAGGTGGATACTGTGCCCTTGATCATCACTCTCTGTGTGCGACCACCCAGCCAATTCCTTATCCATCAGTGCACCACCCATCAAGTCTGTGTTTTTTCCAGTTTGGTGACCAGGATGTCATGTGGGACAGAGTCAAAGGCCTTCCTCAGGTCCAGGTAGATGACATCAGTTGCCCTTCCCTTGTCCACTGCTGCTGTGACTTCTTCATAGAAAGCCACCAAATTTCTTAGGCATGATTTGCCCTTGGTGAAGCCATGCTGGTTGGCATCAGGCACCTCTGCTTTGTTTTCTATTTGCCTTAGCAGAGCCTTCAGAAGGATGTGCTCCATGATCTTGCCAGGCACAGAAGTGAGGCTGACTGGTCTGTAGTTCACAGCATCATCCTTTTTTCCCTTCTTGAAGATAGGTGTTACATTTGCCCTTTTCCAGTCAGCAGGAACTTCACCAGTCTGCCATGAGCTTTCAAATACAATGCACAGTGGTTTGGCAGCTTCCTCTGCCAGTTCCTTCAGGACCCGTGGGTGGATCTCATCAGGCCCCATGGACTTGTGCACGTTCAGATTCCTTTGGTGATCACGAACATGATCTTCAATTTAGTTGGCAGATCTTCCCTCCTCCAGTCTTTACTTTTGCCCTCTGTCACTTGGACATTGTAGCTGGAGCACTTGCTGCTGAACACTGAGGCAAAGAAGTCATTGAGCACCTCAGCCTTATCCATGTCCCCTGTCACCAGCTCTCCATTTCCCTTCTGAAGGGGTCCCACATTCTCCCTAGTCCTCCTTTTCTCACTGATGTACTTGAAGAAATTTTTCTTGTTCCCCTTAATGTCTCTAGCTAGATTCAACTCCAGCTGTGCTTTAGCTTTCCTAGCTTGATCTCTGGCTGCACAAACAATTTCTTTGTATTTGTTCCAGGTTACCTGTCCTTGCTTCCACTCTCTGTAGGCTTTCTTCTTGCATCTAAGTGTGTCCAGGAGCTCTCTATTCATCCACGTAGGCCTCCTTGCATTCTTACCTGCCTTCCTCTTTTTTGGAATGCATTGCTCCTGGGCCTGAAGGAGGTGATCATTGAGCAATGACCAGCTCTCCTGGACACTCCTTCCTTCCAGAGTTTTTTTTTTGCCATGGCACCCTGCCAAGGGGGTCCCTGAAGAGATTGAAGTCTGTTCTTCTGAAGTCCAGAGCAGTGAGTTTACTGTATAGCCTCCTTGATGCTTTGAGGATCTTGAACTCTACCATTTCATGGTCACTGCATCCAAGGCTATCCTTCAGCTTCACTTCACCCACCAGCCTCTCCTCGTTGGTGAGGACTAGGTCCAGCACAGCATCTTTTCTTATGGGTTCCTCTACCACTTGGAAGAGGAAGTTATCATCAATGCCCTCCAGGAACCTCTTAGATTGCTGGTGCTGTGCTGTGTTATCCTTCCAACAGACGTCAGGGTGGTGGAAGTCCCCCAGGAGTACCAGGGCCTGTAAGTGTGAAGCTTCTCCCATTTGTTTATAAAGGGCCTCATCTGCTTCGCCTTCCTGATCAGGTCTGTAGCAGACTCCTACTATGATGTCCCCTTCCTGTGCCTTCCCTTTAGCCTTTACCCATATGCTCTCTGTTTTAGAGTTGCACATCCCCAGGTTGAGCTCCATGGACCACAGTTTATCATTGATGTAGAAGGCAATAACCGCTCCCCTTCTCCCCTGCCTGTCCCTCCTGCAGAGTTCTATAACCATCTATCCCTATGCTCCAATCATGAGATACATCCCACCATGTCTCAGTGATGTCAGTGACATCATAACCCTGTAGACTTGCACATATTTGTAATTCTTCCTGTTTGTTCCCCACGCTCCTAGCATTAGTATAGAGGCATTTCAGTTGTGCCCCTATTGGAGCTGACTTACTCACTGATTTTCCCTTACCCTGTTCTTTGGGCACTCTTTTTTCAGTCTGTACTTCAACCCTAGGGCCAGATCCCACCTGTTCACACTCGGCACCTCTGTAGCTATGAGCCTATCTCTACCCCTCATGTCATCACTACCACATGGATTACCATGTGATGTTTCCCTGTTGGCAGCTACTACCTGAAGGGGATCTGGCTCATCTTTGGAAGACTTCAAGTGCATTATTTTGTCCCCAGCATGCTTCTGGGCAGCAGGTTGAGAGCCCTTACTAATCCCCCACTGCTCCAAGGCTGGTCTGTCCTCCCACACCTTGTCACATGGAAGCCTGATGACTTTGTCCCCCTCCCCCTTCATATCCCGTTTAAAGCCTTCTCAACTAGCCCTGCAATCTCCTCCACAAAGACCCTCTTCCCTTAAGGACACTTTCAGCTCAGAGGAACAGCAAGCAAATATGGCATCCTATCTATCTCAAGAGTTGTATCTTAGTAACACGGCAAATACCTTCTTCTAGTTGATCAGATAGCATGAAAGGTTAACACCAGCTCTCCTAAGCACTCCCCACAATGACACAGAGGAAAAGCAGGACTTCTCCCACATGATGTTGCAT
Source organism: Psilopogon haemacephalus (assembly GCA_013396835.1). Classification (NCBI taxonomy): domain Eukaryota; kingdom Metazoa; phylum Chordata; class Aves; order Piciformes; family Megalaimidae; genus Psilopogon; species Psilopogon haemacephalus. The sequence goes on from VWZI01015271.1 coordinate 477,110, forward strand.
AGATTAATTGCATGCACACAGCAGAACTCAGTGCATTTCTTCCCTAGAGAATTTAAGACCGTAAAAGCAACGCCTGTGAAGCGTTCCAAAGCCAACACCCAACATTCCTCAGAGCTTATGCTCACCTTCTTTATACCTTGACTAAAACTTCCAGAAACCAGCTACACTTGAAAGGTTGACACTGTCAAACCCAAGACACTGAGGTCCCCACTTGCTCTGCAGGGTCTTTGCCACCACAGACATTTTCTAGCACCACTGAGCAGGCAGCCAAGAGCCTTTTCTGGTGGTGGCATTCACCAGAGTATCTCCCCAGCCAAAATAAAATAGGGTAACAAAAGCTGTGTGCTGACAGAATTCCTGCCAGGGATTTTGCCAGCACACTGATGCTGTCCTAAAGCATGACTTTCTAGTTAACATGTCCGTGCCAGCAAAACATTACCATGTAGACCCAAGTCAAAGAAAGGTACAAAGCTAGAGTAATTTCTCCTCAGAGAAGAGAGAATGGAAAGAGTGATGACTACTGATGAGTTAGCAATATCAGAAACTCATTTCCCAACTGGAAATACACATCTGCCTCCCCAGAAAGCAAAAGGAGTCAAAACCAAAACAGTTCATATACAACTATCATAAATAACATCCACTTCTCCATTGAATTCCTCACATTGCAAAGTGTGGCTCATGAGATGGTACTTTTTGATCTCCAAAGGGAAGGAAAAGCTCTCTCCGTTAATCTGTTCAAATGAGTCACTAGAAAGAGAGAAGTGTGAATCCCATCATGCCTGCACTGCAGGTAACACACACAGTGCAGAACAGCCACCTTAGCATGGACTAGAGAGCTCTTGCCTCTCCCACTGAGATTTTCTTACGAAGTGTTTATGGAGAAAGGAGATGTCAGCCAGCAGGAGAAAAAAACACAGCCTGGGGACCCCTGCCACAGCTTAATTCCATACTTGAAAGGGGTACAAAGACACCACTACTTAGCACAGCTTAATGCCCCAGATGCCAAAGAAGATAAAGCAACAAATCCAGCTCAGGACATGCCAGCTAGCAAAGGGGCATTGTGTCACTGTCCACTGTAATATAAACCCTCCTGTAAAGCTTGCAATATCATTTGTAGCACCATCCTTCTCAGGTTTCTCTGGCTGAAGCACTATTTCAGCTCTATGTTTAGCACTGGGAGAGAAGCCAGAAGACTTCCATAACCACCAGTGATTTGTTAATCCCTTAATGCACAGGCACTGTTCGTTACTTAGGACATCAGGTTTCATTGCTCTTCAGCATGCTGGTGACAGAACTTCTTGACACCAGACTGCAAATATTATTGTAATGTCAATACTCCATGGGAGAGAGCCAAGCCAAGTTAAAATGTGACTTTGGTGTTGACAAGCCAGTTTGGCATTGCAGAGTTCAAACAGTCAGGATCACCTGGCAACTTTAAAAACATTTGCCAGGATCTTTTCTGACTAGTCTTATCCCGAGATCCGCATGGTAACAGCTAAACACCTTCCAATCAGATGAAGCAAGCAAGAATACAGTAAGTGGATTACGCTTTTCTAAGAAAGGGCAGGAAGCAACGTGTACCCATGCATGTGAATTTGTGCCTATACAGTTTTTCTTCATCTCTCGTTCAAAGAGAAAAAGTATCCAAATTCAGGTCTGGATGGTGATGCAGCTAAGCATTTCCAGGGAGTTCACCCAGAAATGATAGCTTTAACACTTCTCCTGCTGGCCTAAGGACACCTGACTCTCCTTATAAAAAGAGGTATTTCTTTAGCGTTATCTAACCCAGGCAGAATTCTGGTTTTATCAGAGAGCCATTAAGACATCACACAGTGCTGCATAGAATTGCACAAGCAGGCTGGCACTGCTGTCTGCTGCTGTCTGGGAGGTGGTGGGCCTTCCCCAGAGCACACAGCTATTTTAAGATCATTTTCCTCTCATGTTTGTAGTGACGCAGCCTGAAAGGTGAGGACACCTGAGAACAGTTGAGCATACAGACAAAAAGGCACAGCCTCCCCAGCCTGGACACAAAGAAGATGAGAGCTGATGTGTGGGGCTGCTTTTATGAGAGCTTCACCCTCCTGAAGTAATAGACCCAGGCAGTTTTTCAGGCCCCAGTAATTTACTATTCATTAATTACCAAGCAGTCTTTCTTGACCTCATAAGGCAAATTCAACAGAGTAATGTGTTTGGCTGTGGCAGGACAAAGGCAGGCCAAGGGCACATGAGCCTGTCCTCAAATCCATGCACATCCCAACTGCCTAAGCATAGCCCATCTGCTTATCAATAGCTCAAATTAAACAGTCTCAGTGTTTCGACCACCACCATCTCACTCATGGGTTGGGAGAAAGACAGAGGCAGTTAAAATTAAATTAGCAATTGATTAATACATGAAGCAACTCCATATTTGCTGAGTTGAGCAGCCTTTGGGGGTTTTAACCCTTTGGTGACCTGTGGGTTTTGTTTGACAGTTAGCAATGCCAATGAGTACACTGGAAATGTGGGGTAATCTTTAAAAAAGCTCATAGTCAGGTCAAAATGTGTATTTCAGTAAAAATATTTTTTGACAAAATTATTTTACTGAAGTTTCAGTATGCTTAGAATTTTTTGGGTTGCTTTGTTGGGTTTTTTTAAGAAGGATGTTTTAAAAACGTGATCCTGGAGAATTCTGTTTTCAGACTTGGTGAAACGCAAAGAACAGTACAATGTAAATCAGCAAAAAATGTATTTTGGGGAAAAAATTATTAGGACAGATGTCTATACTCAGTCCATATAGCTGGAAAGAATCTGAAACACAACTATGTGAAACTCATTGCATGAAATAAGAAACAAAGTATAGGGAAAAAACCCTTTAAAATGTCAGGGAGGTAGCACATGTAATAGTGAAAGGAGGCAAAGAACAAGAGAAAAAGGATAACTCTTCTGATTATTTAAATAGACCATCTCACTGAATTCAGCAAAGCTGCCCCTATTTACACCAAATGATGTGCTTTAAAGGCATCCAGGGGACATATCAGACAGAATCACTGTTTTCTTCCCACTGTTAACATTGCTATATACAGAGAGATATGCACCAGGAATGATCAAAAGCCCCATGGTATGTGGAGCAGACTTTGAAGGGCAGTGCCAGTTTAGAGAGGTCTGTTCAGTTTAAGATCTTGAATAAAAGCTGGGGGCCGGCGCCACACAAAACTATTCCCAAGGCTTTCCTTTAACTACAGCCTCCTTTTTCAACAAGATAAAAAGTCTATGTAAATGGGCAAGAATGACAAAATCCTACAGCAAGGGCACAGGCAGCACCAGACCCTCACAGCATCCCCAAGAGCATCAGTGGATCAAGGTGTTCTGCAGGGAGGCATTAATGTATCTCCAAAACACACATGAACACTAACAGAGGACATATTTTATGGTTTTTTCCTCTCCCTCTCTCTTTTTTTTTTTTTTTTAAAAAAAAGAGACCCAGTTCTGTCAGTGGTGGTTGATATGAAAAGACCATTATGCTCTGCTCCTGCTAGGATGTCCACCAAAAGCCCTTGTACATTCAAGTGGGCAGTCAGCCACAACTATATTGAAACAGGAGAACAAAGTCACAATTTTATCTGTTAGGCCATAAAACACCTACCTGTGAAAGAAGCTTGTTGTCATCCTCCAGCAGTTTCACTTTTGTTTCAAGTTGCCTGATATAGTTGGAAGATGAATCTTTAGGAAAAGAGAAGAAAAAAAAATTAAGCTTCTTGTGTGATAGGCAAGAACTGACAGACAGTGATATGTTTCCCCTCTCTGAGGAAGACAAAGTTTGGGAAAAAACTAATGAACAAAACCCCAAGTGCATAGGGTGAGGAGGGGATTCTGCCAAAAGCTTTTTTCACTAAAAAGCTGAGATTCAGCAGCAGCAGCAGTACTTTCTGTGAATCTGTATCAGTGCCACCATGTTGGGGGATGGGGAGCACAGACAGAAAGGGAAGTTGAAATATTGTTTTTCGTAATTTCATAAAAGTAATTTCCTAGCTTTGAAAGCCGTTCTCACTGATCTAAAACCCACCAAAATACTCAACAACAGAACAAGAGGTTTCCTTTTAGGTTCAAATAAATAACCCCTTCACACACATGCCTTTTTCTTACAAAAACAACTGGAAAAAAAATAAGCTGCTGGTACAGCTCTGAGAGAAGATCACTGCCACAAATTTTAGCTGTAATGGGAAGAAGTGGATTCAGCAAGTCCACAAAGCTCCTGCGTGCACACAGCCTACCCAGTGCCTACCCAGGATGTCTGTTTTTGGTAATGGAAGCACATGACACTAAACAGAAAAAAATACCAGGATGATAAAATAGAAAACACTCTAATATAAAACAGTAATATTCAACCTGAAGGAATGCAATGGCCAGTTTAACATTGCAGTAAGGCAGCAGCACCAGATAGGGTGACCTGGCTTAGAAGATAACTTGCAGAAGAGCTCTGTGGGTGGCTCGCTGTTTTCCAAAACATCTGGGTTTTGTTTTGGAATGTGCTTTAAAGCAACACATTTGCAAATTTCACGGGCAAGAAAATAAAAGGAAGATGGGAAAACCTTTTCTCCATTTTCATTATAGCTTGGCAGTTTGCAATAGCTCCTTCCATTCACCTGGATGTTTGCAAAACTTCTCCTCCACTTGTAATTTTGGTAGCAGAAACCATGAATTGTTGCAGGAGGAGTAAAAGAGGGAAAGAGTTTTGCAGCTTAAGCACACGAGAAAACGTTTTGGGACTACATTTTACGTAATTTCTCTGATTATGGCATGGCTGCAAAAAGCACTCCTCAGTCACAGGATTTGTCACCAAAGGTGAATCAGCAAGAAATTGAACATTCACACAACTGTGCCAATGCTAGTCCATGTTGCTGATTGCCAGTACCTTTCAGGATCAGCTCCACCACGGTTAGCAGGCACCTCTACACAGCTGAACCTGTGCCCATACACACGTGTAAGGTTTAGGCTGGCTCTCTACAAAACAGCTTCTCTTTGTCTTCACCAGGAGCTGCCGAACACACGCGGCACAAGCCTGAATGCTGTTTGTTGGCCACTCTGGGGGCAGTTTAGCAGAAGAGCTAGCATTCATGCCACAGCTAATCACTGAGTGCTTTGACCATTCAAGAGAAAAACTGGACTATGCTTGAAAAAGTGCTGCCAAAGGCAAGTGCCAAACCACACAGAAAAGAACAGCAGGACAGATCGGAGTCAAGTGCCCGTCTAAAGGGAGGAAACATGCTCACTTCTTTGTTCAGATTGTGCTTTGTCCAAACCTAGGAAGACCAAATAAGTCATCATGAAAAAGGTTAAGGAGAAGCTGTAGGAAGCTATGGAAGTTCATTGAACGGTTTAAGTAGTGGTAAGATTCACAATAATACCTCCAGCTGCAGGGACCACAAATTCTCTCTGCCCAACAACAACCCCAACTTGGGAGAAGTCTCCAGGTCAGAAGAGGAAGCAAACCAAGCAGGTTATAGGAGTAATCCACAGCATCTTCTCTGCAAAGGCCTCGTGCCAAAAGCATTGTGAATTTAGTCATGCATATCAAAAGGTGGTGAGTATAATGCTGTAGAAGACTGGTTGCTTAAGACAGCAAGATTTCAGCATCCGCTTGAACAATCTGCTGAATTAGTAATGAACCTGTCCTCAGCAAAGTAAGAGGGGAGTTTGAGTTTCTTAAATACAAAGACAGAAGGACCATGGACCCTTTGATCTGACCTTCTACGTGCCCCAGGCCAACATACTTTGTTAACTTACTCCTAAATTCAGTCCAGTAATATCTGTTGGGCTGAACAGCTCCCAACAGTTTCCAGTTCTGTCTGAAGACAACCAGAGATTCCACTATTTCCACCCTGAAACAACAGCCTCCATCATTAGATCCACTCAGATAAGTGTCCTCCACCTGCCTCCCAGCTTCACCAGTACTTGCATCCTGTCAGGGTAGCAACAGAGCTGAGTACCTCTACACTATGAAGGCGGTTACCTTGTCATAGCAGGTATTGATTTTTATCTCAAACTATCAGGACATTCAAAGCAGCTTCCAGGAAGGAGTCAAAGTGCTATCAAAGACGTTCAATTGGTGTCTGCCTGGGAATCAGAGATATGCCTCTGGATCAAGTACAGTTTACGTGTGCATAAACTCCATAGACAGTAACACTTCCACAATGAAGTGTGAAAATGCTAGATAATGCTAAAGAAGATCTCAATGTGATGTCAGTGATAGACACAGTCTCCACAAGAAGCACAGCACTGACAAAGTCTGGTGTTTATTAGCAGTCCAAACCTGTTTCCCAAGCAGCAGAGAACTTCCTATAGGCAGTGGTCCTCCTCACATTTGTGCTCTCTTATCACTATTAAGTATTTATATTGTGGACTGACCACCACATCACCTCCTGTGCAGAGAAAAGCATAAAAGATGGGAAAAAAAACCAACAACCCACCAGCTCAGAGAAACTGTTTCTCAGGCAAACAAGCCCTTTCTTACACTTCTATGTCCATGGAGGGCAGACAAACTGGAGGAAGTCCTCTCCAGCAGCTTTGCATTCAAGCCCAGTGACAAGTTACCCATAGTGGAGGTTGGGAACCTGAACCTCATGAGCAACCTCTTCAACATGTGCTTGTGATGGGTTCCAGCACTGCTACCAGCTACAGAAAATTAAGGTTAAGCAGATTAATGGTTATGTAGAAACTGTTGTGTTTAAGTCCTGAATGTTGCAAGGACTGACTGGTTGGTTGGTTGGTAAATAGAAAGAAAAAAGTATGGCTGCCAAAGTAAAGGAAATGGAGAGAAAGAAGTATTTCCTCGCTTTGGTTTCATATCCCTTGCAATAAAATTAAAAAAAAAAAAAAAAAAGTTACTCCATAGGAAGACATGACCTGCATCCCCACAGGCCAATGCACAACACAGGTAACCCCAGCCTTCAAAGTCTGCTCTGAGATTTGTTACAATTTCAAACACCACTGTTCGATGTCTGACCTCAGCCAGAAAAACATCTCACAGCAAGATAGAATACACAGAAAAAAGAACAAAAAAAATCACAAATGAGCTGTTTTGTCACTAGAAGGTGCTCCATCTCTGGCAAAGGCTGAGAAACAGTTTTCAGCGCCACCATCACCCTCACTGTGCCCTCAAAGACTAATTGCCTTCATCTTCTGGACCTGCCTGTGTTGAGGTAGGTATCAGATGAGTCATTTTCATCTTGATCTCAGGTTTAAATATCCCACACCTCTCATAACAGCAGGCAGTAACACTTGACAGGCTGAGGAGAGAAACCCCAGGCTGAATTTCTCCCACATTAGACCAAGAAACACATTCCCAACATTTTTCTCCCTCTGACCTTCCCCTTATCAGTGAGTTTCCCTCCTCTCCTGCCTCCTCCAGAGATATAAGGCAAGGACACCCCACCCAGGAGAGGCAGCAGTGCTGTATCTCTGACAGCTCAGACCCCCTCATTCCCTTTATTATAAATTAAATGCATTGTTCTCACTGTCTTGACAAAGCCTGACATCAGCTGTAAAGAATCTTCCACTTTCACCAGTCCAAATGCACTCTCCCTGGTGTCAGGAGCAGCTCCTAGATTCAGGTGCTGGCATGTACCTCCAGTACACCTGCCCAGCCCAAACACTGTGGTACCAATTTCAAGTGCCTGCATGTGCCTTCTTGATGACCTCTGCAGAAGTGTGGCACAGTGAAAGGGAGGTCAGGTATCAAGGAAGCAGACAAGGACAGTTGTCAGGGACACATGGTCAAGGATAAGCTTTTTAGGAGGATGGTATGGCACTTGGTACCACCTGGGATGCCAGTGGAGCCAATGTCTTCCTTCATCAGTAAAAGCAATGGGTGTCTTAGTAGCACTAGAAGGAAAGAATTTCCTATCAGAACAATATATTTCCCACCCAACATCCTGCTCACTGCAGCTACCACACTTGGTGCAGAAGAGGAGGTAAGGGGAAAGAGCCAGTGTTGCACCCTGCCAGGCTGCTACCCACAACATCAAAATGGATCAGCTGTCACTCACTTGTACAATGTCAATGCTCCAAGCTAAATTGCTCACAGAGCTGTAAAACCTGGTGTCCTGTTTCTTTTCAAAGCCTTTGAGAAACTAATTGGTTCTAGCTCCACACCTTATCTCCACAAGAGGTAAGAAGAGGCATTCCATCCCAGGAAGAAGCATTATTGTTATTATCCACCCTCAAGATTTACTGTCTTTAAAAAATATACTCCATCTGGAATAGAGTGTAATTCAGCTTTGACATAATCTAGCTGAGTAACTTTTCTCCACATAGATAAACCACTTAATAGTCATTACAGCTAAATTGAGGCAAGACAAATCACTCTACCTTGTTTTAACTCAATGGCCTCTGAGAGAGCAGGGAACCTTCTGGCTCCTGAAGCTTTTAGAAACATAAATTAGAAAGTGTTTTAACAATCAAAACAATCTTTGAGCTTGCAGAGCACGGGCCAGTGTCATTTTAAAAGACACTTGGAGACATTGGTGCCTTTCTGATTCTCATCTGAGATTCCAGAGGAATCTGTTAAAGGGGTAAATACAATGAATTATGCACTGATTTTGACATTAGCAAAAGAAATAGTTGTATTTCCTTGTCATTTCTCCAAATCACAAGCCTGCAGAGCAGAGGTTCCCATAGTAGCTACATGGTTAAGACTGACATTTTATTTAAGACCTTTTTGTAATGAGGCCTTAGCAGTTAAAAAAGAAAAAAAAATGCAGTCCCTTGACTTAGAGTGGTTCACAGCAGAGATGCAAAAGGAAAAAAAAAAAAAAAGTAATGCGGCTGTCCGTGAGGCAAGGAAGCTGTCAACCCTGTCACAGCAGGATTGTCCCTACACCTAGCCTGGGCAATATGAAACAACCTGGCACAAGCAGCTCTGAGCCAATAGAAGTGCCTTAGCTCTTCTCCACAGCATTCCACTGAGGTTTGATTTGTCTTTTTGATGTCTGATACAAAGGAGAGGCCATGCAGTGTCCTTGGGGTGCTGGTTTGCAGGTCAGGATCATGGTGCCTCACTTCAGCACTGTCCCTACATGCACTACAGAGGTGCTGCACACTCCCAGCAGCAGGGCTGGACACCAGCTGACTTCTGCTGCATTTTCTTCCCAGGAGCTACTTTTATTAAGCATGATTAAAGACAGTAAAGCACAGCAATATTTTTTCAGTGTCCCACAAACAAGGCTCGTCCTTTCCCCACAGAAGGCAGCATTCCTAAAGAGATTTTCCCAAATCCAAACCCAAGGAGACAAAACACAGGAAGAAATTATATGCTAGCAGGTTTGCACCTTGCAGACAGCTGCCTTCTTCATTTGATGGGACACTGACATTTTTGCTTCTCCTTCCATCAAAGATCATAAAAATGTCCTCACCTGTGCTCAATAAAACATTTTGCTGCTTGTTGTCAGTTCTGTTATCATGCCTCTTCTCTTCTGCACCATATTACAGATTCGTACTGCTCCACTGGTTTTGCTCCCTGACACAGACAAGCAGGCTGAAAAATGGGCCAGTGGTTACATCATGTAAAGAAGTCGATTTTTTAGGGCAACAGCATTCTTTCAGAGCAGCTGGGAAGCAGATGAAACTCACATCTCTCTATATATTGTAATTAAAGGAAATTATCAAGAGATGTGGACAAACTCACCATCCTTGCTTTTCCCAGGCAGCTCCCATCTTTCTGTTCTTATCACCCAACGCTATTCCCAATGCTCTGTTTCGGACAAATAGGCAGGGCAAGTTTTCACAGTAGGCTTAATTTGGCAGATGGCTCAAATATGAGCAGGGACACCACTAAGCCACTGCTGCCTTACTTTAGTTTTGCAGGTGCTGTCCTCTGCTAGGGCAACAACCAGGACTTTCAGGGTATGCTTCTCAGATTGCTTTGGCATGCTTGGCTCTGCAGTGACTCCACAATGTCTCAGGGAGAAGCCACTTTTTCCAGCACATGAAGGATGGATGCTACCAGTGTCCAAGAGACCTGGTCCCTAACCCCACATTAGTTCTTGTTCCCACAGACCAAAGGCAACCTCTCCAGATTGGCACCCAGGGCTCCAACCCAGCTAGTGCCCAATGAAAATATCCATCAATTCAGCTGTGAAAGCATGTGAGTGGATGAGAGGGCAGGTCTGCTGACAAAAAGAAGGTCAAAGTCAAATGATGTATTCCAACAGTGAGGTGAAGAAGCTCACCAAGCTAAAACCTCCTTCTCTTCTCTTCTCTTCTCTTCTCTTCTCTTCTCTTCTCTTCTCTTCTCTTCTCTTCTCTTCTCTTCTCTTCTCTTCTCTTCTCTTCTCTTCTCTTCTCTTCTCTTCTCTTCTCTTCTCTTCTCTTCTCTTCTCTTCTCTTCTCTTCTCTTCTCTTCTCTTCTCTTCTCTTCTCTTCTCTTCTCTTCTCTTCTCTTCTCTTCTCTTCTCTTCTCTTCTCTTCTCTTCTCTTCTCTTCTCTTCTCTTCTCTTCTCTTCTCTTCTCTTCTCTTCTCTTCTCTTCTCTTCTCTTCTCTTCTCTTCTCTTCTCTTCTCTTCTCTTCTCTTCTCTTCTCTTCTCTTCTCTTCTCTTCTCTTCTCTTCTCTTCTCTTCTCTTCTCTTCTCTTCTCTTCTCTTCTCTTCTCTTCTCTTCTCTTCTCTTCTCTTCTCTTCTCTTCTCTTCTCTTCTCTTCTCTTCTCTTCTCTTCTCTTCTCTTCTCTTCTCTTCTCTTCTCTTCTCTCCAATCTAAAATACCATACTCTGCTAGCTCCAGTCTGCAGCAGGATCTTGGACACAATTTGGGTCTCCCTTGGCATGTGATAAGAGGATATGCAAGGTCTACAGCAGACAGAAGCTCCCAGATTTTGTAGCTTTGTAATACATTCTGCTAGCAAGCCATATCTATCTGCTCTACCTCTTGTCCACTTCATTCACCATGAGTTGTGTAGGGAACAGTTTCCTCTTCACTCTGCCAATTTGTTTCAGAAACAAAACCAAAGCTAAATCTTAGTTATTTCCATAGCTGAGGTGCTGCAGCAAACTTCTACTGACTAGACACTGCCTAGAACTATACTAAATAAATAAAAGGACCATATGTAGCATCAGTCATGCATGACAACATCTGTTTGAATAAGACTGGTAGAATCAGTTTTCATTTTCAAGGTGGAGATGATAGGTCAGGTATAGTGTTCAAGAGGAAGAGTGTCATCAGTCCAGTCACAACTAACAAATAAAGCTGGTCTCAGACTAAGACACAGGTTTTTGAACTCTCACAAGCCAGTGGTTACACACTGGCAACATGGCTGTGTTGCTGCAAACTGCTGTTCTGGCAGGATGGAACATATGCCACTGCAGCTATTTAATTAACAATTCATAGCAAGCCTGTAACTACCAGCTCTGAAGTATTTCAAGACTGCACGTTCCCAACTCAGTTCCAGTTCATTAGACCTGTCTGGGAGCTTAGAGGCCTCAAGTCCGTCTGTATCTGTTTGATAAGGTCTCACCTGACTTTGGCTTTCACAGCTCACTACTGCAACATCCAGCCATGACATCATCTCCTCATACAGCAAAACATCTGCTCATGACAACTGTCAACAGGAGCTCAAGAGCGCCTGATACCTTATCAGGATTTCATTAGGAAGTGGCTGATAGGGAAGGAGGAGCATGTGCATGTGTAAGCCCATGTACTGCCACACAACTGGGAGAGAGCTGGCTCATCCCACCAGAAAATGGCCACCAGTTTCTCCTTCCTTGCTTGGGTGACCCCTGCGTTAAGTCTTTGTGGGGCCTGTCTTTCTATCATGGCACAGAGCCGCAAGAACCACTGGAGATGCCTTGCATCTGATGATGTCTTATCCACTCAACACATAAAACTGCTCCATGGGAAAGTGGTAAAACGCCTCACAGTCTCCTAGTCTGACCCTCCCTCTCCTGAGGGGGACAACCAGCAGATGCTCTTCTATTGCTGGGAGTGGTCAAGAACAGACAGTGCTGCTGTGGTTCTACAGTGCTTCCCACAGCTCTTCTTGTGAGCCTGATTGCAGAGTAAGGTGCCTTCACCAGGATGCTCAGATACACTACCCATATTTCATGCTTCCTGCATGACAGACAGTTTCAGTCCTCATTGTTAGTCACCACTGTTTGTCCAGATTTCCTGAGGAAATCTTTCCTTCTATCCCCCAGAGATTCTGAAGGTGAAGAACATGGGAGGGGAAAAAAAAAAAAAAAAAAAAAAAAAAAANGAGTTGTATTTTAGCACTTCACTGTGGGTATTGCTCTGAGAACAACTGGTGTGTTTTTTTTAGGTTCAGCCTCAGACTGAGCTTTCAAGCAAGACTGGACAGACTACAATTAGATGTAATAAGCAAACATAGTGATAGAAATATTAATGTCCAAGACATGTACAGACAGTCTTCACTAGTGCACATGGTACAGAGGAAAGCTGATTTACATCTGCTGCAGTACTCTTGCTTCCTGCACAGGTGCCTACACTGTCCAAGGGAGCAGGTGCTCGCTGGATCAACTCCAGGTGCTGCTGCAACACTTGCACAACACTTATCATAACTCAGCGACATCAGGCAGAATTCAAGGTTTTCCTTGACCTCTTTAAGAAGCTGTGCAGCCACATAGATATACAATGAAGAACTGCCTGAATGCAGAAAAATAATAATTCTAGAGAAAGTAGGACAACATTCAAAAAGACAGGTTGATCAGAGCAATCTGCTCCTACAGACACTGAGGTATCAGCATTCCTCTACTAGCACATATCAGTTGATATGAAGGGAGACAACAAAAGATGCAGAAGCTGGAGGAAGACCCTGGGAAGATCAGACTCTCTACTAGAAGTGACACTGCTCACAAAAAGTTGCGAGATGGAAAAGATGAGTAAAACCAACAAATTCAAGGCTCTTTGCCTCATGCCTTGATCAATTCTTAGCTCCACCTAGAAACCTTTTCTTCCCATGTCAGTGCTGCACTGCAGCAATGCAATATCTTCTGTCGTTGCCAGTCCCGGCAAAGTGAAGCCATAGGCCACTGACCAGTGCCAAAACAGTGAATTAAGAGATCGCCATAGTCTTCCTTATCCTGCACCTCTCTACTATTGCCACAGATGGGCACGGGCGGATAAACCACGGTACAGCCTAATAAGCAGAACCTTCCATGGGTCTAATTTTAGATACAGAGAGAAACCCCCTGCTTTTGATAGACCTATGGGCTGCTTCTGGTCGGCGCGATGGCCCCCTCACTCCACAGGAAAGAACGGCAGGACTCTCTGCCTGAAGTTCATGCCCCAACAACCAGCCGTGCTAGGCTTGCCCTGGGGGGAAGAAGGGAGGTGAACGTTGTGTCACCAGCACTAGTTCGGGAAGCAGGAAGCGGAGCTGCAAGTCACTGACTGCTAATGGGATTCTGCAGCTTTATGATTCCGAAAAGGTTAAAACGACCTCCCGCCAGGCCCCCTCAGCCGCCTAAGCCTCTTTCCCGCCTCGTGCCGCTCTAATCCGGGTGCCGCGGTCACGTGACGCGGGCACAAACGGCCCCGAAGCCGATTAGTGCCTTTCCACCGGCGACAAACAACCCAAAACACTCAGCGTGCTGTGGGTGCTTTGGAAAAAAAGTAGCCTGCTTTGCTCCGTGGCCTCCTTTTGGGGGCACCTCAACAAACACTGCAGCCTCCAAAAGTCACAAAAGGGTACGGTCCTAGGCAAAAAAAACCTACACCAAGAGAACACGCTGTACGCATTTCCACCTCTTATCAACCCAGCTACTTCATTCTTCCCTCTGACCTCCAAAACCTGATCTCTCCCACCTGACTTTGTCTACTACTGCAGTAGCCACTGTCCCCATCTCTGCAACAGCAGCCAAAGGCTAAGTTCATCCCATTAACAGAGTGGTGCAATCAAAGCCTCTACCAAGGTAAACCTAAAATTTCGTGACAGCATCCTTCAATCTGTCATACACAGCAGTTCTGTGAAGAATGATCTTGGAGGCCATTGCAATTCATAGGCTGGCCACGGATCAGTCACACTGAGGCAAAAGCAGCATGTGGGATTGTGTCATGATGCAGAAACAAGAGCCATATATGTAAATGGAGAAAACAATCCTCCTTACTAATAAAGATCAGGAACAGAGATCTGTGTCCAGTTTTAGGAATCACACTTCAAGGCTCGTGCAGACTAGTTGGAAAGAATTCAAGAGCGAAATAAGGAAGATCAGAATGTGGAAAGCATAATCTAGCAGGAGAGCTTAAAAGAACCCAGATTGTTTAGCTGGGAAAGAAAAGACCAAACACAGATTTAATAATGGATTCAAATACGTAAATGATTTTCAAAAAAAGATGAAGAGCGTAAGTTGTTCTTTTGTCAACCCAGGAAGAGCAAGCTCTTTAATAACAGGGATATTTGAGGGCTAGAAGAGATTGCCTTGGGAGGTGGTGGAATTGTCATTGAAGAGGGCTTTCATGAGCAGGTTAGACAAACACCTGTCAAGAGTAATTTAGGTAGAGCTGAGCCTGCCTTGGGGCAAGAGGCCATCCCTTTAGATGACCCTGGGAGCCCATCAGTTCTGTTTTCAGTGCCTATCCTGTACAAATATCACATGAGAAAATCTGTGGCTATTTCACTTAAATTCCAGAAAGCAAACACCGCAATTATTTGACAACAAAAGTGAAATCACTAAAACACCTTTGACTGGCATGGCAGATTCAGTAATTTGAAACCATCCACCCATTTTGGTTTTCCCCCACCTGCAGGAAAAGTCTCACCTGACGCCATGGTGATTGGCAAAGAAGAAAGAAGACCTCACAACAGGGTGTGGAAAACGAGTGCTGAGGTAGGGCTCTCCAATACTAGTGGGATGTTTGCAGTAAAAAGGTTATATTGGAAACAGTTGGCTCTTTTAAAATACAGCCAGGGATTTCAAGACTTAGTACACTCCTAAAAAAGAGTTTTTATCTTTTAAGAGTTATTGCTTCCAGCTTTTTCAGAGAAATTTGCAGTCCTAAATCACATAAGGCCAGCATGCACGAGGCTCAGTGTGACTGTAGTAACAACATATGGTCTCTAGCCAAAAGAGCTTAAAAAAGAGGAGCTCAGTGAATGCAGACAAGCTGGGGAATGCCAGGAAACATGTGAGTGAGGAAATAGCCTCAGCAGCACTGACAGTCCGACTGTGGTTAAGGCTTGTGGGCAACATGACAGAGGAAAGGGCTGGAGAAGGCTACAGAAACAGTTCTGTCCATGAGTCTTGGGGCAGCACAAGAGAAAGTACAAAGGCACTAATTTGAAAGATAAGTACATGAGAATGAAGTTTCCTAAGCTATGTAATAGTTCCGAAACCCCTGTAATAAGCTTCTACATTCCCCAAAACAACCACATGGTCTTTCAAGTTAGGAAGGTAGCTATCAGAAGTCCAAGGACTCTTGAGTTTGCACTAGTGAAACCAAAAGAAGTGGCAAATGAAAGACAATCTGGGTTCAGAGCCATTTGTCACCCTGTCACAGACAGAAAGCTCCAGGAAACAGGCTGACCTGAAACATTTGCATATCCAACTGCCCTTTTAGCTACCTCTTGCAAATCCACTGAAATGAGTACAACTGTATCCTAGGAATCTGCTCCTTGGTTTCCACTTTGCACTATTCCTACTCCACCTCTCAGCAAGCAGAAACAGTGAGCACCCCCAATCAGTATTTTTCTCTTTGAACTCATCATACTGACCAAAGTCAGGCAAGAAATTTGCTTTCAGATCTGAACCCACCCAAATACATGCAGATTTGATCCCATCCTTGAAAGATGTGGGGCAGCTGCCACAGTAGCAAAAGCTTCACCATATATATATACATATATATGTGTGATTAAGACCTTTGCTGAGGTTTTTCCATTTTTATGGCAAATTTATAACCATCAACAGTTCAAAGGCCTGTGGGAAAGACATCAGGTTAATCCAAAATCTTGTGAAACAGAACAGTTATAAGTTATTTTGCTTTGGATTTTCATGTTTGTTTGAATTCTTCTAACATTTTCTCCTGGGTAGATTAACATTACCTCCCAGGTAAGAAACACTGCCAAGTTCCAAGAGGCTATAAATCTTATATCTGACATTGTACACAAATGGGCTGGTAGGTCTTATGCAGAAATTCCCACTGTCTTCAAAGGAATCCTGCTTAGAAACTGATAGCACAAAACAGCCCAGCTGCAGAAGGGCTCTCTTGAGTTTGCAAAAGTACTTTCTAAGCAACCTGCAGTGGGAAAGGCAAATTTATCAGATTAGCTGATTGTTTGGCTTTTTGTTAAAAGCGTAAATAAGATATTAAATACTTGCAAAAGTCTTTCTTTGCAAAAATCAAGCTGAAACTTTGGCAGGCTCTACAAATGCATTCTGAGCTGTAAATCTGCTCCCCTCTCTTGCTTGGGAAGATTCTTCTGGACAATAAATGCAGTGAGCCCAGGAGAGGTCTGCATAATTATCCGCTTCATACAATGGAAAACAGCCTTTCCAATGCAGTCCTCAACTGTCAGGAATCCAAGCTGCGTGATAATCAAAACTCAAAAATCCTCTTTCATCCAGAGAGAAGTGAAATTTTATTTCCACTCCTAAATACCTCTACCATATCCAGGAAGTCTCCTATATTAAAAAAAAAAAAAAAAATCTCATGGATGCAAATGATGCCCTTCTGAGTACTGACAGGAAAAAATTAATTGGCAGTGAGAAAAAACTAATGATTAGGTTAACAAAAACATAGGCTCTATTGACTCAGGCCACTCAACCATTCCTGATGAGGGTAAACAGCATCCCCCCTCCTTCTTCCTTACTCCCCTTGCCTTTGTCTGCTGCACAGGGCAAGGCTGAGAGCAGGAACACATTCAAAAGCAATGCCTCGGTGGGAAAAGTCTGGAGTCAGATCAAAGTCCTTCCATCCAGGGGCCCGTCAGAACCCCGCATTCATTGAATAGCCTCCATGTGCCCAGGAATTTGTCATCCACCTCCCAGCCCTGGTCCAGGCTGCTCCACACTCCATCTTAGTCCCAGCACTGGCTGCCTCCATCTCTCCCCGAGTCTAAAAAAGTGAAAGGTAGCAAAGCTGTTAAAAATTGCCAGTGTTTTTTCAGCAAAAATAATTTCTACAGTTCTGGGGCAAGACAGTAACAAACTTTATTCCACAACTGGAGCTGGCAGGAGAGGGCTCTTGCCCAAGCAATGAGCACAATGAATGATTCCATGGTGTTACCCACTTTTGCTGCTACTTAGAATGAGAGCAAGTTAGGAATTTTTAGGTAAAGCAACTTTTCATTGGAGAATGCTGATTTATCAAAAGAGCTTTTTTAACACAGGCATTAAATTTCATGCAGTTTTTAGTTCAGGATGAAATTTCTGGTCAGACCCTTAGAGAAAAACAGAGAAAGTCTAAAATAGCCATGAGCCTGTGGCTTAAGGCAATCACCAGGGAACGTCTAAATCCTTGCACACTAAGCTCTTCTGGAGTTGGGGATTGTATGAGTCTGTGTCAAAGACAGATTTCTACGGCAAGGAGACGCAGACTTGCTACACTGCAGGGAGAAACCCCACGTCTGCTCCTATTTNGCAGTGGCTCTTACCAGCTAGAAAAGGCACTTGCAGAGGTCTCAGCATTCATCCATCACTCCGTTTTGGATGTAAGTCTATTTTGCAATTAGCTGGCTTAATGTGCTGATCTTTCCTAAATGAGCCAGTGTCTCAGGAAAGGAAGATCTGCTGCAGTCCAGAGCACTGAGGGGACCCCATTCACCTCCACATAGTCCCCGGTGATTTAAGAGTACTTTCTGAGATGCTTCTTCTCTCTTCCTCTGTCCAGTTCCTCCCTTCCACTCAGCAGCAGAAAACCACTTATCCTCTCACTATCCTACTGCAGACCATAGTTAAACATAATATGCTGCAACTGCCTAGCAATTTAACTCACTTTTGACAAACACATTCCAACATCAGTGTGACTGTGGGAGGAAGGTGTGTTTCTTCCCAAACACTTTAAGGACTCAATAGAGACAGGAAAACCAGCTATGCATAGAAGTGATAATGCACACTGTACTTTGGTGTCTAACTGGAAGATGGTACAAATCTAATCCCTTCCAGCTTTCACCTGAGATAAAATTCAACTTAAAACCAAAAACAATTGGGTCACAGAGAATCTCCTTCATGCCATCCGATGACATAAACAGAGCAAACTGTTGCCTACGACCTGTATGAAGGTGGAGGGAAATCCTTGGTTTGGAACGCTGCAATGCCTCACCTCCTACCTACAGCCCTTTCCTGCCTGCGCCTGCTGCCTTGCCGCGGGAGGTAACAAAAGGAAATTAAACAAGAGAAGGACTGTTGAGAGTAATGTGTTGGCTGTGCTAAACTGGCATGGGCTTTGTCAAGGCCAGCTGGGAACAGCACCAGGCCAGCCAAAAATATGCTGTAACCCAAAACTGAGCAGAACAGACACCCCAGATACCTAAGCAAGCAACACATGGTATGGCTTAGGAATGTGAATACAGTAAACACCTAATTAATGCATGGAAAGAAAGGATAGACAATACCTAAGTACTTCACATCTAAAGGGCGCAGAAACAAGACAGAGCAGCAGATTAGAATGCATCTTTGAGCTGGACTGAAATAATGAGACATAACAAATAAATAAATAAAATCTGGTTTAAAATAAGTAACTACTACAATGCTACTTCAATAAATATAGAAGAAACCGTTTAGAAATAGCAAGTCAAACCTCAGATAAATCTCCCTGATAACTGACTCACTCTCACCCATGCTACTACCCTCAGGCAGGAGTTTTAGGAAGAGCTCTACAAAGCTAGTCCTTGCCATTGCCGACCTTTTTTCATGGGGATGCCGAGGAATCCCCAGTGCAATGGAAGTCAGCTGGGGACCATCCCTCAGAACAAGTCCCCGGGGGATTAAGGCAAAGCACAGCACTGCACTGTCACCTTGCCTGAGGCAGCAAAGGAGAGCCCAAGCATTTGGCCACCAGCAACAATAAAATCAATCCCACAGTGATTTGGATAGCAGGAGATGAGGGGAGGATTTCTGATCCCACAAGCCAAATGAGTGCTCACTACAGCTTTGCAAAAAGACCACGCAAATCTTTACTATGTTTCCCTGAGATTACATTCAGAAATTAAAACTACACAACACAACCAGCTTCCCCTGTTAGTTATTAACAGGTTTATTACCTCTCAATCAAGCCCTTTGAACTGGGTGCTGACCGGTCCCCACACGGCAGGTTAACTTGTGCTTCTCTGGGTCTCCAGAGCAGGCTCCACAGCTCAGCCTCAGCCTCACCACTCCAGTGGCATGTAGGTGCTCACGGGATCCACCTCTGCACACTGGCCTTCAAATGCACATTCTGCATTTTAGCCTTGAGGACAGGGTCTCAGCAGCAAGGCTCCCTGCTTCCTCCGTAGTGTCACATTTGTGAGACAGTTGTAGCTACACACATCATTGCTGAGCTGGGGCAAAGGGAAAGGATACGGAAAGGTACCCTGACACAAACATATTCCTTCCCAAACATCAGTTGCTCCAGATATCTCCTGTCTGCTCGCTACAGAGGTTCACCTGGGGCTCATTTGCATCTCAGGACTACCTGAGAACTGGTAAAGGGAGAGAAGGTGATTTTATTATTTGTACAGGAAATCTCTTAACTGCACACATAAAAAGACTACTAGGCACAGGCTCCCAGAACCCACTGATACCACCTATCTTCTCCCCAGAGCCACGTTTTTCTCATGTTCTCATTTTAACATAACCCAAGTAAGTGCATGCCCACCTCTTCCCTCGAGAGACTGTAACACATCTAATAGCTTTCACCTTGAGGACATGTTTCCTGATGACTTTCTCCTTCACCTAATTTCATCCCATTAATCCTGGTTATACATGCTGGGTCCACTTCGCTCCATGCCTCCCCCACCCTGCAGACAGAGAGGCTTGGTAAGCACATATCCACTGAGGCCGCTTGCCCCTGCTGCCAGAAAAGTGAGGATCTAACCCTCACACTCACTTGCCACAAGCTCAGCCTCTGCATGCACATGAGAAATGCCTGGGAAGTCACTTGTATGGAAGGATTTGTCCTTTTCCCCCCCTGCCAAAGGTCCCCCCATGAGTGTGGTTTTAAATGACAGGTCATTCCTGCCTTTCTCTAGGAAGTGCTTTGCAATGCCAATTTCCATCCCATGAACACACAGCCTGCGCAGCACTATTTGTGTTGACCAACAGGAATTTAATCAACCAACAACAATAAACTGGGTAATACTCAATTGTATGAAGCCACCAGTCAGATGAAAGGATTTACAAAGGCTGGATTGATCTCCAAGCCCTGGCAGCTTTCCCACGATCCCCTCTAATCTGCAAAGCCAAAGAGAATCACAGAATATGTGAAAACTCCAAAATCTGGGTTTTCCTGCAGAGCGTGTTAAGTCCAAATAAGTCTCTGAACTATTGATGTGTGTCTTTTATGTCACCCTGCACTGTGGATGTCTCTTACCTAACACTAGAGGAGCATCACTTCAGGACAAAGCCCCCTCAGAGATAGCCAGCTTATGTAACTACTAATGCCATAAGCACTACAATGTCTTTAGTGACAAAAAGGCTCAACGCAGGCTCAGACCAACAGTAGCCAATTCACTGTGCAGAATTAAACAGCAGTACAGGCAGGCTGGCAGTAGCTGCTTCCCAAGCCAGCTAGATACCTTCCCAAGCCAGCCACATACCTGTCAACTATCATAGCAGGGCACCTAATGAACAACACTTTAAAAGCCCAGCAGAGTAATAGTTTTACTAGGAGTGTTTACTCAGCTGTCCAGTAACAAGACAGTCTGAGAGGGCCATGAAGCAGTGATGCCTCCTGTGGCTAAGAAATAGTCACGTGAGCAAGCTGAGAGTCCACAACATGGGCATCAAATCTGTTTTGTGACCAGATGCGGTTTGTGGTAGCAAGAAACAGGGGCAGAGATTTCCTGTGGTAGGAAGCAGTTCGGGCAGAGGTTTGGCAGCTTTCATCCCACCAAGTCAAGGTCATTGTTTGGGAGGTCACAGCTCTCTCTTCACAGAGATATTCACCACAAAACTCATCAGAAAAACAAAGGAAGAATCTCTATGTAGTTGTGAGCAATCCACTCTCCATCCACTGCTTCTTCAGACCTGGGGAGAGACCAAAGCAGCAAATCTGGGATTCACACCTCCATCCCACCTTAACTAGCTCATACCACCACAGGCTATCTCAAGCGAACAAACAGACACATCTATAGAGCACCATGCAGGATGGCAGAGCTCTCCCTCCTCTCCAATCTGTACTAATCTCCTCTAGCGTCTGTGCTGCAGAAGATAATTTAGAGGCACTGGCATGCTCTCGAACACATTGCCTTTCTCACACTGCAATTAAATATACATCATTGTCTGGCTGTCCTGTATCCTTGGGGCAGGAGGGATTGTCATCATCTTAAAGTCATGATTTAGAGAGGTAATAATCATGGCACCAGCCTCATTACATGCCAACTTTCACAAAATTAGGTGATAGATACTATTCATTAAGTTGCCACATGATGCTCATATCCATCCATCTGTTACAGCTGAGCTAACATTTTGGTTTGGAGCATGTGAGCTAATGGCTTCTTTAGGAAGAAAGCAGGCACTCTCCTGAAAGGTGATGGAGACAAAAGGGTAAGATTTCAACTGGATAAATACTTAAAAAAAAAAAAAAAAAAGCCAACTAGAGATCTCTCAGACCTTGGAAGCTTTGTGAGTACCCAACAGCATGACACTCAGGCCAAAGCAGACCAATATGCAAGTCATAACACAGTGCTCAGAAATGGCACATGTGAGGCAAAAGCTTCATTCCTGGTGAACTCAACCCAAGCAGCTGCACAAGCCACCAAGTGGATTAATTTTGGGGTGTGTCATCAGGCTGGTTGGGGTCCTCCAAGGAACCATTTGGACAAAGTGCCCAAATTGTGGGTTGCTACTCTCCTAGAAGCAATCAGGATGGGACTGCATAGGGGTATGGATGCAAAAGTCCAGCTGCCATTCACCCTTACAGTCCAGGGATCATTTAGCCATCCTTGGCTGCAGCCAGGAGCCAAGATCAGTCCTTGACAGCCCCAGAATCACAGAGGTACATGCCCCTTGTCACTGTGCAAGATGATTACTCTCTTGCCTCTACACGCAACGGAAAGAAAGAAGACGACACTGGAGATCTGGTTATCACCCAGCACGGGGACAAAAAAAAACCCAAAACACACTAGAGTGTATGTCCCAAAAGAGACAAGGGCCTCCAGTGCTTCTCTGTTTCTCTCTCAAAAGTACTTACCACTCAGTTTTGCTTTAAAAAAACAAAAAAAAAGGCAGTGACATGGGCATTTTCAGAGAATAAAAAGATGAGTCACTCTCAAAGAAGATGAATTAAATGAATTGTTGAAAAATATTCTTCATTTTTATCTTTTTAGGGAAGGTTGTGTTCTTAGGCACAGAAAACAAAAGGTAAGCGCTGAGACCTCAACACAGACACAACCCTAGATGGCACAGATATCCACTCTCAAGTATTAGTCATAATTAGTCAAATACAAATGGTTTCCCAGCACATTTCTCGCCAGAAGGAGGGGAAAAGCAAGTGCTGATGGTAGCCGATGCCAGCCCTTGATATGACGGCTCTGTGATTCTCTGACAGAGGCAGAGACAGAAAGAGCTTCACGCCCATCAAAGTACAGCACACCCAGAGGCCCAAATTTACCTTCTCTAACCCTACTCAACCCTTTTAACAAATGCTTCCTCAAGCAAAATGCATTAAGAGATACCACAAAAATAAAAGGGTTCCTACTTACTCCTTCAATGCATAAAACTGTTGCTTTCAGCCACAGAAGGTATCAGAGCTGGCTATGTATCTCAGAAACCCTGTAACAGCTATTGCAGGAGGGCAAGGACTGCAATATGGAGAAGGCAGGGAGCCAAAGTCTGTGAGCTGGAAAGTCTACATTATACTTAAAAGCTTGCCACTAACAACGAACAAGGCTTTTGTGGCCATCCAACTGCAGGCAGCTGCCTAAAGGGCCAATGCTACCCCATGTCATCCCATGGTAACTCAGTGATGGAGATCATCTCTGCCTGAATGGGGCCAGCATGAGGGGATATGCAGCTGGGCATGGGGAGTTAACACCAGCCCTTGGCAGCTGCCCAACACAAGGTCAGTTGTAGACACTCACAAAACCACATGCCCAGTGCTCCATCTCCAAACCAGAGCTAATAGCTCCCTGCTGTTTTATCCCCTCTGCAGTGCAGGATATTTAGCTAAGCAGAATGAAAAGCACAAGAAGTTGTTTTACAGGAGTAGTTCAGTCCAGGTATCACCCCAAACATGCTGGGTAGCAAGCTTGTTGTCTCTGCAGCACTAACATATCTGGCACTGCCAACAAATCTGGTACTGCCAATACACTACATAGTACTTGCTGTACTTTCCACACAACATGATAAAGTTCTGGGTACCAGGCTGGCACTGCCAGGCTCCATACAACTCCCCCTCATGCACCTCCCACCATGAGCTCTGCCCTGAACATCCCCATTGAAAAGAAAAAGGTGACCAAATTACCTACTGATAAAGCTAAACAAAGGCTCTCACAGAGGTAAGGAAGTGTTACACCCTGGCTGAACAGTTCAGTAACCTAAGGACTGATATAAACCCAGTGCCTAGAGTCAATCGTACACCCCATATGCTTTGCTTGATCAGAGCTGTACATCACAAGACTTCAGCAAAGATGTGAGCAGAGTCTTCCTCACCTACACCAAGCCTTGTTCTTAAGGCAACACTTTGTCTTCTCTTCACCACTCCTCACATGCCTGGCACAGCCAATGGAGCAGGGAAATGTCCTGCTTGCTAGCACTGGTGATGCAGAAGACGTGCAGTGCTGCATGTCTCCTGCAGGATCCGGCATGCTCCTCAAAACTGATGTTCATCTACTCTTAAAAAAGCCCTGGGAGGGCACCCCAGGTAAAAATGCAGAGAGTGAAATGCAAGGCATAGTGGCAGGGTACTCGCCTGAGGGGTTCCATGACCCTTTTGTGAGCCAAGACTGCCTCAGATATGTTTTTCTGTAAACGTAACAACCAATTGGAAATTTTAATGTGCCCTTGACTACAAGTCTATAGGTTCCAGCAAACTGGCTGAAGGTGAGATCTGAAGGATTGATAGACATTTTGCAGGGCTGTCGATGGCATCTGCAGCATGTATCAAGAGGTTAGATACCATTATTAGGATGAAAGCAACATAATGCTATCAGAATTCAGGATTCACACCAACAGATTTGTGTTCCTTCAGGACTCAGCAGCATTTGCCTTGGGCAACAAGATAGAGAAAGCAAGCTGCTGAAAGCACTGAGCATATGATCGACGAACATATGAACATAGAGTAGATTGGAAGACATTTAGGATAGAAATTAGGAAGTTAAGGTATGAGGTTTAGGAACAGCCCTGCAGTACAAGCAAAATGGCCAAAATTTTAAAAGACAGGCAGTGTCAAAAGAGAATAACCACTGTGAGAGAAGACTGCATTCACCAATTCCAAATGTCCCTTCTGATCTCCTATGTCTTTTAATATTGATGTATTTTGCACATATATATATANACAGTATCAATGTAACATTAATCTAAGGGAATGGCCATACTCACAGTGCTTGTTTTGCATATTAGAGCATTCCTCCCTTGTAAGAGTAAATCTGGTATAATTAGGTAAGACATAATTAAAAGTAAATTCCACCCAAATTGATTCGCAAACAAAGATTCAGAAGCAAATTCAGTCCTGGGTTTAATTCTACTGAAGTCACTGAAATGACCTCAGGGATGAATGTGGCTGACTTGAATACCCATGAGTCATTACTACTTGATGAGCTGTGCACCTCCTACAAAGGGGTAATGGGTCTTTTTGACAAGTGTGATCACATACAGAGATGGACATATTCAGGATGGAGGTAGCGGATGAAAGTGCCTCTTGACTTGGGGTTCTATCACTTCAACTGCTGGCCTCACTGATGTTTTTGGTCAGGTAAAGTATTTAGTTTCAGCCTTTCTACAAAGTAACACAAGTAACACTTTCTTTCAGGTCACTGCCACAGTACAGGAAGCACCGTGTGGCCCTTGGGAATGTGAGCTTTCAGACAGATTAATACAGCTTGACTGAAGAAGGCAAGATGACAGACACTACTTAACAGACTCCAAGTGGGGCTCATCCTTGAACTGAATTTTCTTCACAATCTCACAACCCCTCAATCAGAAGAGTCAGTCCCCATATAATGAAATGCAAATACTTTTGCTTTTGGTAATTACTTTTAATTTAGGCGGTGGGAAAAGGGCAAAGATTCACTCTTGGGGTTTATTTTTGCTTTTACTGGCATTGCCTTCATTTTTCAAGTATCCAGATGTCAGAACCACAGGTTCAGTAACAATAACTTTAAAAATAGTTCACAAATATTCTCATGTTTCTGTGCAACAACGAGCAGCTTATCAAGCTACCATACACTGACCGAATGGCTCTACAATCACCAGAAAAGCCATGGGGCCTTCATTACACAAAGCCCTTGGAAAGTTTATCATAAGGAGCACATCACAGTTATTTGGTCATCCTCGAATTATTAAAACTTTTTGTTAATTATAATTAATTATATTAAAATGGGGCACCGATACTGCACTTATCTACGGTTTTGCTCATAAAGGACACCATCAAGGGCAAGGAAGCAGAGATATAAAACAGAAGATACAACTCTCTGTTCTCTTCTCTCTTAGCCTCCAAATCACCAGTCAGTCTGTTGCACAAGAGTACATACAGTTTTACTTCATTCAGCCCATCAATGCATCGGGTGCTGTTAGAGCCAGGGGTGTGGGACAACTGCTTGGTTGTGCTCTGCCTGCAGAGCATCTTTCCAAGGCTGCCCGTAGTGGTGCTGCAGCAGGGAGCAGGCAAACCCCACGGTGATGCGTGTGCCACCATCGGGGTTTAGGGACCCAGTGCTCTAATTTTAGCACCAACAGCTTTGCTAGCATCTGGGGAAGACGTCTGCCATGCAGATGCAGGCAGTTGGCAGCCAGTGGCAGAGCCCCAACAACAGCAAAAGCAACCCCCTGGTGAGATTCACATGGGGCAACAGCATGAGGACACAGCCGGGAGCCACACCTCAGCTGAGAGGCACATGAAGAGCAACGGCAAGAGAAGAGCAATCCCGACCCAGAATCATAGGCAGGCTCACAGCTGGAGAGGCAGGGATAGTCAGCACCCAGGTTATCACCCCATGCTACTCCAGGTGCTCCTTCTTTTCCCCTGAAAACAGAGAATTGTTCAAAATCCTTGTCAAAATTTAGGCACTCCCCAAACCTTGTCTAATTCACCCACTGTTTCTTCCTCCAAGAGAAGAGCTCCAGCTGGTGCCAGTTGCCAAGGATAGCGCAGTTGAGAAAGGGATGTGGTATTGTGCACCAATCTATTGGATAAAATCCCACTTTTATCTTAGCAAAATAACTTTCCCTTTCTACTGCTGACAGAGAAAAGACTGTCCCCATCTATCTGCATTGCACAATGCAGCTGGAGCATCTAAAAGATGGAAAAAAAATACTGGGCAAATGCTTTGTCGGACTGCAATGAAATGTAGCACCTGGAAATCAATTTGGTATTAGCCAGATCCAGGGATCACCAGTTTGGAAAAGCAACCTTCTGGGAAGACTGTGTACACTAGAGGGCAAATTCCACGTCAGCACTGAGGAGATGGGCAGGACGAGCCAGTCATGCTTCTCCACTACTGGTAGATATAATCCCATACAAATGTTTCTCCCCTTCCATCACAGCCCCTGAGATACTAAACCTGCTTTTGCAGCACCTGCTTGCACATCAGCACCATGTGCAGGGGCAGAGACATGTCCCGGCCCTGCTGCCCTCCACTTGCCCCCAGGGCAGATCCTTGCACCCTCCTGCATGGTAACCCAAGCTTTCATCAAGAGCTCAGTTCAAAGACATCGATATGAAAATGTTGGGAGTGCCAAGTCCCAAAATGATGAATCCACAAGTCCTTGCTCAGGCAATGTACCCAGTCAGCAATGGGAAAGTTCATGGTTATGTTCCTAAGAGGAAGAATTCCAGCTAATATTGAAGCTCATTAAAAAAAAAAAAAAACAAAAAAAAACTTAATACAAACAACCAACCCAAAACTCTTTGCAAGGATAGAAGAAAAAAAAAATCTTGCTGTCTTGGGAAATGTCTTTCCCACTGGCTTCTCTTTAGGGATTTGGTTTAGACTTGTGGGAACTTAACACATTAGAAACTCGCCCATAATTTGCATGCCCCAAACAGCAGGGAGATATCATGAGATCTGGTATTACTGAGATTTCTTTCCTTTGGCAAAACATATTCCAGAAGATTTACTTGGAGAAAAGTCTGTACATCATTACAACTAAATTGTATGAGCCTAGTGAGTGAAGAAAGGGCACAAGATGACACATTATCCTGTGGTTTTATTATACTGGCTTTGCTTCCTTACTTCATTTGCAAAATTAGGGTTGGCCATAATCCTCCCATCAGTCTTTCCTGAAAATTAGGAAGAGAACAAACCAGATTTTCCAAGTAAAAAAATCTTCCCACAGTTTCAGAGATGTGAAAATGGATTTGCCACGTATTTCATCTGAAGGAGCTTTCTGATACTCTGGTGAATACACTCCAGAAACACACACAAGCCCAAGTGATCTCATGCTTCCATTCCCCTCTGCAGAAATCAGATGGAACATGGGTTAAGACAGACTAAGTTAAACATCTGTAAAATCTGTGTTTTAATAACAGCATTATTTAGGAATGCCTTACTTTTCTGCAAATGCTCAGCAGCAATAAACTGATACAAGATGGCACATGAACATGGAAGCCTGCAATCCCTCCAGAGATGGGGACCATGATGCAGCCACTTGCAGTGCCTCCTAGCAGGCCCTTTTCCCCCTGAGATCCGCAAACTCAGCCAAAGAGGTCCACCAAACAAGACAGTGAAATTCCTTTCAGGCAGGTCTGAGCTGCCCATGGCCATGTAGGGATGGCATACTAATCCCTAAATTAGTTAAGCAGGTATTTCTGCTTCTTTGGGGTGAAAAGAGGCTCTGCAAACCCAAAATGCAAACAGTAAAGCTGTGGAGAGGTAAGCAAGAAGGATCCCCTTCCACAAGACCAGTGAAGGAAATACATCCCCACGTTGGCCTTGAAGCTAAGTGTGACGCTAGCACTCAGACAACCCACAATAGTCTGAAATCCACTTTGCAATGTCTGGAAAAGTCACCACTGTCCAAGGGCTTATGGTTCAGTTGGGCAGGATGAATGGAAGAAGCATTGCTATCCTTTTGGCACCAGTGGGGTTTAAGATACAGAAAAGTTAAGTGATTGCGTAAGGTCACACAAGAAGTTTTCAGCCAATTCCAATCCCACAAGGCCTAATTCAGTGCTTTAACCACACATCAGGTCCTTTCATGTGGTGACCAGTCTGAAGCTTAAGAGGTGCTGGCATTTCTCAAGGCAAAGCCACATCCTCAAGCCCTTACTTTGCAAGCATTTCATAGCAGCCAGAAACTCTGAGAGCAGCAGTGAAGTCTTGTGCAGAAATTAGACCTCAACGACTCTGTTTCCCCCAGTAGAAAAAATAGCCCCTTGGCTCCAGTCTTTGCCAACACTGAGTTCTCCACCATCTCCTCTCCCTTACTTGAAGGCTGCAAACTCGGAACCAGCTGTTGCCATAACAGACTGTGTCACCAAGGAAATACAATACACTTATTGATAAAAAGTGTGGGGTGAGCACAGACAAACCAATTAAATTCATTGAGGCTGAAGCCATACCTCCTGCTCTCCAGCTCTCTTAACCCACCTGTGACCTCTGTGAGTTTAGACACTACTATATGCACAAGCAGAGACACAGAAAGACTTACTGGCCTGCGGAGCTTCCTCATTCCTTCAGTCCAGCATTGCAATAGGCTGCCCAGAGAGGCTGCACGGCCTCCAGCCTTTGAGGTTTTCCAGACCAAATAAAACAATGCCCTGAGGAACTTCCTCTGATCTCATGGCCAGCTCTGCTTTAAGCAGCAGGTTGAAGAAAAGATTTATTACGCTCTAACTGTTCCTGCTTATTGCTCTGATTACATTGCTTCTTTGCTGCCACAAAATGCTCACCCACAGTGGGCATCAGCACTGGTGGGACCGGAGCATCATGGTCACCATTTGACCAGCCCCACATAGACCATCCCCTGTCCTCACTGTAGCTCCACGCACATGTGGATGTCACTACACATGCTCAGAGCTCTTGACTCTGCAAGAACAGTAAAACTTGGTATAGAAAGACAAGAGCCAGATTTTGCAAACCCTTGTCAAGAAAAGCAAGCCTGGGTCATTTTATAAACATGGATCTGGGTGCAAGCAGCCTAGAGGTAGGACATGAAGATCAGAATCTTCATCTTAACACTGCAGTTAACCAAATCAGGCTCCTTAAAATCCACCATCCTAGAATTCCCAAACAGCAAAACAAGGAGTATTCCCAATAGGAAAATGGGACAGTAAAAATTGCTCAGGTAGTGTTAAATCTTAAAGAAAACAATAAAAATAATCTATCCGTACAGCTCCTTCTTTGCTCTAGGACACTAACACACTCTTATTCTCTGGTATTTGTCTAAAAACAGTGGACTCCTACCAGCAGTGTCTACCACACTCTGACTTCCACCACCTACTACACTCTTTTAAGACTTGGATATTTTGAGAGGACCTCATAGGAGGACCTAGGGGTTTCCCCCACACTTTTGTTAAACAAAAATTTAAAGCCAAACTACCTGAGTGCTCACATTCTTCCAAACAAGTTCACCCACACCTTCAAAATCAGGAAGAGGAAATAATCTAACTCGTGAAACAGGCTGAGATTTACTTTAATTATTAACAATAACAGTGTTAATTTCAGGGCTTTCAATAATTCAGCTTAATTACCCAGGAGACAAAACTGTCAGAACAGACCCTGTAAAATATATATAAACAAACAAAACAAAACCTATCAGTAGCAGGCAGAGCGACTGAATCTATTATCCTGTCCCCAAATAAAACACCATGCTGCCAAGCCCTGGCATGGCTGCAGGTAATAAAAGTGATGCTGAATATTTTGGGAGGAAACAATGCTCCTGAATTCAGTTTGAAGCAGTTGACAGCATCTTTTCTTCCATTCTACCAGAGGGTTTTAAAGCCATACCCTCTGAGCCCTTCCAAATCCTTTTGTTCAGCAAACAAGGCACCCTGCACAGATGGCACTGACTTGTGAGACAAACCACTCTGGTAATTGTTGGTCCTGGCTGTGAGCAGCAAGAGAGTGTACAGAGCCAGGGAGAGTGTAGTCCCCTCAAACCAGCCTGTGATGGGCATCTGCACTTTGCCCTACCTCACAGGTCTGAGCTCAGAGCACACAGATGCAAGGAAAGGCTGGGGGAAAAAAAAAAAAAAAAAAAAAAAAAAAAAAAATTTNAAAAGCTTATGTACCAAAAAGAGTTGAATTAGTGGCGACAGCAACACACTCGGCATCCTTGCTCTGCCTCACATGGGAAACCTCTCAAGCACAAAGGAGCTCATCCTGCTATTTATACAAACCACCACCTCCCCCGGCGCCAATCACAGCCCCGTGCTCATCCATGTTTCCCAGCGTACTGCTCTTGTTGCTAGTGAAAATGGACCCCTTAATTTTATCTAATTAACTTATTTCTTCTCCCAAGCACATTCTGGGGGAGGGGCAAAAGGAAGAAGTGTTAAGGGAACAGGACCCCAAAGAATCTGCATCAGCTTCTTGGCACCAGACTATTCCCCAGTAAAACAAATGCGAAGTTAAATTCCATATGCCACCATGACAACCGTAAATGCAGATTCCTGCAAACAGAAATGCCAACAAAAAAGGTCACATCAGAAGGAAGAGTGACCTGTGCTGAGAGCCAGGCAGAGCTTTGCTCTCCTGCTTTGCTGCTCCTGCTCCAGTATCTGCAAGAGATGGGCATCCAGTGCTGCATCTCCATTTAGAAGGAAACTAGGAAATCTATCTTTTTTATTAAGGGTGCTGTTGTGGAATGCAGTAAAGGGATAACATGCTCAGTATCTACTAGCATGGCTATAAACACAAAAAAAAGGAAAAGAAAAGCCTGCGGCAAGACTAATATTAATACCCAGCCATGTCACTCTCAATTAAATTCATATCTAATGAGCACATTTTCTCCTTGCGCTGTCCACTGATGCTGTAAGCAATGTCCAATGAAAAGCATAAAATGCTGCTTCTGGAAAGCAATGATCTGTACTGGTGAATTTTGAACTGACCAATTATGAACATTATTTTTAATGGAATGAGCAGGGTTTTTACTGAATTCAGCCCTCAAAGCCAGAAAATGTCTGTCCACAAAATGCCTAGGAACACATCTCTTAGACTACAACTACTGTTGCTGTTATGTGATTTGCTATTACTGTTATCTCTGTAAATTCATATATGTGTGTGTGTATAATGTAAATAAATCTCCTGTACACCCTGACAACCACACTCACTCAGTACTGCATTTGGATTGAGACTGCCTGTCTTCCATGAACATAACTGTTTCTGCTGGATTGCAAAAGACATGAAACTAAGTGGTCAAATTTACCTGAGCAGCATTTCTTCACTAGGTAGGAGGCAATTTCACTTTGTTGCTCTAAAATCAGCACTGTAGCATTCAAACATGGAACAACTTACATCATCCCCCAAAAGTGCTTATCAGCTCTCCACAAAAGGTGTGGCATGGAGAAATAAGAGCAGTGCTGGGCAGATCTGAAGCGAGTAGAGCAGGATAGTGCTGCAGCCAAGCGAACAAGTCCTGACGTACAGCTTTCCCTAGAGGAGCTTACGTTACGCCCAGATCTACCACTACAGCCTTCATTCCCACAGGCATGTATCCGTCCCCTGTGCTCCATGACAAGGTACAGGCACACCCTCCAAATCATTTTGAGAGAAACTAGTTGTAGGGAGAAAGATGAGCCACCTCCCCTGACCAGTTTGCTTTGTAGCCCTCATAAAATTAAGCTTTAGATTGACTACATTAAAGCAGTTCGTGTTAGTCAGCATGGCTGGAGGCTCTGAAGAACTGCAAAGGACAGCTGCTTTGCTCCCAAGAAGTGGTGTCACCTCTCCCCTCAGTGATGTCCAGATACATTCCTCTCTCTCCTTCCTTTTTTTTCCAGGAAGCAATCACTTAATCACAAGGAGGTTACAGTGCATAGCTGGTTGCATCTCATACCCTCCCAGGGAGCTCTGGAACATTCAACCACATCCAAGAAGCTTTCTGAATCGAGGAGGCCCAGGAATAAATAGGAGACCTTCCCACCATGATACAGACACAGTGTTGTCCTACCTTTCTCAGCCAGGGAAAGCATACTGATAACTGGTGATTAAACCCAAAATAGCTATCAAAAGCCATTCTGGTCAGTGACAGAACCACTCAAAAAGGAGCAGCAACCAGCTGAATGCCAAGTTTTGAAGCCAGGTACAAGCCTGACCTTTCCAGATGCATCAGTGCTTACACTATTGGTCTGTCCTGCCCCACAGCTTTGGTCCCCCTTTATCCAAAACTTCATCAATTACATCCCATATCCAGTCCAAAGCCAACAAGCAAACAATCATACTCCAAAGCACTAATACCAGTGGGGTGATGGATGCAAAAGATCTTCCATCTGCCCTTCTTTCTACTACCAGCTCTTTCAATGCAGGACAGTGAAAGAGAAATGAACGAAACATGTGCTAAGGTACAGTCCATTTCTCAAAGATTTTAACACAAGGCCAAAGTTTCAATAAAGATTCCCCTCCAAAATATGTAATAAGGAAAAGCTATGTGTTTTTTTCCCAGGCTGGATCTGTACTTGCGATAAAATAAATGCTATCCCTTGGGGTGGGAGGAAGGGAGAAGAAGTGTTCTGAGCCAGTCCAACCTCAAAGAAATAATGGTGTTGTTTTTAAATTACCCATTCTTCTGAAATCAGCCAGTCAGAAGTGATACTTTCCAAACCTATCTGCTTTGTTTTTCCTCACTGCTTTAGTAAGATTTTAAAGAAAAAGGACAGAAAACTGAATGTTTCCAGGAGGTATCCGAACCACATCTGAGATACCACCCCCCATCCACACATCCTCTGCAATCTGATACAATCATTTTATTACAGCTTCAGCTCGGTTAAATCAAATTTATCCACCAGGCCATAAATCTTGTTATATATTGGAGCAGAGCCCTGGTTTCAGGCTGCAAGAGATGCTTCACCCAAGTAATGAATGTCCCAGATGGGTTACTGCTTAACCCATGGTGTGGCAGAGGACACAAGCAGTGCAAATGGCAGTTTGCCTGCCTCTGTGTGCAGCTTGAAATGGCAAGTCAGCAGATGACTGAGACCAAAATGTTTAGCAAATACCGAGGAAGTAAAAAAATATTTATATTCAACAACTCCACCAAGTCTGTACAAACATTCCAAGGTCAAATCCACACGTGGACTGTGTTGTGAAATTCTCCCTCCAAAACCCTCGAGTTTTAAGACTGGCAAAGACAAAACACCTGGTAGAAAATTAAATCTATTTCACAGGGTAATTATCCCCCATCCTTTAAAACTGTTGCCAGTACTGAAGAAATGGGAAATTAGGATTGTTGCCTCAAAAGGCTGCAAGAACAGCCCTGTGTCCTCTTGCAACATCCCCTGTGCCTGGCAGCCTCACAAGGCTGAACGGTTGCACAACTCTGGGGCTGGCTCCTGGCCCACTGGTTCTGGGAGTGCAAAGCACAGAGGCACTATCAGTCACCGAGCACAGAGAAAAATGCGTGGGGGTGTGATCCTGAGCTCTGTGAAGAAGGCTGGAGGGCTCCTTTAGTCATTCCTTTGCCACAAGTAATGCCAGCTGAGACATGAACTTTGGGCAAGTGGCTTGGCTGCAAGGTATCTGCTGGCCATGTTTTGGGGAGCTTGCTTTGCTGGGGTGACTTTAGCATATGTGTGACTGTAAGAGGTGGCTTGACTTTGATGCTAAACTTTCTGATCACTGCACAGGAGCACAAGGTAACTTATAGCAAACTGGTGGCAAGAAAGAAGAGGCTGGTAAGCAACCAGTTTTACAGTTGAAGAAACCAGCTGATCCCTCCCATGCAATCATTTATTGTGAGATCTGTTTTAAGCCCCAACACAAACTGTGATCTCAAGGCAGAGGGGGTTCCTCAACCTGTGTCACACTAAGACAGTAAGGATGGTTCCTTGGTTTGGTTTCATTGCACAAGGTGCCCACTGATATCATATCCTCACACTTTGTTATGAAATCAGCTGAAACACTGCAGGTAAATGAAAAAAAAAATAAACTCCTCATGTGTGAGAGGTTCTCTGGAAACTTGGGTAACTTGCTGTACGAGCCAAGGGAAGAAAATAAGTACTCCTTTCCCTTAGCCTCCTCTTTTTCATCTATTTCCTGGTAGAAAAAATGGCAACAGAAAAACTGGAAGTCAGGGATACAAAAGGAAGGACCCACTCAGATACTTCAGGAACTCTGCCAACAAACTCAGCCAGGATGCTAATTTCACTGGAGCTTTGTCAACCAGCTGGGACACATGGGATCCTCAGAGGCACCAAAGAGGCCTCTTTGAAGCCAAACCATGAATAACATAGGCCAGTTACAGTGTGTTTCTCAAGAAGGTTGTTATTCCCCATAGATCCTGACACACTGAGCTCGTGGTGACCTGCAGACAGCCTGTACCAATTCCTCCCTCTTCGCTTAGCATCCACCTCACACAGCCAGCTAGTTTGGGGCATAACACTTCAAAAAAAGGAAGCAGATTGATTTGACAGTCCACTGGGTAATAAGACTTCTCTGTAGCCTAGAAAACATGACCTACAAAGAATGACTGAAGGAACTAGGTTGTTTAGTCTAGCAAAGACTCAGGATAGACATGATAACTATCTCTAAAATACACGATAAGTACCTGGAAAGAATAACCTGTTCTTCTCTGCCATGGGAGATCTGACAAGGTGAAACCAGACCTAAATTGCAATGAAGGTGATTAAGGTTAGAGGTTAAGAAAAGCCTTCAGCTGGGAACAACTGTTCCATGCTGGAAGTTGTTGCCTGGTGAGGTAGGTTATACGGAATTATCAGCTGTGGAGGTTTTAAAGTCTAGGCTATAGAAACATCGATTTAGATGTCTCGTCTTGCTTTAGGGCAGAGAGTTGAGTTCAGATGACTTAGATGACTCTTTCGTGTTCTATTGTTGCTTACTCAACTAGTAACAGTGGTTCACAAGTCAGTATCACAATTTTCAAATTAATTGGTGCTTTAAGGCTCATTCTTGACATCTGCAATTTCATGCAGAGACCAATACGTGCAGGACTAGCGGCCTGTAGGAGGATTTTCCCAATTCACTCCCAACAAAACAGGAGACCACAAGAGCGTATCTGCTTAGCATGCTGACTTTCACATATTGTAGGAGGTCCAGAGCAGCTGGTCTTGCTCACAAGGACAAGGTTTTTAAATGTCAACAGAGCCAGCACAGCATCACAGAAAACTCTGGAGTGCAGCCATTACTCTCCTGAATTTGTGTCCCTTGGGCATCTTGCCACCAGTGTAGCCCCAACCTTGTACACATAAATGGGTGGAACATCTCCATTAACATTTTATGTTGCCAGCCACCTAGGTCTGCAGGCCGGCTGCTGGAATCACAAGGAGTGTATTCTGTCTCAGTGTGTATTCTGTCTCAGTGTGTATGCTGCACAGACACCTTAGACACAAAACATGGCAGTTAACCATTGGGGGGTGGGGAGAGAAACATGACTAAGAGGGCATCAAAGAATTTATCTCTCTTTTGAGCTCAACTCACTTGCAACTTGCATCTGCCTTAGATTCACCTCAGAATAGGCAGTTTCCAGCTAAACTGATACACAAGAGGAGACTCAAGCCTCTCCCACCTCCCCATGCCAAAGACCAGGCACAAACACAGAAGCTGCCATCAGACTCACAGCTTCCCACCACGGCACAAGTGAGCCTTCATCAGCATTTCAGGTCCCTCACTCTGAGGGCATTATTTCTTCCCTCCAAGGAATGGAAACAGTCAACTTACACTGGAGAAGAGGCATTTCTGGAGCCCAAGTGTCATTTCAGCTCAACAAACTGAACAACCTCTTCCTTAATCTCCCATTCAGAACCTGCATCACAGCCCAGAACATGACCATCACAATGGCAGAGAAACAAGTGTAAACAAGCCATTGGCTACACTATCAGAAATCAGGTACTTTGTAAACTAATAAAGAACTGGATTTTAAAATAGGGCATAAAGGGACATATTTAGCATCTTATTTTAATTCTTCCAAATTGTAAGCAGTTTTTCAGCTATACTAATTCTTTGAAGTGAGTGGTTCTCCCCTTATCATCCTGGTTTATATTTACATGATGAGGTGTAATGATGCATCTCAGGAATGTTACGGTATTAGTTAAATTAACTAAGACAACTCTGGCTGCAAACTGATGAATTTTAATGTGTCAACATCAGATATGAAAATGCAGTTATGTGGGTCTCTGAATTCATGTGACCATATGGTTCAGAATTCTAATTAATGTATTTGGATTTCATTTCACATAACTTACAGCTACATTAATTCAAAATTTTTACAGGATTTTTGAGAAATGTATATTTTGCTAAACTGTGAGCTTTCAGAGTAAGTGGGAGAAAAATCTTCTGCCTCCTCTTTTTCCAACAACCTCATCTTACCTCCATGTGGGCTGGCAGTCTTCCTAAACAAGAGGTCAGCTGGAGCTGTTCCTCTGCCACAACCATTCTGGAGAGACCCACTTTGCAAGAGCCGTAAAGGTTTATTACTAAAAACAAACTCATTTTGAAATCATTATGTGCTGTGAGCCATCAGACAAACTCTCCAGGAGGAAATGCAATCCAGCCTTCTGAAACACAGTGGTTGTGACATGTAGGGATAGCACAGACCCTGAAGCCAGGCACTGCTATCAGCCCTGCAGACCATCACAATCATATGAGCACTGACAGAAGATTTCCAGCTCCGTGGGGCATTGCAGAGTGCATGGGCTTGCAAGTTCCATTTTGAGGACAGTGATATTCTCTTCTTCATCTGACCCCATTTCGTAATGATCCACATTCAAGAACTCCCTCTAGGCAAGAAACAACATTTACTTGTGCTTCTCATTATTTAAACCAAATCTAAATAAAACAAAAGCATAACCCACATTCCTTCCAAAACTCAAACCAGATCTGGTAAGACATACATGTTATCCACTGTTATTTTACCAACAAAAAAAAAAATCAGCACAGAAACTGATAATCCTCCAGATCTACATGGTGTGAATTAAGCAAACACATCACCACTCTGTAGCTTTCTGAAATACCTGCAATGTTTTCCACAGACAGGTACATTAACAACAGCCCACAGCAGCCTTAGAAGTTCCTGGCAGGCACTGGTTCATGCCCAGTATAAGAGGGCTTCTTACCTGTAAGAATATGTTGGCATGACCACATTAACATAAGATTTCTTCTGTTACTACAGAGTTACACACCTCTCGCAGCATGGCAGGGAAAAGATGGTTTTGAGAGGTTTAAAGACCGAAGAGGTTTCTCTTATTTTCCTTCAAGAGAGCTACATATAACTACAGGCTCTATTAATTTAAGAGCTCAGCTCTGCAAGAACTAAACAGGCTCAGCATCCTATCCACAGTTCCCTGGGGTGGGGGGACTGGGGAGGGAAGGAGGGATCAGGTTTTAAAGTGTCAGACAATATTTCTTCAATTTTTGAAAGGGTAAAGAGGATCCAAGATTGGGATTGCCAGATCTGCAGTTTACTGCATCCTTCACTTCAGAGAATTTAGGGAAAAACTCACTGGGGGAAAAAAGAAAAAAAAAGAAAAAAAAAAAAAGCCGAACAAAAATAAACAATGCAAGTGCAGAATTACTGGTTCCACTCCTCAGAGGGGTATTACAGAAACACTGTTAAGGCGCAGGCTCCGGAGGCAGCACAGAGGTTTTGCCGCCACAATGGTCAGCCCCTGCTTTATGTCTGAGACTACGGCCGTTACTTGACTAATCTAGCAAATAATTCATCAAAACAACAAAGCAATGGACTTCATTATCAAAGAGCATTTTAGGTACTTAGCTCAATTTTCCTTCAATGGGTATGAAACACTCAGAAATTGCTAAGGACTTGGGCTACGGATCTCCTCTCCCAAAACTGAGCTATTTCCACTTTCACACAAGAAAATACCAGAAAGCTGCAGGGCAAAGGACCATTGTGGCTAAAGCAGGAACAGTAACTGCTGCTTTTCCCTTTCTCTCAAAAGATCTAAAACTGCATCAGTACAAGCCACCAGCCTTCCCACTCCTATCCCCGAGCAGAAGACACCCACCTCCACCTGGACTGGACCAAATCATCAGCACCAGCTCCCCCTGGTCACCCTCTTCTGTATAAGATATTTCAGTAAAATATTTCAGTAAAATATTTCAGAGAGCCTTGTCCCGCAGGGACCCCACTGATGGCAAGACATGGCCAGGGGATGGGAACACCACCTGGTTCTTAGGCTCCTCTTTCCTAGCCTCTTTCTCAAACCCATTTCCAGGTGCCCGAAAGGAGGTTGCAGTGAGACCAGAGTTAGCCTCTTCTCCCAGGTAACTAACAACAGGACAAGTGGTAACACAGGAAGTTTAGACTGGATATTAGGAAGAATTACTTCACTGAAGAGTGGTGAGCTATTGAACCAGGCTGTTCAGGGAGGTGGTGGAGTCACCATCTCTAGAGATATTAAAAAACAAGTGGCTGTGACACTTTGGGACATTGTCTGGTGGTGATGGAGATGTTGGGTAGAAGGCTGGAACTGATAACTTTTTCTATGATCCTATCTGGCACCTTGCTTATAGAGAGAGGCAAGTAGTCTGACCTCAGCAAAATAAATAGATTTGCTGAATTTAAAAGGTTTGAATTCCTCTTTCAGCCCTAAAGTGTAGGAAACTACCTGGATAATCATAAGCAAGGGCCAGCTTTCAGCCTCTTTTAAAGCTCAAAATCACATTAAATTCCAGTTTTACAAGCACAGAACAATGGCAGGCAACAACCCCCCCCCCGAAGTACTTAACAGAGCATTTCTGCAGTGACACAGCTGCACAGTTTCATTTCATGAATCCCTATGAAAAAAATGTTACTAATGCACAAGAATCCCTCTTGGCAAACACCGTGTGACAAGCAGTCAGGTAGAGCTGATGAGCATTTACTTAACAACAAAATCCCAGGAAACATTGAAAAAAAATAACAGATTGCAATCCTAATCCTGCTACCCATCTTTTGCTTAAATATTGTTATTATTATGTAGTTGTCATTTGTATTATAAGCCTAGTCACAGACAAGCAGCCTTGTCTGAGCTGCTGTTCAGACACAAAAATAGAGACAAATTTTTCATTCCCGGATGACTGAAGACAGCACAGCTAAAGCAGGGAGACACAAGGGACTAGGGGAGAATTGCAAGGGATGCCTCCCCATTTGCTCGAAGACTAATTGAGTCAAATGCATGAGATCCTGCACTGGCACCCACCACGGAAGGCCATCCCCATCTGAGGCTGTGATTAACCATCCCACCTTTTCTACATACACATCAGGGATCTGCCTGTGTTCTGGATTTGTGCATAATACCTAATTGTGATTTTTCCTGTGGAAGTGTCTAAAGACTCTTAAAGGGTTTATAGTCCCACTACTCCAGGCACTGTAAAAGCAGCAAGCCCAATGTCAGTTCCTACTCAGAGATAGGTGCAATTGCACACATTAGCCATGGTGGTCTCCAAAGCCTCAGGTGGCCCCAGCAACACTTGTAACTCAGCCTGAGCATACGAGCTGACAATTCAACCTGCACAAATGAAGAAGAGAGGCTGCTTTCTACTGAAGCAAAAATAAAATAATTTCGTAATTTAAAAAAAGAAGAAACAAAACAATGAACTGAAAAAACAAACAAAAAAACAACAACAAAAAAGAGTAAAAACCAACCAACCAAAAAAAAAAATCAAAACACATAAGAGAAGAAACCAGAAACAAGTGCAATTCCCAGATCAAATTAACCACTGTTCTAAATGGATGTTAAGGAAGAGTTTGCTTTGAGTTTCACATTTGCATGAAAGCAATATAGTTTTATTACAAGATGTTTCTTTAAGGCTTTGGGACCTTTGTACTGGAGCTTCTTGCCCCATGGCAGGACAGCAGCACCAAATCAGAACACTACAGACAAAAAAAGGATGTGATATGCTGAAATGCTGCCCTCAGATGAAAGAGTTAGACATTCTTTGGTTCTGACAATGAAATACTCTTATTAAGGCTTAGAGAACTGATTCCATTAAAAATATATAAACTTTATTCAGTTCCAGATCAATTCATAAGCCTGATGCTTATGAATTGAATCCAGCCTCAAATAAATCACTGATTACATTGTGATCTCATTAGCTATTCTGTAAGAAGCTCAAGTATACAGTGAGTGGTGCAGATCACTCTCTACCTTCCCACATCTTTTCAAATAGGTGGAATAAGCAAAAGAAATATTTTGCAGGCTCGAAAAGTCCAAGTCACTTCTCAAAAGCTTTTTGTTACTACTTTTTTTCAAATGCAAGCCAAACAAAATAATCCTGTGAAGTCTCCACTCTTTCACTGAAGAGATGGCAGCTGCATCACTGCTGTCTTTTCTAGTACTCAGCAAGGGGTCCTTTCTCAGACAAAATCCCTGCTACTGCAAGGGGCGTTAGGATGCTGCACACTGATGTGGGAGACCACTCACTCCTCCCAGCATGGATGGATCCTGCAGGGCACTCAGGCAGGGCTGCCACAACTGCCTGCAAATGAGGGTCTGTATACCTCCAGCTCAAGGATATGTCTCCCCATGCCTTTGCCTTGCCTTTATTTTCTTTGATCCTGTCCACATTTTCCAGAAATTTCTTCCACCAGGCTAACCAGATCAAAAAATGCCATTTTTCAGCCCAAAGACTTGTCTGAACACATACAACAAAATTGTCTGAAGTTGCAAGAGAGGAGGTTTGATTTGATATTTGGAAAAATCTCTTCACTGAAAAGGTTGTCAAGCACTGGAACAGGCTGCTCAGGGAAGTGCTGGAGTCACCATTTGTGGACGTATTTAAAGGACATATAGATGTGGTGTTCAGTGGCATGGTTTAGTGGTAGACTTGGCAGCGCTAGGTTAATGATTGAACTTCATGATCTCAAAGGCTTTTTGAACTTAAACAATTCTGTGTTTCTTTTATTGTAAGTCACATTACTGTAACAATGCCAGTGCAGCCAAGGAAACAATAGCCCCTTCCCTCCTTGCTGAGATGTTGTCACTCTGATGTGCACATGTGCTCACCACCACCATGCTCTTCCCAACAAAAACAAGCCCTAGTGATGTACAGCATGTCTCTGCAGCTTAAGCTATGCCTCAGCCAGGGGTAACTACAAGGGTTACAGCAAACAAACACAAGAGGCAGGCACCAAACCCACAGAGCTGGGTACATACTGCTGTGGTGACACACCTTGGGAGGCTCCCATTTCTCCACCTCCCAGCCCTGGCAAGCATGTGAGAACAGAGCAGGCCCAGCACCATGTGCTCCTCCTCCTTCCCAGCACTGCACTCACTCTCAGGTCTCCCTTCAAACAGGAACACTTACAACAAGCTGCAGGGATATGCCACAAGAAAAAACCAAACAAAATCATCAAGCTAAAGGGTGAGGACTGGAGGGTTTTTTAGGTTCCGTTCTTTAGAGGGAATATCAGCTTATTTTTTATTTTAAAGTTAATAAATATATATACTCAGGTTTTAAAGAATAGGCTCAGCTCTGCAACTTAAATTGTGTATATTTCAGGAGTGTGATCAGGCACTTGAAATCGCCACTGATAAAAGCCTGACTTCCCAGCAGCAGCACCAGCAGCAGCAGCAGCAGAGCATGATGTGCTACTACAACGTGTTGAGGCATTAAGCAGATTAGCAGCAGCAGCAGCCTGTTTGAACCCGTTTTGCTGGCTTGGCTCTGGAGGAAGACTCAGGCCATGGAAGCAGCTCCAGTTTGGCCCAACAAATGCAAGTTCAGAGCCTGACAGGTGCTAAAGCTACATCCATTCGCCATAAGCACATTTTGGAGGTCCTGCATTGTGATCAAGCTGCAATCTCAGCTCATGGGGTGGAAATTCAGAGCTTGACAGCTACCTCTAATATACACCGACCTCTGCACTATACAGACAAGACCACATTGATAGAAATTTCAGTGCAGCCATTGGAAACCCAGCTGTGGGTAACTCCCAGGGCTGACTCGCTACCTCCAAGCAAGGACTAGTTAAGCACCTCCATCTGCACAATGGGGAACCACAGTTATTTATTGCTGCCAGTAGGATCAGTTCTGCACAAAGCATGGAGGAAGACAGAGTGCCCACCTTGAGTACCTAACAAGCATACTGCTGCCTAAATCATCACCTCTGTGATTTTATGAAATACTTACAGCCTCCCAGAAAGCATGAGAAGGAATGAAGAAAAAGACATCCCATACCACTCAGGATGCTTTAGCAAAGATTTGATAAAACTCAGAGACATTTCAAAGCAGGAATCTGGGCTGG
This sequence comes from Psilopogon haemacephalus, assembly GCA_013396835.1. Taxonomy (NCBI): domain Eukaryota; kingdom Metazoa; phylum Chordata; class Aves; order Piciformes; family Megalaimidae; genus Psilopogon; species Psilopogon haemacephalus. The sequence goes on from VWZI01015271.1 coordinate 519,747, forward strand.
CAGGGGAATCTGCCAGATCATTTCTGACAAGCTTGGAGTTTACAGACAGTCTAGGGGGGTCACTTTTCCTCTTTTCTTTCATTAGAGAGGGGGAAAGTCTTGAATATTTTTTATTCTGTTGCCACTCAAGGTCATAGCATGGGAAGGAATTAGAAAGACAGATTAAATTCTTTCCTACCTATCGCCATGGCATTGAGCAGCCCAGAATGGATCCTTGGACTCAAATATCTTTTTCCAGCTCTGATATCTGCCAAGTAAGACCCTCGGTGCAACAGAAGTAAGGCTCTTTACTGTTCAAAGCAGGGATTGCCTAATCAAAGCACAGGCTAGCTCTCCCCAAAACTACAATGCTCGAAACAGCTCCAGGAGCAGCCATAAACTCAGCAATAAAATAATCAGAGGCCTCTTCCCAGGTCCCAGCAATAAGCAATCGGAGGAGGGAGAAGTTCAGGCAGTGGGTAGGAGGCTAGCCAGGTCCCTGTAGCAGTCTCACTTCAAATCACCCTGTTTTGGGGAGTAGCTGTGCTCTAAAGAAGGGCCCCAGCCCCTTTGTTCTTGTCAGCCTTCCTCCAATACCACAAAAAGGGTCACAGTTTCATCCATTGAATGGTACGTGGGCTGGGCATGCTTCAGACTTCAGCAGTCCTCCACATGTTGCCACTCCTGCTCTCTCTCACCTCATTCCAGTCTCTTCAACAAAGAATAAAATCAGAAATGTCTCCACAATGAGGAGGAGATAGAAATGGATACTAAAGGTTTTGAAGGAGAGGCCAAAATGTGGATACTTTCTCCCTGTAGCACACCAGCTTCCAACTCTGATGGCACTCATTCAGTCACTGCACCTCTATCTCATCCAAGACAGCTCTCAACAGCCAGGCCATGAAGGACAGGGGAAGCCAGCTCAAGCAAGATTCTTCTCACTGGCAGCAGCTGCATAAAGCCTTAAAGCATAACTGGAAAGCAGCCTCTTGGCATTTGCCTTGTGACTTCCTAGAAAAGCTTCCCTTTCACCTCCTTCACCATAGCAAAACCTTAGTTTCCATCTCTTACAAATGTAAAAGCTCTAACTAAGATAGTCCTGAATTAAAAAAAAAAAAAAAAAAAATCAGCTTCAAGGATTGGTTATGCAAGGATTTTTCTAAGCATCCTCACTATGGACTTTTCCTCCAAGCATCCTCATGGAGGACTCTTCCAAATATCCTGAGTTGGACGGGCTGAAGCAGTTTGGGCCAGCAGACAGCCCCTTCTGCTCTGCCCTTTGCAAAATCCTACAACCCAGCAGCTGAAGGCCAGTGTCTGTCTTCAACAGGGCAGGCTACTACGGCTGTGCTGGTGACACTGGTGCTGCCTACAATGACCAACAATACCAGGAAACAAAAGTGCAAGCCAGCACAACCCTGCAGGGTTCAAACTGCTGCCACTTATTTCCACATAAGGGCTATTTAAAAGCAAAGGCTGGTAATTATTTCTTTGGTGATGATTTTGCAATAGGATAAGTAGACTGGTGAATACAAAGGGAAGGCAAACAGAAGGTTCCCTATTCCTCTCCCACCCTTTTAAAAGTACCTTATTTAGGTTTACAACTCTTCACCAGAGAAGGACATCCACGCAGTGCTGGTTTGTTTGTTTGTTTGTTTGTTTTTCCACAGAATGTACAAACAATAAAATACAGACCTCAGGAAGGTCCTACAGTATACATGAATGCTTCAGAGCACTCCTCTCTCCTTTGAACACCAGGCAGCAAGAAACAGCCTGCAATCAAGAATTTCTTCTAACTCCTGATTGCAAACAATGCACACTCACTAATTTTAGTTATGACCTCAAATACTTCATGACTTCAAAACATATGCTTAATTTGCACATATGCAAGCAAGAAAAATTACTCACAGGCAATAAATAACAAGTGTTTGACATTTAAATGTGACTTATTTGAAAGAGTAGTTAGCATTTGTATTAATCAAGGCACACTCCATGCAAGACTGTTCTGCAGCACTGATCCTGGTATGAAAATCATTGTCTGTTTCACAAAAAAAAAAAAAAAAAGGTGAAAATTAGCATTAAA